>SJXQ01008991.1:95546-165762 GCA_006408695.1 Aepyceros melampus
GCAGGAGGAGAAGGGGACGACAGAGGATGAGATGGCTGGATGGCATCACTGACTCGATGGATGTGAGTCTGAGTGAACTCTGGGAGTTGGTGATGGACAGGGAGGCCTGGCGTGCTGCGATTCATGGGGTCACAGAGTTGGACATGACTGAGCGACTGAACTGAACTGAATGAGTGAATAATGTGTCATATCACATAACAGGAACATTTGATTTAAATGAGTAATACTTGCAATACACAAGTAATATACTTAGCATACTAGCACCTGACTCTTAACTGATGTTAGGGCATCCCTGGTGGCTCAGATGGTGAATCTGCCTGCAGTGCAGGAGACCCAGGTTCAACCCCTGGTTCGGGAAGGCCCCCCACCCCTGCCCAGAGGAAGGGAATGACAATCCACTCTGATATTCTTGCCTGGAGAATTCCATGGACAGAGGAGCCTGGTGGGCTGCAGTCTATGGGGTTACAAAGAGTAGCTTTCACTTTCACTAAAGATTTTAGTTAATATTTTTGTTAACAATATCTCTTCCTCTAGTTGGAGTCAGTTTACTGTCATCTAAAATAAACTTGGTCTCTGCCTGTACGCTTATTTATTAGTGTCCTGTTATTACTGTCTGGCTTTTGTGTATTAGTTTTACTCATCTGCATGGTCACAGAAAACTATAAGTTCGTTCATTCTGTTTGTTGCCATGGAAAACAAGCATGCATCAGTTGATACTCTACAGCTGAAAACAGCAAATGTCAGTAGGCTAGAGAACTGTAGTTCTAGAGCTGAGGATTATGTTTTCAGTTAAAAATAAGTTCATGAGTATTTTTTAAGATATAATTTGCACAACATAAAATGCACCCCTTTCCTGTGTTACATTTCCGTGTTGGTTAGGATATTTACAAAGCCTTAAACTTTTAGACGAACAGTTTTTCCCAAGTATTCTATTTCTTTTCTTAGCTGCAAGTCTTTACTTTTGCCCTATGGTTACTACTTTCTGTACTCTTCTTGCCTTCTCTAAAATTCATTTTGATTGAGGTCTAATGTCATATCTCTTTTGGGAAGTCTTTCTTGATTCCTCAGACATTTAGTCTCACAGCCCCCTTTTTTAATCCCTTTATTGCTTATATATTTATAATTATCTCTTTAGTTTTCTTTCCTTTCAGACCATTTATCTCAAGCATAGAGACTGTTCTTGTTTTTCTGCTATCTTCAGAAATTCGAACAATGTCATGGTAGGCTTTTTGGTACATATTTATTGAATGATTATAACGGCAAGTAGTTCTGGCAGTCCCTAATCTGTCAGCATGTACTAGGAGTGTGATATACTATTTTGGTGTTGAATATTAAAATAATGTGCATTTTGTTTTGGGGAATTATACCATTTTAGTATTGGAAGGCACCAATTCTCCCAACTCAGCACATACACATTAATATATGCACACAAAGCAAATTGAAATCTGTAGAAGCTGAACAGTGTTGAAGCTGGGACTGAAAATCCATGTTACCTCATGTCCCATACTAATTTATTTTCTCTTATATCTTGATGACTTAAAAATTCATTTGTCTCCTAAGGGAGAAAACCTTGAAAATGTTAATTCATAATACTGTATTTTTAACCTCACTTAATATTTAAGTGAGGAACTAGGTGCCAACCAGAATACTGGAAAAGAACTTTTAAATTGGTTTAAACAATGACATAATTTTCCTGTTTCATAGACCTCCGTGAGTGAAAGCCTTCAGAGGGAAGCTGCCAAGAAGCAAGCAATGAAACAGGTAAGATGGAAAGAGTGAATTAAACATATTTGGTGAAATAATTATTTCAGCTCACATTTAAAGTATCAGTTTTGAGATCTGTGCAACTGAGACTACACAGTAGGAGTGTATTAAATAATTTTATCTTGATGCTTGTTTTATGAATATGGGTAAGATGTTTCTTGATTTGCTTAGATTTCAGGTTTCTTGTATAAATTTTAAGGGAGAAAAACACACTGAAGAATTAGTTCCTTATTGCTGTATTCTAGATTAAACCCATTTCTGCTTTCAGATGACTTAGTCTGACAGTGGGTTGCATGGTTTAATAATTCCTGCTAGTGTGAGCTGCCAGGATGCAGCAATTCCACTTCTGTGTATGTATCCAAAGAAAGTGAAATACTAATTTGAAAAGATACATGCATCCCTGTATTCATTACAATGTTATTTGTAATGGCCAGAATATGGAAATTATCTAAATGTCCATTGATGGGTAAATGGATAATGAAGATGTGGAGTGTACACACTCACACACACACGAATACTACTCAGACATAAAAAATGAAATATTGCCATTTGCAATAACATGGATGGACCTTGAGGGTGTCATGCTAAATGAAATAAGTCAGAGAAAGACAAATATCATATGATTTCACTTATACATGGAATTTAAAAAACAAAACATTTGAACGAAACAAAACTCATAGAGAAGAAATTGATAGTTGCTTAAGGGGAAGTGTATTGGGGAGCTTGGTAAAATGAATGAAGGGGATCAAGAGGTACAAAATTCAAGTTATTTTTTTAAAAAGTCATGGTGATGTAATATACAGCATAATGACTGTAGTCTGTAGTGACTATAGACATTGTACGCAAATTTGGAAATTGTTAAATCTTAAAAAGTTTTTGTCACTTGAAGTTGTTTTTTTTTTTCTGGTAGCTTTGTATGGTGATGGATGGTAACTAAACTTGTGCTGATCATTTCACAAATGTCAAATCATAGTCTTATGTCAGTTATACTTCAGTGACAATAAAAAGTTCCTTATAATTATTAAACTATTTTTAATGAAAAATGTATCAGACAAAAAGTTGTTAAAACTACTTGTATTCCAAAGTAATTTCTTTAGTGAATATACTACTTAAATTCTAGAGGTAACATCTCTAAAAATAAAGCATTTTTCAATTACAAAAAAAAAGTATTTCCTGCCATTTGAAACCTGAACATTTTATTTGGTAACACAACTAAAAATGATATAAAAGTTTAATATGTAATACAATATAGGCATCTCAAAATTAAGGTTTGATGTTCCTAAGTCATACCCTAGTCTTTTTGACTTTTTGATGCGGATTACTATTTATTTGGGGGCTTCCCTGATGGCTCATTGGGTAAAGAATCCACCTGCAATGCAGGAGACACAGGAGATCAGGTTCGATCCCTGGGTCAGGAAGATCCCTTAGAGGAGGAAATGGCAATCCACTCCAGTATTCTTGCTTGGAAAACCTCATGGACAGAGGAGCCTGGCTATATAGTCCATGGGCTCGCAAAGAGTTGGACACAACTCAGGGACTAAACACACAACTGTTATCTTTAAGTGAATAGATAATAATAAATAATGTATAATATCCTGCAGGAGGGCATGGCAACCCACTCTGGTATTCTTACCTGGAGAATCCCATGGACAGAGGAGCCTGCGGTTCTGTTATCCACGGGGTCGCAGAGAGTCAGACACAACTGAGCTACTAAGCACAGCACAATGTTTAATTAACACTTATTTTGTGAAAGGCTCTGTTCTAAGTGTTTTAAGTTTAAAGTGTGATTGATACAATTTTTATGATATATTTCTGATTTATGATCCTGTCCCCAAAAAACTACTTAAGACTTTTTCTGGTATCTATTAGTTGGCCCATATTTTTGAAATATGTTTGATTTTTTTTTTAAAGACCAAACTTGAAATTCAGAAGGCTCTTGCAGAAGATTCTACTGTTTATGAATATGACAGTATTTATGATGAAATGCAGAAAAAGAAGGAAGAAAGTAACCCCAAATTGCTTTTGGGAAAAGACCGAAAGGTTTGTAGCTGAAAATACAAACTTTCTTTGACTTTCATCTGCATTTTGTATCTTACTCTTATTTCACCATGAGAATGATCTGACAAAAAATTTTAGGTATATAAAATATAAGGAGCTCCTAGTTCCAGATATTGTAGATTTTTTAGAATCTAGGAAGCTGTATATAAAGTATTGTAACCAGGAGCAAGAGAATTATCTAACAATTCTATAAATTTTGTTTTTTGCTTTAAAACTTTTTCAAATTATTTTTTGAAAGTTTTTCTTAGGAAGGTCTTTGTGTTGCTCCTCCTGTTCATGTTTGTGTTTTATAGTTTTTCTTATTGCTTCCTAGCTGATAACTGAATCATCCATGTTTATCTCAGATTTTTAGTTTGAGAAAATGTAAAGGTGTGGAGATTGAATGAACTAAGTTCAAATTTTCTATCACTTTTACTCTTTCACAAAGCACAGACTGGTTTTTAAGGATCTTTACATCTTACAGTATCTAAAATAAAGTAGTGGTGTAAAATTATATTAAAGCTGTTATTTTCAATAATTGTATTTCAACTAATGTGAAAAACTAGTTGGAAAGCTTTCCTGTTAACATATCTGAAGAAGTAAAAAAATACCATTTTGTAAAAAGGGTGAGAAAAACAATGGGAAAATTACCTATATAGTTTGAGATTTTTTTTTTTTAATGGTGTTTTGAATAATTCTGTCTACACTTAAATTGCTACTGAAATGAATTTTATTTTCAATCTTGCTAGTAAATTTATATTGAATTTTGAGAAGTTGATCCTATTTATTTGACTTTTTATCTTAATTCATGATAACAATAGAATATTAACAATTCATTATCTTTGACTCTTTCCTAAATAATCTTATTTTTTCTCCTAGCCCAAGTACATTCACAACTTACTGAAAGCAGTTGAAATTAGAAAAAAGGAACAAGAGAAAAGAATGGAAAAGAAAATACAGAGGGAACGAGAAATGGAAAAGGGAGAATTTGATGATAAAGAGGCATTTGTAACATCTGCTTATAAAAAAAAATTGCAAGAGAGAGCTGAAGAGGAAGAAAGGGAAAGAAGAGCTGCTGCACTCGAAGGTAAAATGAAAGAGGGAGAAGGGTAGAAGGAAATAGAAATAGGAGAATTCTGCCCTGGGGTAGCCATTTGTTCTGTCACTGAACTTTTTCATTATAATGTTGTCATAATTTATGTATGTGAATACAGGGTACAAAGTATATGATGTTATATAGTGTTATTAAATAGAAGATTTTAGGTAAAAACACAGTTGTACTCTTAGTAGCTGTTATTCCTATTCAACTTTCTAATTATATCTCATTTTGTTGCTTAAACCTGTAATCATCACAAGTCATTGCCTTAGAAAATGAATTCAAATGTAAAAACATCGATTGCAGGCGTAACAGCACAGCATTTGTCAAAGAGAATATAAGCTGAGATTTAATCCTAGTTATATTTTCCTGGGATGAGAAAACTAACATCACCCAAGGAACATTTACAAAAAGAGTAACATTAATTCAAGAAAGAACAAAGATGTGCAGAGGCCAAAATATATCTTAATGCTTTACTGCAGTACTTTCTACTCATGGTCATTTCTCATGATCAAAGTAAAATATGTAATTATAAACAGCTTATTTGTCAAGTGCTTACCAATTTTAAATGGACGAAAACCACATGTGTAAGACTTGGTCTCAGCATGTACTATGTGTTCATCTAGAGCACCACTCGGGACGAGATAGTAAATAAACAGGGCTACATTCCAGTAAAAATCTATTGATAAAAAAGGCAACAGGCCAAATTTGGCCTGCAGACTATATAGATCTAGAGACCAGTTTATACACTATGTTATATACTCTGTGCCTGTAAAACTGAACTACATTTTGCCTTGTTGAATATAAATATTCTTACTTTTGCTTTCATTCTCTTAGCACGTTTGGATGTAACCAAGCAGAGAGATCTCAGTGGATTTTATAGGCACCTATTAAATCAAGCAGTTGGTGAAGAGGAAGTACCTACATGCAGCTTTCGTGAAGCCAGGTGAGATATGCATGTGGAATATTTAAAAGAAGGATACTGCCCTTAAGTTCTGATATGATCCCATGATCATTTAAACTTCCTGGAAGTAGAGGACTATATTTTGTTGTTAGCCAAACCTGACCTAATTGAATGAATAGCTAGAGATTTACAGCTTTTTAATTAAAAAACCTTTAGTTCAAGATATTTTTATTATAGTAATTCTGCATGCATGTTCAGATAGTATATAAAAAGAGAAGTGTATCTTTTCATAAATAGGACCTAGCCTCTGTAAAACACTAAGATTCACATAATCAGGAGCTTAGAAATGCATTATCCAGTATGTAGCCACTAGTTTCATGTGGCTGTTTAAATTAATTCTAAAATTTTGGTCACATCAGTCAATTTCAAGTACTCCATTCTCACATTTGGCTAGTGGCTACAATATTAGAAAGCACAGATATGGACATTACCATTTCTGTAGACTTTTTTTTTCTGGCTCTGCTATGCTGCTGGTGGAATCTTAATTCCCCACCAGGATTGGAACCTGGGTCTCAGCAGTGAAAGCACTGAGTCATAACCACTGGACCACCAGGGAATTCCTCATTTCTTTTGGCATTTCTATTAGTACTGGTCTAGAAAGTTAAGGGTTGGAGGAATTTTGAATAAAATTAAGATATTATGCATACTAAGTCGCTTCAGTCATGTCTGACTCTTTGTGACCCTTTGGACTGTAGCCCATTAGGCTCCTCTGTCCTGGGAGCCTGGCAGTGGGATTCTGCAGGCAAGAATACTGGAATGGGTTGCCATTCCCTTTTCCAGGGGATCTTCCTGACCCAGGGATTGAACCTGCTTCTCTTACATCTCTTGCATTGGCAGGTGGGTTTGTTACCACTAGTGCCACCTGGGAAGCCCATAAGATACAGGAATAGTGAAATTATCATGCTATAAATATATATATATATATATATTTGAAGGTAAAATTTGTCCTATTTTGTATCTAAGGAAAATAGTTCCTTGAGAACCATAGTTGTTGCTTTGTTTGTGTGATGAATAAGTGATTACTGAGAATGAATGTGTGAGTAATGTAAATATATTAACCATGCTGATCAGCTGGGAAAATGTAGGTGGTATAAACAGTGTTAATGTAACTGATCATAATAGCTGGATGGATTCACATATTTCCATTTTGTTGTAATAGATGCTGAGGTGTATAGCAGGAGGCTGACGCCTTTTCAATCATGAGAAGGATTATTTAGTGATATTTAGAATTAGATTTTGTCACCATTTTGTGGTGAAAAAAAATGATCTTCATCTTTTTCCAGGACTATTTTAAGTATTTTTTAGAAAGGAAGAAAAATAAAAATCCAACAAAAAGCCACAACTTGAACTTCTTGTTGAAAACTAGTACTTATTCCAGAATATGCTTTTCCTAATAATTTGTTGTCTGCTGCTGCTGCTAAGTCGCTTCAGTTGTATCTGACTCTGTGTGACCCCATAGACGGCAGCCCACCAGGCTCCTCCATCCATGGGATTTTCCAGGCGAGAGTATTGGAGTGGGTTGCCATTGCTTTCTCCAATTTGTTATCTATGTTTGGCAAAAAGGAAAACCTTCCACAGACCCCTACCTGAAGGTTCTAGTGGTCTATACAGAAGGGCTGATTTTTACTTTTTCATTTCTACCAATACTGAAAATAATCTGAATGATTAGAATATACTAATGATAGGTGTTTACCAGGTAAATAGACATCAGCACCTTTTTGAATTTGGGATAATCATAAAGTATATATAGTTGTAAGTGTATTGACTTAAGTACTGATAAAAATTCTATTAATTTATTTATAGAATTTATTTACTATAATTAATAATGTGGCATTTTGTGTTACATTATTTTTCTTAAGGTCTGGGATAAAAGAAGAGAAATCAAAAGGATATTCTGATGAAGTAAGTTCAGAGAGCAGAATACCTCATGAGAACTGCTTTCGCCAAACTGGTGTGAAAGTAGAGGAAAACCCAGATGCAGACAGTGACTTTGATGCTAAGAGCAGTGAGAATGATGAAACGGAGGAAAAGAAAGGGAACTGCAGAAGGGAAAAGGGCACAGAGACCCTAAAAAATGACTCCAAGCATCACAGGAATCCTACCCACTCACCATCATCTAGTGAGGAAAGAGAACATGGCACTCAATGCCTCACAAAAAGTTCCAAGTCAGGAGGCCGTGAGAAAAGGGAGGAGCGACACCAAGAGAGGCCAGCCAGGGAGCAGGACAGCTATCACACTGACCGTGATTCTCGAAGAGAAAAAAGGGATTCCTATAGGCACAGAGAGTCCAGTCACAGAGATTCACACTGGAAGAGGCATGAACAAGAAGAGAGACTGAGGGGAAGAGACGAGAGAGAAAGAAATGACAGAGAATGGAAACGGGAGAAAGACAGGGAGAAATATCCCCCAGAGAACAGGAAAGACACAGAAAACAAAATAATTATGACCGACACAATGAGAAAGGATGCGAGAAGGAAGAGAAAAGCAGAGAAAAGGAAGGGCATGTGAAAGCAAGAAAAGAAAGATATGAAAACAGTGATAAATATAGAGAGAGAGAAAAACGAGAAGTCAGTGTTGAATCTTCAGAAAGAAATCGAGACAGAAAGGAAAGCAGCCCAAATTCTAGGGCAAAGGATAGGTTTGTTAACCAGGAAAGAGCCAGTAAAATGAGAGACATGGAAAAGGACAAAGAAAGAAACCCAGAGAAACCCTCCAGTTCTGAAGCGTCATTGGGAGCAAAACACAGAATCACAGAGGAATGCCAAGAGACAGGCAAAGAACAGGAGAGGCCACGTGAAACAGTGAACAAGTTTGCAAAGCGGAGCAATGAAGAGACTGTAATGTCAGCAAGAGACAGATACTTGGCCCGGCAAATGGCAAGGATTAATGCAAAGACATACATTGAGAAAGAAGATGATTGATGACTGCCCCAGTAGAAAGACCTGTGGAAGCACAGAAAATTACAACTCCTGAAACATGCTGTGTGAACACGTAAAGGAGTGTGTTAAGAGTGGTTGGGAGGGTATTTTAAAACATATTTTCAAAATTCATTTTGGGTTTAGGTTAAGTCAGAAGTCAGTCCTTTTATCTTGAATGTTTAAGTTAATATGTAATATTTACTTATCAGTATGACATTCTTGGTCATATTCAAGTAACCTAAAGAGACTGCTAAATCCTCATAGGTAATATGAGGAAAATTGGCTCTACTATGACCATTAAAAATTAATTTAAACAACTCTTCTATTGTTGATTTTGTTGCAGGAGCTGTTTATTTTATAAATACTGTGTTTCAGATAAAAATAATGTGGATTTGAATGGAGAATATCGTTTTATGTCCTAAAATTTGTATTAAAGTATAAAATATAGATCACAGATCTTGTCTAAGCTTTTTAGCTTACAACATACCTCTCTTTTATAAACATTGTGATCATTTGTACCATTTAATTGATGCTTATTTAAAAGTGTCACATTTAAAATGTCACTCGTGTCATGCCATCATTCCTCTTTTGTGAAACCTTAGCAAGATATTAAATTAGTTATGTGTATAAATGAGTTTTAGCTAAGGGTGAAAAGATGGAGATACCCTAAATAAAAAAATTAGCTAAAGAACTGGGTAGGCTATTTATGAATATGTCTTGTTTAATATACTCTTAAAAATACAGTACCATTTATTACAGTTCCACATATAGAGGCTCTATACTAAGTCTTATCAGTGATAGTGACAAATACTGCAGAAGCATAGACTGAGTGTACACAGAGGGGTGTAGTACAGTGTAAATGGAAAATTTTGGGTGAGATCATGGAAGACCATGAATGACAGGCTAAAAGTCTTCAGCTTTGGTGAAGAATTGAATTCCTTTGTTAGAGTTGTCATACTAGAGCACAGGGTAGCAGTTCTTGGTTAAATAATGATAATGAGTTATTTGGATCAATATAAATAAGGGATTCATTATATGTGTGGCTAGATATGTGTTCTTTTAAATAGTTGAGGTCTAAAACAATGGACTTAAATTGTATAAGTTGGTAAACAACTGTTCTGTGATTCACTATCTTAGTTTTCCTTCTCCCTCCACTTGTTTACTCTTGTTCTAGTACTGTTTATTTTGGCTTCTGTGGATGATGATTTTTTTTTAATATTTCTTTAATTGATTTTTAAGGTGTTAATTTTTGCTGTACAGCAAAGTGACTCAGTTGTATATACATTCTTTTTTGTATTCTTTTCCATTATGATTTATCCCAGAAGATTGGTTGTAGTTCCCTGTGCTGTACAATAGGACTTTGCTGTTTATCCATTCTAAATGTACAAATTTGCATCTACTAACCCAAACTCTCAGTCTATTCCTTTCCCTTCCCCCACCCCTTGGAAACCAGAATCTGTTCTCTATGTCTGTGAGCCTGTTTCGGCTTTGTAGATAGGTTCATTTGTGCCATATTCCACATGTAGGTGTATATATGGTATTTGTCTTTCCCATGTTGTCGCAAATGCCGTTGTTCTTTTTCACAGCTGAGTAGTATTCCACTGTGTATATGTAACACATCTTTTTTTTTTTTTTTAACCACATCTTCTTTATCCATCCATCTGTCAATGGACATTTAGGTTGTATCCATGTCTTGGATATTGTCTCTGGCTATTGTGAATAGTGTTGCTATGAACATAGGAGTACATGTATCTTTTGGGTTGTAGTTTTGTCCAGATAATATGCTCAGGAGTGAGATTGCTGGATCATATGGTAATTCTATTTTTAGTTTTCTGAGGAAACTCTATGCTGTTTTTCATGTGGCTGCAGCTACTTACATTTCCACCAGCAGTGTAGGAGAATTCCGTTTTTTCCACACATTCTCCAGCATTTGTTATTTGTAGACTTATTAATGGTCACCATTCTGATTGGTATGAAATGATACCTCATTGTAGCTTTGATGTGCATTTCTCTCATAATTAGTGATGTTGAGAACCTTTTCATGTACCTGTGACCATCTGTATGTGTTGTTTGGAAAACTGTCTAGGTTTTCTGCCCATTTTTCAATTGGGTTGTATGAGCTATTTATGTATTTTGGACATTAAGCCCTTGTCAGTTGCATTGTTTTCACATATTTTCTCCCATTCCATAGGTTGTCTTTTCACTTTATGGTTTTCTTTGCTATGCAAAAGTTTCTAAGTCTGATTAATTCCTATTTGTTTTTCTTTCTATTGCCTTGGGAGACTGACCTAAGAAAACATTGGTATGATTTATGTCAGAGAATGTTTAAGCTCTCTTCTAGGAGTTTTATATGGATGATGTTTTTAAAGATAGACATGCAAATAATGGGCTTCCCTGTGGTTCAGCTGGTAAAGAATCCATCTGCAATGTGGGACACCTGGATTCGATCCCTGGGTTGGGGAGATTCCCTGGAGAACGGAATGGCTACCCACTCCAGTATTCTGGCCTGGAGAATTCCATGGACTGTATAGTCCACGGGGTCTCAGAGTCAGATCGACTGAGCAACTTTGACTTTCATGTAAATAATCTGGCCTGCAATCAGAAAACCTAGGTATAAGGCCTGTTCTGGAACTGTCCAGCTGTGTGAACCTGGGAAAATCAGTTAATCACTCTGTGCCTCATGCTCATTATCTATACAACTGGGGAAATGACATCTATCACATAGATCTGATGATCAAGTGACATGATATTTGTGAAAATACTAGTTGCCTCAGTCGTGTCTGATTTTTTGTGACTCCATGACTTTAGCACGCCAGATTCCTCTGTCCACAGAATTCTCCAGGCAAAAATACTGTAGTGGGTTGCCATTCCCTTTTCCTAGGAATCTTCCCAACCCAGGGATTGAACCCGGGTCTCCTGCATTGTGGGTAGATTCTTTACCATCTGAGCCACCAGGGAAAACTGATATCTGTGAAAGTACATTATAAACTGAAGCCCTACACAGATTATAATAATTCATTTTGCTTTATTGAAATTTAATATTTCTAATTCTAGGTACTTTTGATGCTAAGTATTTGCAGATCACATGCAGTGATATTTGGGGGATGTTTTAACAATACACAGTTAAGATTTTTCTTTTAACCTTAAAGAGTTTGGAAGGGATTTTTGTTTCATTCTGTTTTTTCTTCTTTTTAATGAGACAGTCTATTCATCATGATGTTAAGAGTTACTACAGTAGTAGTTAACAACAAAAGGCAATTGCTGATGTCTTAAAATATAACTTGAAACATCTATGACTAAATTGCATAAATGAGTACATGGGCATTTTATGCATCTTAAAGAGGGGACTCTTTATTTTGTATAAATAAAACAGGTTTAATTCTGTCACTGAAGTTTAAATGTTTCATGAAAAAAATAACTGGACAATTTCATATAACCACAGTTGACAGAGGTGAATAGTAGAAAATATGTATTTATTCTTGGCTATAAATAATGTGGAAGAAGAAACTAAAGATGAGAAAAATGAAGTACCATTTATATAATTCAGTTAACTGTATATAGTCCAGAATTTGAAGCCTCCATTGATACTTTTGGGGCTTCCCTCGTAGCTCAGTTGGTAAAGAATCTACCTGCAATGCAGGAGACCAGGGTTTGATCCCTGGGTTGGGAAGATCCCCTGGAAGAAGACATGGCAACCTACTCCAGTGTTCTTTCCTAGAGAATTCCCAAGGACAGAGGAGCCTGGCAGGCTACAGTCCATGGCATTGCAAGAGTCGGACACACAGTGGTAGCAACTAAATCACTACCATTGAACACAAAGTACCGTTCAACACAAAGTATCCTGAATTTTTTTTTTTTTTTTTGTAAATCAGATCATATTTAAATGCTACTGGAGAAATAACTGCAAATTCTTATTTTACTTAAATCCTTAATTTTATCCTTTAAACTTTGCATTTTTCATGTATCAAGTTTTAAGATAAGGTATACTTCTAATATTAGAGTCGAGTAAGAATCAAGTAGTTCTTTAAAAAATTAGCAAATATTCTTGTTTATGGAAATTTAGGTATTTGGGGCTTCCCTGGTGGCTCAGATGGTAAAGAATCCACCTGCAGTGCAGGAAACCTGGGTTCAATCCCTGGGTTGGGAAGATCCCCTGGAGAGGGGAACAGCTACCCACTCCAGTATTCCGGCCTGGAGAATCTCATGGGCAGAGGAGCCTGGCAGGCTTCAGTCCATGGGAATGCAAAGAGTTGGACACAACTGACGTACTAACACTTTCACTTTCATTCATTCCTTTATTTTCAACATTTCTCTGAGATTTTTTTTTGATGTATGTCACTTTCACTTCAGGCATTTTAAGTCTTGAGATGGGCTAGCTCCTCTTTCCTAAATATTTGTTGTTTGAACTGTCAGTGTTTACAATTTGTTAGATTATCTTACTATAATTGTAGTCTTCAGTTGTGGAACTGAAGGACTGAAATCAACTATTCTCTCTCCTAAATGATAAGGTTCTTAGTTTAGCAGACAAAACTTTTTTCTGATGACGTGCTCCACCAGTGCACACTGGTTCCAAAGTAGATTTGGCCAGGGAAGGGAAGTAATCTCTTTTTGATATGGAAATAAAAACGATTGGTGGTAGAGCAGTTTGGTATGGATATTAGGAGGTGATGTTAAGAGATATACAAGCTTAAATTTCAATTGAAATATATTGTGAATCATTACAATATTTGTTTTGATACACCTAATGTAGAAACAGTACTGAATGGATTCCAACTGTATGTTACACAAGCAAAGGCATACTTAAGATTCCATGTTTTCCACTGTAGTAAATGCCTATTAAAAAATTGAGAGGAGTATTATGTCATTCTAGGAGATTAAATATTTATTTAGAAATTTCTAGATCCCAGGAAGAGTAGAGAAAGTAGGTTTGTTTCTGCCCTCTAATGTAGTTATCTGAACTTTAAAACATTGTTCCATCATTGAAATTTAGAGACAGTTAACCAATGAGGGGGAAAGGTGATAACTATAACAAAAAAAAAAAAGATCTAGAGCTTTTGAAATAGTCCTTCCATGGAACTAAACAAGACACATTTTAATATATATCATTGACTTTATCTGTGATATTGAAGAAAAAAATTCAGTATGTTTCACCAGAAAATCTTTCTACAGTATAGGGATATTCCTTGTCTTAATGTTTTTTGTGTTTTTTTCAATATTTGGATTTATAAATTTCAGTCTCCGGCATACTTTGCAAGCACTTTCTAAATTCACCTTCCTAATTTAGAGCTTTTTGTGTAACTCTCCTTGTGTTTTTAAGTAACAGGTGAGCTCCATGATGACTGAAGTATACAATTTCCTTTGTGTAGAACTGTTTTGTTTTCATTGCTTTATGGTGATGACAGGTTGTAATAGTCTCTTTGAGGGATCTACTGCTCTTCCCAACTGTCTCTGACCAAAAAAATGGAGAAAATGCCTTCTGAATACTGCCTGTTTTAATGACATCTTAAGCACCAGGTGTTGATTTATGAGCCGAAAGACATGCTACAAAAGGAACCAGGCATGGATTGTACCATTGGATAGCTAACGATTGTCTTAAGATGCGTAAGAACAGCACAGTTAACTGCTGCATTTTCCGTGGTTTTAAGCTTTGCTTTGATGGTGACCTCCAAATCAACTGTACAACAGATAGAACATACCAGGTCAGTCTTTCCTAGTTTTCAGAGAGAACATAGTTCTAATTCTAGGAGAATAATCTCCCTTTTTAAGGAGATTCGGGGTGGATAAGTTAAATGGAACTTTGTACTTAAAAGTTTGGTATTGGTGGCACCAAATTAACAAGCTTCATAAAAAGATGGTGAGAGAGTGACTAATCTCACTTTGAGATTCATTATTTGATTTATCATTATATGATTTTGGAGCTAATACATTGACTGGGTGGGTTTGTAGGGGTCTTTGCTTCCATCTCCGGATGGGGCAGCCAGGGCTGTGAATTTAGGTTACAAGTCATGCATTTCATACAACAAATGGAATAAGTTTTAAATGGGTTTCAAGTTTTTTGGAATGGAGATAAATTGTTTGGACTCCATTACATATCAACATATAGGAACAATCTCAGTCAACTGAATTGGCCTCCATTCTTTTGTTGTGTCTTGTCTGTTCCCTATTTCTGACTAGTAAATTACAGAAAAGAAATTAACTTCAGCACTTTACAATTCATTCCATTTTTATTTTTTGCTTTTATGTAAATGCTACATTAAATGTAAAAGGTCTTTAAAAGATTATTTTAAAGTTGGTCTACCAACTAAGTTTTCCTTAAAAAATATTCAGAGTAGTATTGATAAATAGGAATCAAGTAAATGCAGACTATATTGAAGAGAGATTTTGGATTTTTTTAAAGTCTAGTGACATTTGAAAATTTTCAAAACACCTGGCTTGACAAAACTCTGTTTGAAAAAGTCCTGTTTAAAAAATGGTATCTTTGGAAAACGCATAAGCATGTGTGAGAGGGGGAGAATCCATATAAAGCAAGTTCTTAAAATTTGCAAAGCTATTTACCACCAAATACACTGCCACTTAACATCACCTCTCTCCTTTCAGCACCCTAGAAAGCAAAGAGAATGGACGTAAGGTAGCAAGAAGGAAGAAAAAGCAAAGATAAGGTAGGTCACTAAAGTGTCATTTTAACAACTCCTCTTTGATAATTTGGGAAATTTCTCAGCAGCTGACATCTATGGGAAAAATACCCCACTGGGGAAAGCAGGGCATCAGAAGGATGTAATGGAATGCAGTGGCTGAGGAATATTGTTGGGGAAAGGAAGCCAAGGGAGAAAGATCTATAATTGGATGAAATTAGGCCTCTACTATAGGGATCTTCTTTCTGTAAGGTTGTTAGGATTGAATTAGATTGATACAGAGGACTGATGTGATACAGGGCCAGAAGATTGAGTCCTTTTATCATTGACCAGGCTTTACTGCCTTTAAGGTTTTGGTTAAGGAAATGTCACTACAAGGTAAAATTTGCTTTTCTACCTATGCATCTGAGTGTCCCAAGCCACTGAAGTCACATTTACTAGATCTGTATTAAGGGGTTTATGTGGTTTTATTAACTTAAGTGTCCCTTTTCCAATCAGCCTTATTTAGACTCAATCTTGAAAATTATCTGGAAGGCCCACTATCCTGATAGCCACCTTGAAAAGTCAAGGAGTTGGGAGGAGGTTCACTTAACCAGATTCTCTTAATTACTTTTGGATTGAGGATGACCTTGGTTTAGGTCAGGGTGTCAGACCTCTACACCCTGTGAGAATTAGATTTGTCTACTCTTCACAAAGCAAAATAACCTTAGTGGTCAAACTCAGTCATTTGAAGTAGACAGAGCTTAAACCAGATAGCCAACTGAACACTGAAGATGCATTTATCAATATTCATCTTCAAAGTAGTTCACAGCCAAGCCACAGTGACTAATGAAGTAGGCCAGATTAGCCTGTGGACTGTTACCCTGTATGTTTAGTAGAGAGAGAGACAGTGCAGCAAATACTAACGTACAGTCCACAGAGGAAAGCATATGGGCTAAAGTAGTGTCCTTGGAAAACGAATAAGTGGCAGAGCCTGTCATAGTCATTATACCCTTCAAATAATAGCATACATACAAATTTCAGTAGGTGGAATTGTTAATGTAAAAAAAAACTAGAGGACATTCATATAATTTGTAATGGGTAAGGATACACTGGAACAGTTGTACACACAGACACACATGCTCACACATACACATTATTTTTCAATTTAGCTTCTTACAACTTCCTCTCCTGATTCCACAGCAGCACACAGGTTACGGGGTTCTAATGGACTCCAACTATAGGTTTCTCTGCTACTCAGAAAACATATGGCTAGCAAGACAGTATCCCTGTTTTTTCCTACATGGTTTATGCAGTCATGAGCAGTTGAAATCTTTGGAAGCAAAACGATATTAGATACTGGTGATCGTAAGAAGGAATGACACAGGAGACTTTCACAGACTTGACCCTAAACTAGTCCTAATGATGACATGGTGTTTTTCATCACCTCCATACACAGCTTCACACATTCAAAGCAGTCCACTTTAGCTGCATCACAGAGTCTAATGTGGTAACATGTCCCGGAGATTTCACACGAAGTGACTGGAGGCCGAAAGAATCTGGGCACCATAGTCTTCTGGGACTGTGTCTCTATGAAGGCCCTTCCATTGATAGGCTTAGCCAGAAACTCATTGACTTAGAGAAGGCGATGTGTGACTTTTCAGGACTGGAGGAAGAGCTTATTGGGAAGCCATCTTCCTTTTGTTGTTTTACACAGCATTCAAGCGGATGTCCCCACAAGGAATTTCTGTCGGTGTTTCTGGGGTGATACCTTTAATAATACGCTGTTAGGAAGAAGATATGATGATATAAATATTCTTGTAATTTAATGCTTAAAGTTTTTTTCAACATTAATATTGAAGGTTAAATAGCATTTAAATTGTGGTTAATAGTAAATTGGAATAGTTTTATTGACTTTTGTTAAGGAAGGAATCTCGGGGCTTCCCTGGCAGTCCAGTAGTGAAGACTACGTTTTCACCGCAGGGGGTGCAGGTTTGATCCCTGGTCGGGGAAGTTCTATATGCCGTGAGGTACAGCCAAAGAAAGAAATTTAAAAATGAAAGGAATCCCTAATTGTTTGTTCTCAAATATGGGTAGAAATGCCATATAAAGGAACTATATAAAAGCATCTGTAAACTAAAAAGTCACTTTAACACTAATAAGAGAAAATGATGACCTTTGAATAGAACCAATGCTGGCCCATAACATGCCTTTGATGGTCTGGGAAAGGACATCCATTTCTCTGGGCAGAGGAGGCTTCATGTGGCCCACGGGGATTGGGGAGCAGAGGGAGCACTGGATTCTGGTTCCCCCCACCTCAGCCAGGCTCCTGTGCCCTGCATACACATTACAGGCACAGTGCATAGTGCTATCAGTCATTGGAACAGCCAAGATGTTACTGCCTTAATGAATTCACCTGTAGTTAGTTCATACAAGGGTGCAAATTATTACATAATTTTAAAAGATGTGCCCATTCAAATCATCATTCCTAAAGCAATCTCATTTTGACATAGTACTCATTACAGGGAAAAGACTGAGAATTTTTACCATAGAAACAGCTGGGGTGCACAGAAGCTTTGGGACAGATCTGAAATATGCTTGGGTTTGGGTATGAAATATACAGCCTGCATTGTAAAACTTAGCATCAGGGTGATGTGAAGCAGCTCAGAGATGTGGGGAGCACTGCAGAGGTTTAGGAAAGAAAATACTCAGTTGCTCAGTAAAATCTTTGATGGCCAAAAGTCTGAACCTGTGGTTAGCAAAGCTAAACTGGATCTGAAAGTATATTTTGATTTATTGATTTTAGGTGAAGCTCTGCTACTTGTCCTTTTATTTTGGATTGAAAATGTGGTCCCCTTTAATCTTTTTTATTTCTTGGTTCTGGGAATTATTCTTCAAGGAGCAGGGCCCTACGGAATTTTAAAAGTTCCCATTCTCATAGGTTATGAAATTCACAAAATTGTACATGTTGTGATCCTGATGACCGTAACGAAACCTCACCTTGGGAATCCATTTAAAAAGGAGTTACTACAGTGCTCATCAGCTACCTGGACATGTCTAGTCATAGAAAGCAAATTTTCACAAATCATCTGTAACCATAACTGATAAAGGAGAATGAGGCCTCTTGAGAACTGGACACATCACTCTGACTAGTCTCCAGTGACACTATACTGTGCAGAGAGAAAAGAGCAGTCAGGCATATGGCAGAGGCAGACCCACAGTGAAAAGCACAAAAGGTTTTGTGCTCTAACCTCTACTTGCCCATTCTGCTACCCTTCTGACTGCTCATTTCCCAAAAGGCCGGGTCCACTTATTTCCCATATTTGGGTAGCATTCCAGTTGCCAGACTACTACTGCTCTCAAAATTTGCCAGTCCCTGGCCTTCTGCAAGGTGATCATGCAAGCACTGGATCACTGTTACCATCTTCATGATAGCTGACTTATTAGGGACCATATTCCCAGTGTCTTTCTGCAGGTCACTAGGGGCTTCTCTGACAGTCACCTAATCCAGGTGATGACTCCAACCTTGAGACCTCCCGGTTGCAGATGCTCGTGACAGGCTCTAAATTACAGGTGAGCAGGTGGTGACTTACTCCACAAACTCCAGCCTTGTATATGGCTAGGGCCCAGAAGAGTTAAGAAATTTACTTTTCTCTTAGTCTTTTTTTTTTTTTTAAACCATACCATGTCATATGAGTTCTCCCTCCCTCATATACAGAATGTTGCAGACCGTAAAGTCTGGTATTCACAAAAAAATTAGTCCCTTGGGGTGCTTGGCAAGAACATGCTTTATTTCTCTCAGAAACTAAGCATGCATATAGGCATGTTAAGGCTTTTCAGAAGTCCTGTTGTAAAGAGACCTATTTAACTTTGCCTTAATCCAGCATTCTGCAAAATTATTTGACCATGTAACATTTCCCCAGCAGTAACACTTAAATGATATCCCATGGAACTACAGCTCCTTACAACACACTTTGGAAATATTAATCCAGTTCAATGAGCATCTGTTTTAAAGATGAAGAAACTAAGGCTCAGAGAAGGTAAGTGACTTGCCATAGTCTTTTCCCTCCCAGGCCCCCTTGACTGGCTGTATCGTGATGCTTCCTAACCCACTTTCCCTCTGGTGGCCTGTGCCAAACATGGCCTTGCAGTCAGCCTTCACCTCTACTACTAACAGATCTGAGCTCTCTAATTGTACACCTTTGGGTAGTATTTCCTTGTGGCCAATGGGAATTTGCAAGAAAGATGACCCAAGACTTGAGGTACAGTCTGTGAGCAAAGAATACTGAAATATATTGACCTGAATGTGCCACCCTGACCTTGGCCTCTGGGTTTGGTCAGTGGGGTCAGTGGGCTGTCATGACTGCCATCAAGAACAGCCTGAAGGAGCAGACACAGTGGCTCTGGCCTGAGCATGTATTTCAGACAGCACCAGAATCCACGGCCCTTTGGGAGAAATGAGGTTGTAATAGGGCTGTTCTGGGAGTAGGAAATTAGTAACTCCTTGCAGAGTTTTGTTCACCTAGAATTCAGTTTTTCTATCTGGAAAAAGAAGCAATCTCAGTTCTCAGAAAAGAGGTGCTATGTATTTGCCTCAGGCTCTCTTGCTTCATGTTTCTTGTGAAATGTTTTAGGAAGATGAGTGTGATAAACTCATATTTGAGTTTTGCTTCTAAGAGCCCAAAGACTGGCCCACCTCTGATCTCAGGTTGTTAGAGAGCACATCTCTAGCTTTCCCCCAAATACCACTTTTCACCTTTGAGCTCGGCTCTGACAAAAGCACCCACCCACAGACTTCTGTAAGCAGCTGCTTCTTCAGGCTCTCCTGCCACAGTAACCTTGCTGGGGCATGAAACACAACCAAGCAAGTAGTGACCCAGCGTTTTCAATTTTGCTAACATTGCTGAGAATCCTGGTAGCCTGAGCTACTAACTCTGACAGCACAGGATGAAAAGTGACAACTCGTCTCCCTAACCTCCAGCCAATTTCTACATCCGCAAACCATTAGTACCCTGAGGACCCAAAAGAGAAGCTGCACCTAAAAGTGAAAGCGCATTGGACCAAAAGCCAGAAGCCCTGGATTCTGAGCCTCCCTGTGCTGTGTGTCCCTGTACACGTCACTGAAATAAGGAAACCGTGAGAGCAGCATTCCCAGATGCAGTATCTTTGCTAAGGAGACCTGCCCATCTACAAGGTATTTTGATAACAAAGTAAGATAATCTACATGAAGATACTTTAAAATATATACAATCTTATACAAATTGTAAGGTTGTTATTGAAATTTTTACAGCACACTATTCATTTACTGACACGAATCCTGCTATAATGGCAGCTTTTTTTTTTTCTCTCCAGTAACTTAAGCTAAAACTATGATATTATTGGGCTTCTCTAGTAGCTCAGATGGTAAAGCATCCACTTGCAATGTAGGAGACCTGGGTTTGATCCTTGGGTCGGGAAGATCCCTTGGAGAAGGAAATGGCAACCCACTCCAGTATTCCTGCCTGGAGAATTCCATGGACAGAGGAGCCTGGTGGGCTACAGTCCATGAGGTCTCAAAAAGTCGGACACGACTGAGTGACTAACACACGCACATAATGTTGTTGTAACATCCTTATTTAGTGATGATTTTTGAAATAGCCCTATCACATTGCTGTTAGAAATGACCAGACATTTTCCACCATAATCTCTACTTAAGTGGATTTAAAATAAATCCACTTAAATCAAATTTGTGTTATTGCTCCAGACACCACTGATCTGATGTCTGTGCTCAATGGAATGCAGGAGGCAATAGTAGTTTTCTAATATGTTTAGAATGCTATACACCAGGCTGTGCACGATGGCACATCCAAACAGCTCCTTCATTCACCTTCATACTTGAGGCTTACGGGAGATGCCTTAAGATGACAGTGGCAGCTATTAGAGGCTACAGAATGATGTAGGTATATGATTATATAAGGCTGAGAGCCTCTTGGTGAATCCTTGTAATGGACTTCTCTCCTTTGAATAGAGCATAAGCACCCTTTTCTTCCCAAACAATTACCAATCTACACACACTAACTAGCACATACCTCCTTAAGTGTCCCTGGAGTGACAATCAGTCGATAAGTTATATATGTGGGGATGCAGATGAAAGATGAGGTTCCTATGCAGTAACCCAGGATGAGCTCCACCGAGGATAATCATACTGGAAAAGGCGTAGCTGTGGTGGGCTCATCAAAAAACTGCAGATGATGAACTAAAAGAGAAATTTCAAGAAACATTAAAAAATTTTCACAACACCCACACAGAGATAGTCCTGATACCGCAGAAAGTGAAGTGAAGTGAAAGTTGCTCAGTCGTGTCCGACTCTTTGCAACCCCATGGACTATACAGTCCATGGAATTCTCCAGGCCAGAATACTGGAGTGGGTAGCCTTTCCCTTCTCCAGGGCATCTTCCTAACTCAGAGATTGAACCCAGGTCTCCCACATTGCAGGCGGCTTCTTTACCTGCTGAGCCATTGGGGAAGCCACCAATGCTAAAGGGAAGAAAATTTCAGGGAATTGCCTGAGGGTGAGATATCCTAGATTGATCTCTTGACACAAAGAAGTCACTAATTTCTGTGCCTCAACTGCAAACAAGGAAGGGCTTATCTTTATTTTTCTTCCCCAACCCCCACCTCAATCCCTACAGTAGGGATGCCAAGGCCTCAGAGAGTTATTGAGGGGAGATACAAAGAAGAGACTGGCATCCGTCAGGCATAGTTCAGGCCCCAGTTTGCCAGATGGTGGAAAAATAAACTGGGCAACCTCTCCATGGCTCCTGCCAGTCCCAGGGCTTCATCTCTCTCTCTCTGCTTTGTTTTTATTTCCCCCTGCATTTCTCTGCTGATCGTTTTTGGTGAGATGGAAGGCACCTATGTCCAGGAGACATAATAAGGTTCTCAAGATCTGGAGAGGATGCAGACTCCTGAGTACCTGTTTCTTCTCTCCCCTCTCTTTATATTAACCCGAAGCTAAGGACTAGGGTTTCAACAAGGATGATTCTGCCACGAGACATCTTGACAACAAATGCCTGCCTGCCACCGGCCTGTGTAATGAAAGGAATAACAGAAGGAAACAGCAGTTTAATACACTTTTTACTTGAAAATTCAGTGAAGATTTCAGCCAAGAAAAATTCCATGCTGTGCTCCCAACACTCAGTTTATAGTTTTCTTATTTCAGTTTGTTTTCCAGAGAGAGCGTAAATGCCCGTTTTTGCCTAGTAACTACTGTGCTGAAATCGTTATTGCTCTTGATTTAATTTTATCTTATTATTTCATAGTCATAAAGAAGACAGTAATGTAAATTATTTGTGTGGCTAAATGTCTATTTTTATCTTTTTTTCTTTGTCCTCAGGTAATAAAAATGGGAAACTGTTAAACACACATCCATCTTCAGCACAGTACTATCCTAAGTCCAGGAAGAAGCTTTCAAAACAAGCCTAGCCATTCGCAAACCTTTCTCCAGACAGACTCTCCTCAGCCCCAGCCCCGGCTACTAAGGAAGGTGATTTTGGAACAAGGAAACGTAGGGTCTGGTCAGGAGCCATGTCTGTGTAATGTCAGGTGTGTGGAACCTCACGCAGTCCAGGGAGGCTGCAAGCTGTCACTGTGGCCACTAAGTATTGCTCCAGACACACCTACCTCCTCTTGCTCATATAAAGAATATATTTTCTTTTTCATAACTTGGCTTCAATGAAAAAGAATATTTTAAGTAAGCTACTCATTGTTTACCTAAAGCAGCCTTAAAAAGCCCAGAGCAAGGGATCTAAGTGAACCCAGAAGTGGAGGACAGAATTGCCTTCTCTTAATTGTGCCCTGAAGCACCTTTAAAAGAAGTGAGTATGGTGAACATCACAGAAATTATAAGTCACATGCCTGAACCCAGATCTGTACCTGGATTTTACTGGGCACAGAAACTCATTGATTGTAGCCCAAGTGTTCACCCAGTTTGCCAGACCACCACAGAAATGAAAATACCAAAAGTGTGGGGCCAGGACTAGAGTAAGGCATATGAGGTATTCACCTTGGATACAGCATTTAAGGGGGTGCCAAAATTCAGTAATCAAGAAACAATATTTTAGTCAATACTTGAAAAAGACAAACTCTTGATAGGACCAGATTAGAGTGAGTGAGGTGAGACATGCCAAGTATATGGTCAGATCTTGTGTTTATTTAAAATGCTGGAATTGTTCATCAGTAATTTTTTTGCATCAGTTTTTTTAAAAAATATTGCATAAAAACAGTATTTATTGGGACTTCCCTGGCTGTCCAGTGGTTAAGACTGTGCTTCTACTGTAGGGCACCTGGGTCCAGTCTTTTTTTCAGGGAACTACGATCCTGCATGCTGCTTGGTGTGGTCAAAAAGATAATAATATTTTATCTTGGCTACTAGGACTTACTGTGCTGCTCATGAAGGACCTGACAGGTGTCCTAGTAATTCTGTATTCATTTTCTTAAAGATGACCCCCGCCAAAGTTCTTTAGGCATAGGTCTTGAGTCAGATGTAGAATTCATTTATTGTCAAATGAGAGTGCTCTGCTCCAGGGGTTGCCTGTTTGCCCAAAGACGGATAAGCACTCTACTAACATCCCAAGTGTGCTCTGAGGTAGCCTGGGGTAAAGTGACTCCGTGCACATCAGCAGGGACTACTCTCACTTCTTTCATTTATCTGTAACTCAATTTAGGGTGGAAGGAGCTTTTTGATCTTCTAGAGCCAGAGACTGTTCCTTCAGTCCAGTATTAGGATATCTGGGCCATTCATTTCCTCAGAGGACATAGATACAGCTGTGCCTTCTTTCAAAATAACTCTTTTGCATTCTTTTTGACTTTCCCAGGGCAGCCCTTTATTTTTTGTGCTTTGTGTACCTGCATGTCTCGATATTCACCTGTAAGATGGGCAGCGTGCTCATTCTTGCTTCTGTTATGCTGCGTCTCTCTCTACCACAGAAGCCCTCCTTGACTTCCATTCCCTGGACACTGGAGATTTCCAAAACCAAAGCCAACTCTGCCCCAAGCAGCAGATACTCTCAGGACCAGGGGCTCTGGTATATGCTGTGGGCTCCAGTGTTCCTCTAGATCTTGGCCTTGTAGTTCCTTATTACCCTGTCATCTTGCTGTTGCTTTCTGGTAAACTTAAAACACAATGTATTTTTAAGTCCAGAGGTGTTAGCTGTTTTCAGTGAGAGGGTTGGTCAGGATCACTAGTCTGCATTACTAGACGCAGAAGTCTTGACATAAATGGGTTATTCATTTATATAATTATCAGTGCTTCTAGATAATCTACTTAAATCCTTTCATTTGTTTTTCAAAGGAAGGAGAGACACTGGATTAGTTCCCTGAGGAAAGAAGCCATGTCTGTTTGTTAGTTCACTTTCATATTCTCCACGCAGGGAAGGAATGATGCTTGAGGCTGAGACTCAGGAAAGGCAGACAAGGCCCTCACCCTGGGTGTAAAACTTTAGATGGAACTGAGACCCGAGTTTATCTTCCATTTCCTCATTGAATGCCTGTGTAGACATTTGATCCAATATTGAAAACCAGGGATTGACGCTTTCAAGTATAATCATAGAAATGTCTATTTCTCCCTTCAGTTCTGTTTGCTTCACATATATCTTGGGGACTCTGTTGTTTTGTGTGTGTAATTTATAATGATTTCATACCCTTTTTCGTTAAAAAAAAAAAAACAGCAGTGGATATAAGTTTAGCATAAAGTCTGGCCTGGCAGTTCTTGCTCAATGAATGTTACATGCTATTATCACGGAGCAGGGAAGCAATGAAATAGTGTGACAGAAGCCAGAAGAGTGGTAACTCTCTAGGGGTGCTGGTGAGTGTTGGAGGGTGAATCTTTTCTCCAGGAGGAGAAGGGAGATGACGACTCACCAGGAGAAACAGAGGACTGATGGCTACCCAGCAGATCTTCCAAAACCATCCAGGGCTGAAACCAAGCATTTCCTTCACATCACTGCAGAACTGATTGATGCCTACAGTCATCCAAAAGAGAAGGAGATTGACTGAGAGAGGAAACAGACTGTCCTCCTAGCCCCTGACTCAGAGTAGCAACTCTGGAATTTCTCCGTAGGAGGGGTTCAGGGACACCAATCTGGCCTGAAAGTGGGACGGGGAACATGTCACAAAAGCTCTTTCTACAGAGAGTGGGAGGGCTGGTGGACATTTGGGGAGGGACCTAAAGCCTCATCTTGGTGCCCACACCACCCTTCTAGGATTTTTACCTATATCTGATTTTATCCTTACCGTAGAAAAGGAAGTTGAACTTTGTCTAAAAATGTTGAACCCACTTGATAGAGACTGACTCTGACCATATGCTAGAAACTTTCAAGAGAAAATTCTAACCACACTATTGCTCATTCATATTGTCAGATCAAGATCAAGGTTCTTCTCTACAAAGTAACTGGCAGGAAAGTGAGAAGTGGGAACTCCGACTGGGGAGAGATGGAGAAGGGGAAGGAAGAGCACTGTGTGGTTGCTTCCCTGAAAGTGCCCACAGGTCTGTAGCATCACAGACTTTGAACCTGGTTCTCTGAAGTGCTGAGGGGGTGGGAAGGACTTCTTTCAAACACACAAAAAAGTCCCCCAAACCGGGCCCACGTATAACTCAAAACGTGGGACCGCCCCCCTTCTTCATGTTATGTGTAGTGATGTACATGCTAAAGCTGTGCTATCATAGAAACTGGGAAAATAAATATATTCAGAATGAAATAGTAACTTGATTGTAAAGATCTCTGAACTTGGTTTTCTTCATTTCCAATCTGTGCCCTCCTGATCCTTGCCCATGCGCTTTTGGGATCTCTGCCCAGGGACCCATATCAGCTTACTCTGCATTCCTGGTGGTTTCACCCTTATCAGATTTCATCCCACAGTTGGGGGGAGGGGAATAAACTGGAGGTTTTACCAAGACAGATAATCCAGACAGAAACATTCTGGCCTCTTGCCTGGAAGATAAGCTCCTGAAGTGTGTCTAAGGACTCTGGAGGGAGAACCTGCTTGTGCAATTGAAATCGGGGCCACTCTGTGTAACAGGAGAATATTGTACACTCTGCAGATGCAATCACTGTGCACTAGTTCTTAGCTGTCTGTCCAACTCTCAGAGCCTGTCAGATCTTAAGCAACCACTGTGGATAAGCTATAGGGAACCACTTCAGCTTGTCCACTGAGGAAACATTTACTTGGAAAAAAACATCTTCCCAGGAGCTTAGGCAATCTGTTGTACAGAGTCTGGAGGAAACAATGACCTGTTGTGAAGAAGGCACGCAGGAGGTGACGTCTTGTACAGTGGCCTGCCTTTCTCTGACAAATCCAGCCCTTGTGTATCCTGGTGCCTACATAGGCTGGTGTAGGAAGGATATGGTGGAAGGAAGCATCTTACCGTAGAACCAAAACACAGCAACTGCTTCAATCAGGGCCACGGTGAGCACTGCAGGTCCCGTGGCGAACTCCTCCAACAGCTTCACCACGTAGGCCCCGCCCTGGAAATGAGACCACCAACTTGGTTCAAGGCCCGCTGAGACACTGCCTCCTCTTTTCAACAGAGACAAAAAGGACTTCTTAGGATAATCCTGCAAAGTTCTCACCTTGGATCTAATACAAATATCCTAGAGCCTGCCTCTTAGACTGGCTTTGGCAGGGTAGGCAAGATCTCATCCTATCAGACTCCTCTTCCAGCCTTACCGGTCACTCTAGTTTCCTCTCCCCCCAAAGCTTTAAAGACAAACTGAAACGTGCCTCTCGATCTACTCTCTTCAATTTACTGAACACCTACTGTGTACTCTACCCTGGAGACTCCTGGTCCCTAAAGACTGAATCTGGGAAACCTACAACAGCGGACACACTGGCTCAGTGGTCATGGTTTGCCTCTGTCCTGAATCACAAATCCCATGGGTCCTACGCAGGTCCCCAAAGCCCTGGTGAAGCTCAAGAGCCATTTGGGTCATGGCCTGAAGATAAGTTGATTTACAAAATCCACCTTGATTCAGGAGGATACAAGCCTGCCATGCCTAGGGGTACTGATGTACAGTTTTATAGTGTTTACCTCAGCTGCCCTCCTCCTCAAAAAGATACCACTGGAGAAGGTCTGACTTTATCACCATTCCAACTTCTCTGGAGGAGACAAAGTGACAAACCCTGGAGGTGCCAGCCTCCAGATATTCTGGGCAGTATTCCCATGAAAGCGGCCATAAGGACTGGAAATAGACTGAAAAGGCAAGTCTGAGTTTTTCTCCAGATAGAAATCTAGTTGGACTTGCTGTAAAATGCTGAACTCCAGCTCCATGCCCAAATTCTACAGACAGATGCCGCCAGAAACAACTTTTCTCCTTCTCTGTGATGACTAACTTCTTAACAGCAGTAACAGCCTCTCCCGCTTTGGTCCCAAAACCAGGGCTCCCTATGGACTGGAAAGAAAGAGCTTCGTGCAGTGTCCCAATGCCCAATGAAAAGCTGACTCTCGGTTGGGGGTTGTACTCACAAAAGTCAAGGTGACCAGGGATCCAAAGAAGCAGGTAATGACCACGCCAAGCACAAACCACTCCCGGCGCTTCGCCCAGACGTGTGGAAACTCGTCCAGCACAGCCGTGATCACCCCCTCCAAGCCTGCAAACTGAGTGGGGCACACAAACAGTCATCATGGAGACCTGGGGACAAATCTGCTACTTCCAGGACAGTGAAAAGAGGGAGGGGTTAAGATTGCCACACGGCCTGTCAAGCTGATCGTGACCAGTTCCCCCTCCTCGCTGGCCCTATCTTCATGTTACCCGATCATTGAGATCCCTAAGGACATCAAGGAAAGAAAGTATAGCACATGGACAGGACTTCTTCCCATGAGGTCTCTCGGGGAGACTTTGGTTTTTCCAGAAACGCCAACTCCAAGCTGAGACTCGTTCCACATTAATGATATGAATGCTGGGCCCCGGAGCACTGAGACATAAGAGGGACCTTGCCCTGGCCTTGAGGTGCTGCCAGTCTGGTCAAGGGACAGAGCACAATCACAGCAGTTCACATGTGCTGAGCTCTTGACCTTGCCTGGCGCTTTACCCTCATTATTCCATGAATCAGGGGTCCCCAACCCCCAGGCCGTGCCCTGGTACCAGTGTGTAGCCTGTAAGGAACTGGGGCCCACAGCAGGAGGTAAGTAGTTGTCTTCCATTAAACCGGTCCCTTAATGCCAAAAAGGTTGGGGTCTGCTGCGATTAATGACTGATGTACTACAGAGTAGTAAGCACCCAAGTGAACAGGGGCTGGCAAAGCACCAGGAGGCAGCAGACAACACGGCCTGGGGTGGCCGGACGGGCGGGAATGGGTACAGCTGCCTCTGACTCTTCCTCCACTTTCTCCTTTTCCTCCTCCGGCCTCCCCAGGGCCGGATTTCCTTCCCCATTCACTTGCCGTGCTGTCCAAGCCCAGGGTGATCAACATCAGGAAGAAGACGATGGCAAAGAATGTGGATGCCGGCATGTTGGCGATGGCTTCTGCATATGTGATGAACAGGAGGCTGGGGCCTGAGATGGAGAGAGAGGAGGAGGTGGTCACCGAGACCTGCCCTGCAGACATGCCTCGGGGGAAACGACCACACCAACAATTATGATGCCTGTCATGAGACCTTACATGTGAAGCAGGCTTGGACATGGACCAAATGCCTCCTCGCACCCCACACCACCCTACGTGGCTATCCTGACATCCTGGGAGGCAGGAAGGGAATAGCACCTGCCTTGGAGAGTGTGTGTCCTCAACCAACGTGGAGGAAAGAAACAAACCTGAGACCCCAAGACTAACAAATCTGTGCACACGAAGAAGAATTTCCACTATATAATAAATCTGTGCTTTCCCCACCCCCCACCAAGATCTCCAAAATTTTCACAGCACTTAGCTCCAGAACAGTAGAAAATGTTAAATTGATTTTAGAATAATAGAGGTCTTAGAATAAAGCCTTCCAGCTATTTTGACTTTCATGATAGTATGAGGAACATGCCCTTAACCTCCCATGGTCCAAATCAGGCACATTAGTTTGGGGCATGAGGCTGACGGGATCAGAGCACCACGTCAGGCCAAAGACAGACGTACGTTGGCAAGAAGCCCTGGGACTCCATCCACAAGATTCCATCACCTCTCTTTCAACGTCTGTCACTGTTTTTCCATGATAACTCACAGTAGAGGACAGTGACTGCATATCTACATTTCTTTTTCTGCAGAAGGAAATTCTAAGGACTGGTAATCATGTGCTTACTAGACTTGGACCCATCACAGGACCCAGACCCACTAGTTTTAAGAGCCGTCACCCAAGTCATATTCTCAAGCCCACAGTGTATAAGGCCTTAGTGCTGGGCCCCAAGGGAGCTGTCCCATTCCTACTATGGCCTGAACACATAGAAAGGGTTTAGATCCCTAAAACCTTTGAAAAATTTAAGAGGAACTGTTAGAAATAATGCAAAAGTTAAGATATTTGTAAAGATCCAAAAGAGCAGCAAAACAGTTCATTGGGAGCAAGTAACCCAAACAGAACCCAAGGTCCCTACCTGCGTCTTTGGCCACCTCAGACACATCTTCGTTCCTCATCTCAGCCATGTACCCCAGCACCGTGAAGATGACAAATCCTGAAACGAAGCTCGTCATGCAATTCACCGCACTGGTCACCAGGGCGTCTCTGGAGCAGAAAACCCAAGGGACTGAGACATTTCTAAGTCAGGAGTCTGAGGAGAATCTGTCTCCAGACTGATAAGGATGAACAGGTTGAGCTCACAGGGACTTCAAGCCTGTCTCCTCTCAGGGTGCAGCCTCTTAGACAGGTTGCATCACCTCGAAGCACAAGCTGCTGTTATCACCATGCACGGCATGGGGAGAGCAGCAGGTCAGAAGTGGCTTCAAGAGATGATCCTCTAAAGCAGCAGAGCACAGACCGCTGGATTTCAAACAAGCCTTGTTCTGAAACGCCCTGAGCTAGAGTCGGGGCCTTGGCCTCACACTTGAGAAGACCTCAGATTTAGACTTTTGACATTATTTGTAAATGAGCTTGTAAGAGTGCCACAGAGACATTCTGACACTTTTAAGAGAGGACCTTATCATAATATAACTTTAGGCTGATGTCCCAATGCAAGGCCACATTGCTTAGGGTGCATGTAAACTTTAAAAAAAAAATTCTGTAATTGTCATACGAATAGCACAGATTACTGATCATCATCTGTGACAGACTGTTAAGACAAAATTAAAGATGAGTGATATTTAAATCATAATTGGTACAATATTATCTGTTTTGTTAAATTTGTGAAATGAGATTTTCATATAAATCATAGCATTCTGTGTTGGTCAGAACAGCACAGTTGTTACTCTGTGTTGTGTGTGTATATATATAACTTATCACATCACAATTTTTGTTGCTAAATATTAACAGGTCAAATCTAATAAACATTTAATGTATGTTGCAATTTTTGTAAACCTGCTTCAGAATTTAATTTTCTTGAAAAAGCATCTCACAAAACAGAAGTCTGGGGCCTGTCTCATGTCCTGAGTGGCCTGGGTGAGGTTGTGCTCTGGATGGCTGCTCTGGCCATGAGTGAATTGGTCAGGCACCTGTGGTACTCCTGAGGGTCAGAGTGTCAACATGGCCTGAGCCTGGCCAGGTGTGAGGCCATCAGATTTGATCGCCTTCCTCCAGGCTACTTATGCTCATTCTGCTTCCACACTTTGCTTGGGGCAGCCCCAGATACTCACTGGTAACAGTTGTTGTGGAATTTGTTGTAGCTCGCAAAAGCCAGAAGGACCCCAAAGCCAGGGCCGAGAGAGAAGAAGATCTGGGCAGCCGCATCCACCCACACCTGTAATAGAGCAGAGGTGAAGGTCGGGGCCGAGACCCAGGCCATCGCTGGGCCAGCGCCCTTGTGCCTCCACGTGGCTATGTGCTGAGACAGAAAACAGGCTCTCAGAGTTCCTTGTAAGGATGGCCACATACCAAGTGCAGACAAATATGACTGCCTATCACTGAGGCATAAACCAATGCAGTGGCCTCAACGGTACTTTTCATGCTTTTTTCTGGTTTAAAGCATCCTGCAGACTTAACCACTGAACCCAAATTTTAGTTGTTCCTATAGTCCTAGGACTAGCTTCAGTTAGTATAGACAGACAACTGCACACTGCTTTCCTTATTATCTTACCCCTGTCTCTAGGAGTTTCTGCCAGTTGGGTTTCAAATAGAAGAGAACTCCCCTCCAGGCTCCAGGGAGGGTGGCTCCCCTCACCAGCAGGATCAAAAGAATGATGTAAGGGAAGGTGGCTGTCACCCAAACCACCTGTAAGGAAGGAAACACAGGTTATCACCGCATGAATGCTGGTGTCTTATTCTTAAAAACCTCCAAGAAAGAGATCTACTTTGTTTCTTCTGTAATTATAGGAGGCAGGGTGGTGTGACCTTTAGACTCAGACAGGGATCTGATCCCATTTGCGGGTCCCACCTCTAAACCCATTTCCCATCTGTAAAGCAGGGACAACACCCAGCAGGAGACAGTAATACGACCAGTGCATTGCCGCTACTATGAGTCATGACACTACCAGTGGATTAAAGGAATTTTTAAAAAGTCATAACAGTTCTTGGGATTGACCCATTTCTAAAAGATTTGGTTGAAGAGAAATTGAGCATCACGGAATGGGTTCGGCGTAAAGGAAACCAAGTCCCCCTGTCTGTGGCTGTCCAGGCTACTGAGTTCTGAGTTTGAGATCCTCCAGGGCCCCTTGGCAGACTCTGGACCTGCAGCCAGAGTCCTCCTCACCTTGCCAGATGTTTTGACACCTTTCCAGATGCTAAAGTAGATAACAGTGAAGATGAACATGATGCACAGGACAAGCTGCCAGCTGAGGCCCCCCAGGTCCTGGAGCCCCTTCGACCGGTGGATCTGCAGGACGTGCCGCCTGAATGAGAGAAAGGAGGGCCTGTGATAGGGTCTGAGCCATGACCTGAGTACACACATTGTGTGTGATACCTCTAGGTGGTGGCCAAGAGAAAAGACGGAAACCGTACCACAAGGACCAAGTGGCCACCAAGCTTTGGGGAGAGCTGGGAGGGGCTCTGGCCATCCTGAAGAAGAGAACAGGGCACTCAAGCCAACCGACCCTGGGAAGAGCACTCGGCCCAAAGGCAGACGTCAGGTCTCTCCCTGCTGGGCAGGGACCCAACCCGTGACTAACACGACTGGCTTTTCGGTGCATGAGGATTTGTACATGTGGATGGGGACCCTTCTCTACCCTTTGGGCTGCCGTTGCCTGAAATTCCAGCACTAAAGCAAACTCCCTACTCCAGGCATCTTCTTCCAAAGGGTAGAGCCATGTGAACATATGAAACCAGAACTCTTGAGTAGCTTCAAACTACTGAGGTCATGGGAGGTTTTCTTCCATGACAGCTGGCTGAGAGGATGACCCAGGAAGGGCAGTTTTGATGCAAAGGAATAATTTTGGAAGGTGAAGGTAGGGACCAGCCTGGGCACAACAGAAAAGAGGGGTACAGCATGGAGGCCCAGACTGTGGAATACTCAAGGTAGTCTCTCCCAACCCCCTCACCCTCATTTACTCCCCTTCCCTGCCAGCTTCTCTCTGAAATCCATCAGTAGGGAGGGGAGGGAGGCTCCAGAGGGAGGTGGTATATGTATAATTATGGCTGGTTTACGTTCTGGTACAGCGGAAACCGACACAACACAATGGAGCAGTTTTCCTCCAATTACAAACCATCAGCCAAGAGGTGAAGGGCCCCTGGCCCCACTGGCCTCCCAGGAAGCCAAGGCCCAGGGGTGCAGCCTGCCTCTAACGGGCCACCCCTCACTTCCACGCACTTACGTGTAAAATTCCTCTGCAGGGGACGTTGAGTGGAGCATCCAGGTGACGTTGTCCTCAGAGAAGTAGTTGGTGCAGTTGCCAGTGTTCCAGGAGTTCTCGCAGCTGGTCCAAGGCAGCTGCCCCGTGAAGGAGGAGATGAGGTAGAAGAGGGCCCAGGCCATGATGGTGTTGTAGTAGGAGGCGATGTAGAAGGCGACGAGGCAGATGGCGCAACCTATCCCTGCACGAGAGGGCGAGGCCAAGGTTCCAGGGCAGCTGGCAGTGAGGCACAGCAGCCTGGGCGCGGCAAGGGCGGTGCTGCCGTTCATCTCATCCCCCAAACACTGGGACACGGTGGAAAAGTGGCCATGTGGTAAATTCCTAACTTGTATTTCCAAGATCACACGTTATAGAAAACATGTATGTGTGCTATTCTTTACTTTTAAAATTGGAATTATTTTTTAAACTTTTTATAAGATAGTCGATAAACAATGTGACAGTTTCAGGTGGAGAGCAAAGGGACTTAGCGAGCAAAGGGACTTAACCACGCATATACACGCATCCGTTCTCCCCCAAACTCACCTACCATCCAGGCTGCCCTTTTAGTTTACTTTTAATTGCCAATTATTCTATTTTGCTTTAGCAGTCTCATACAAATTAAGCAGTCAAAATCTTAATTACTCAGGTTACCTCCTAGGGATACCTGAGTTCTAACTGATTCCAGGAGGTCCCCAGCTCCCACCCAGTGATGGAAATCGTCACTTCCTTGGTGGACCCACTCACCCACCCAAGCCTTTCTCTTACCTTTGAAAATTGGGCAGATTTTCGTCCATATCGAAATGCATCCATTTCGGTGGTACTGCCCCAGTGCGAGCTCCATGTAGAAGAGCGGAATCCCCCCAAAAATGGCCATGATAGTGTAGGGGAGGAGGAATGCCCCTGAGGCAGAGGAAAGACAGTTTCACTCCCTGCCCACAGGTGTCCAGGACAGCCCAGATGACCTGGATATGCAGAGCCATCTGATGCTCCAGAGCCATGAAGCCACCCTGTCCTGAGTGGCCCGCACACTGCTCCCCTGTCTCTGGGCATTGCCGGAAGTTGTGGACAGAGCTCCACGGAGAAGTGAGGTTTGGGTGGTGGCAGAGAGTACGTGTGAAGAAAGCTGGGTCTAGAAGTCAACAGAACAGGGACCAGCTCCACAGCTAACTCTCGGAAGGACCCTTCTCTGGGCCCCCATTTCCTCTACTAGAAGAGGAGGGTTGAGAACTGAGGTTCCCAGACCCAGCCTAGACATCAGACTCTCGGTAAGCTTAAAAGCGCACACCCACCCTGACCTCCTGCAGCAAAAGCTTCAGATACGGGTGTAACACAGATTTTTAAGCTCCCCAAGCGATTCTGATGCAGCCAGTACATGGACCAGTGCTTGGGACCCTGGAACAGGTTTCCTGTGACAAACTGTACAATAGCTGTCTTAGTCTACGAGTCACTGAATTACTATCTTTGTTCATCTGTATCCTGGATCCAGACTCTTGATTATTGATGTTCGGTTATATTTCCATCATTCCACAGGGCCAGAATGCTCCCTCCTGAGCCAGATTTGTGGGTGTGGCTGGAACAGGCAGGAGTTCACTACAGAATGAAAAGGTGCAGAACTGTGCCTCACTGGAGATGCTGGTGTCTGCCGATGCTCGTGGCCGACACGAGGCCTGGAAACACCACACTGGGGATTGCTCACCTGCAGCCTGAGTTTCAGCCCAAAGGGCGGGCTGGCTGTGATTTTCCCCGAGAACTTTCCCTCCCATGAAGTACTCTGAACCTAGAAACCTGAAATCTGTGCAACTCAGAGAGGTCTCACCTAACTTACAGTCACGCTGGGTAACCCTGGACTGAGAACAAGAGCCATGTTGTGTTCTCATGGTGGCATCTGTCCAAAGGGTTTGCTTGACTGGTTTCACATAGGCAGTGAGCGTAGGGGAAACATCAAGGGTGACCCAGCCCCTTATATAATCCTCAGGCTAAAGGTGAATCCTCAAGCTGGAGATAAGATGATTCCAACTTCTACTCCTCCCAGGCTGGGAGGACTAGGCTTCCCAAAGCACCCCCTCCCCCTGGCCCTCACACTGGAATGGCCATTGCAGGTAATGGACCCAGGTCCTTAAAAGATGCAGCAAATCCAGGCAACTCTGTCTGGTCATGGAGGAAATGAGGGGACCCAAAAGAACTACCCCTCAAACCTCATTTTAACTGCCCTCCTAAATCTGTTACCAGGGCCCATGTCAAATATTGACTGATCTGATTCCCATTTCTGGTCCTTTTACTGACTGATCTGATTCCCATTTCTGGTCCTTTTACTGTTCTGATAGCAAGCCCACTGTCAAAATAGAGGCCCCACACCTACTCATTCCTCCACCCTGCTCTGCTCTCTGGAGCTCCCATGTCCATGCCTACAGTCAGCTACTAGTTTTGATAATCTATAAATAAACTGCTCTGGAGGCATTAGGGATAGAAGGAGGAACAAGAAATCTCTCTGAAAAATCTCTCCTGAAAAATCTAACTCTCTTGTTAGGAGACATAGGGCATGTCCATATATGGGTTGCGGTTGGCATTAACGTGGCTGGGTTCAGCTACAGATCTTGCTCAGACTGGACTTTAGACTCTGGACCTGAGCTGATGCCCTGAGCTCACACAGGCCCAAAGGTCCAGGAGGGTCTGGGACCCTGGAGCCACTTCCCAACTTCTTTCACAGATCTAACAGCTCTTGACTCTTGTGAGCAAAACCAGTCAGCAGGAATGAAAGAACTCAGCACAGTACTGGTGCTCATTCCCTCACGTCTCCTTGGTGGAGAGCAGGGCTTATGTAATGCAGGGATGAGAGGAGGGGCTCTTCCACAGATAGAGCGCTAACGATGCTGAAAATCTGGTGAGGTCAGCTTCAGGGAAGCTTTCATTCAACTTCATGACCCAGGGAGCCACAGACATGCCTAGATTTGCAGTTTTGGTTTAGTGGAGAGTTGTTTTCTCTTAGACTAGCTTGGGGGCTTCCCAGGTGGCACTAGTGGTAAAGAACCCGCCTGCCAATGCAGGAGACGCCAAGAGATGTGGGTTCGATCCCTGGGTTGGGAAGATCCCCTGGAGGAGGGCATAGCAACCCACTCCAGTATTCTTGCCTGGAGAATCCCACACACAGAGGAGCCTGGTTGGCTCCAGGCCATGGGGTCACAAAGAGTTGGACACAACTGAAGCGACTTAGCACACACACAGGCCCACACAGACTAGCTTGAAAGTCTAAGCAACCATGTTCCCAGACTCATATCAGTTAAACAAGATAGGAAAGAGATGGTCTATCTTCTGGCCTCCCAAGAGGACCTACAGACCACCCCTGGGTCAGAGCCTCTGCCCACAGCCCATGATACTGACCCCCTCCGTTCTGGTAACAAATGTAGGGGAAGCGCCAGACGTTGCCCAGGTCCACAGCATAGCCAATGACAGAGAGGAGGAAATCCACCTTCTTGCCCCAGGTCTCCCGCTCTGCTGGGTGAATCTCAGCCACTAGAGCGGTGGTGGCAGCCGGGATGGAGTGCTGAGTGTCGTCTCCTGCGCCAGGGTTCGGAACTGCTGAGTACCCGTTGGAGATCTGGCCAGACTCTGCCTTATCCCCAGGGGCAGGACACCTTTCTGTAGAGCCCCATTCTCCTGACAATCTTCTCCATCCTTATACGCTGATAGCTCCTTCTGGGAATTTAACGGAGTGGTCTCCATCCTGCTGGCTAGGAGGTGATGCTGACACCCATGGGCCAAGGACCGACCTGAATTCTTGGTGCTCAGACCTGTGGATCTGCTCAGAACTTTGTATCAGTGGGACTGTGAGCGCTGCTGGAAAGGCAAAAGAACAGAATTGGGTGTCTTACTTGTCTTTGGTAACTCATCATACATCTGAACTACATCAGCTAATGGGATCACAAAACCATCTGTTAAACGAGAGAGATCCTATTTGCTACATAAGAGTCAATAAAATCAACATTTTTCAACCCATGCTAGGTATCAAATCACACCGAGTAATTTTAAAAGGAAAAAAAAAAGGCAATCGAAAATAGATAGCAAATAACCCAGGTTTTTCATAGGCTCCATTAAGAACAAAGTATTGACTTCAGTTGAGGGACTGGAACCCTACCCTGGAGTTTACCGGGGACTCAGAAGAACAAAGGTCCCACAGAGCTTCACAGAACACTCACTTTGTCTTGGATGCTATGCTGGGAAAAAAGTAACAAAGAAGCAGTTTCTGGCAGCAAATAGGTAAGGATAGTCCTCTCCATCATTTAAATTGAACACTCCAAAGTATATTTCATACCAACTACAGGTGTGATTTGGAGCATAGGAGAGAGGTGAAAAGGCCACCCTTTGTTAGGCATCCCTAGCTCCTTCAGTGCAGACTTTTCACTCTTCCAGGAGCCCAGTGCTCAGCAACCTCTGGGCAGGTCTGCGCTGCCTCTAGCTGCCTCTAGCTCCAGTCCACCTGTACCTCACCTTTCTGCATTCCCATCATGCCTCTGCAAGTCTGACTGAGCCTTACATGGCACTGGTGCTCACCATTTATTCTTCTTGCCACTCCCAGCAACTCTTGGGGCTAATCCACTTGTTATTTTGTGACAGTGGGCAGGCAGGGTCACCTCTCACTCACGTCAGAAGAGCAGAGAGAGGAGCGTGGAGGTTACAGACGCCACAGTGGCCGGTGGCCGTCCCCATGTGCCTCGGGGCTGCCACACCTTCATGTCACTGCCGTGGGCCAGGGTGCAGGGAAGTCAGCTCAGCTCCCTGAGATTTCTACATGGGGTAGAAATCCGAGCCCTTTTGGACTTTAAACCTATGCCGGTTATAAAGTAGTAAGGAGCCAGGACCTTCCAGCTAACTTTGACCTTCTGGGCTTGAACTTTTCAAACTGTGAAACAGTTTGCAGTTGAAATATGTTTTGGCTTAATTCAAATTACATTATACCTTTCTAGGAGAAGGTGTCTAGGGATGACTGCTACTGCTGTTTGTAACTGCAAAGGTCTGATATGAAGCTTCTAAATTCAACAGTCAGAGGTTGACTAGGAACTGGGATTTTGTAAAAATGGCAGTGAATGTCTCTTACCCTGGTGGAGCTTTCATTGACTATAACTACCTACATGTGGACATGTAGAGACAAACACATAGTAAGTGAAAAATCAGGACACAGAGTAGTTGCTTCACACTGATGACTATGCACATAAATATTGGTAAGGATGAGAAGTGAAAGGGGATGCAAGTAATTAGACTTCCTTGCTGACTGTGTGGTTTCTTTCTGTAAAGTAGAAAACAAAAAATTTAAAGGCATTGATTGACTGATGCCAAAAATATTAGAGCAACAAGAGAGAAACCAACTCTATACAGTGAGGGTGTGTGTGTATAGGAAGTGTGGGGTAGGTGTCCTGGGCTCTACGCGATCTAACTGGCTCCCATCCCCAACTCTATCCTCAGCTCAAGGAGGCAAACATGACCTATAGAAGGAAATGAATTTCTGACAAAGAGTGATCGAGATAAAAATCCATTCTGCTTACCTTGATGCTTCTCTCCAGCCTTCCCCATCAACCCACCCGCCCCACCTTCCCCAGGACTTTAACTAGATTTGATGGACTTCTAAAATAAGAATACATCCTCTCATCCACCATGAGGAAGCATTCACCATGCTAAGGATTTTTTAAGTTTTTTGGTTTTTTTTTTGGAGAGAGATGATGAGCTATCAATATATTTAAATACACAGTTAAACCTGAACTTGGCAGTCTCTGGTTGTGTTGTTTGGAGAAGGCCTCTGTACTTGCCTCTGGCCTCAATGACATGTTTTCTACATTAAACACTGAAGAACCTGCAGACCAGATGGCAGAGATAAAGAGCTTTACCAAGTGCGGATGGTCAGACGGCAGCCAGCTGACAAATCTTGCCTGTGACCCAGGTCTTCCTTCCTCCATCTTCAAAATTTTACCCCAAATTTTCTGTAGCGATGTCTTCCCAACCTTTAATGCTGCAACTTTCCTCATTTAAAATTGAAGCTCACAGATCAACTGCATCAGCCAACCTTCCTTCAGCACGCCCACCACACTCTCTAGGAGGAAAACCACCTGTCTGGGAAGAACACGTTAGCAGGGGGAATAACTGTTTAGCCAGCCAGCGGTTCTGTCACCCTCCTGCTGCAGGAGTCCTGTGTTGTTCTAGGCTTTATTTACTTCCTCCCTTGGGGCACTCTGCAAGAAGTTGGAGAATGTACATGGGCTGGTGAACTTTGGGGGTAGAGAGTGGCAATGTATGTTCTTCAGGGTCCTCTGGGGTTCAGCCCCCAAGGATCCCAATTTCTTGGCAACCCTTATGAGCAACTCTTAAAAGAGAAATATACCAGACTATTGTTGCTGTGCATTACAATGTCTTATTTTCCTGAAATATCCCTCAGCATTAAAAAAAAAAAAAAAGTTTTGTCAACAACTGAAATGGCCCATGTAAGAAAACCTATTCAGAGGGTTCTTTAGCCCAGTCGTGACTTGAGGTTGCCTCTCCCCTGAGGGTGGTGTCGTTCTATCCAGCTCTGCTTTCTGGGGTTCTCCCACCCCAATCAAAGGCCCTGGGGTGCAAGAAGGTAACTTACAGCCACACAAAGCCACCAACAGGAGGCAGATGCTCGTCTCCTTTTCTTCAACTCACTCCTCTACCTTTCAGAAGGAACCCCCCCAGGGACTAATCTGTTGGCCAGGAGCAGATAGATGGTGGGACCTGGGCCCCCTTCTGCATACAGGATGCTGCCTGTGGAACCAGACTTCTTTCCTGCTTCCCTGGTTCTGCAGAGAACTGACCAGCTTCTCCCCATGAGACCAGCAGATAGCAGTAGTTGAGAGTGAGCCAGCCAGGAATATAGAAGGAAGAGATGTTAAGAAGGTTGGTTTCTAAGAACGCTCTCTTGAAAGCTTTCTTTCTTTTTTTTTTAAAGGTATTTTTATCCTGCTGGGTAGAGAGACTGCAAAGGAGGTCACTATTACAGCTGTGACCTCCTCCTGGCAGACAGATTCCCTGTGGCCAGAAACAGCCCCAGAAGCCTTCGTGTGCATCTGGGATACGTGCCGTTTTCCCAGGCTGAACAGGTGATGGGCTGTGGGTGGGTCACCCAGCTCCAGGGTGGGACCATGGCCTGACCCCCAGGACTCTGCACACGAGAGGCCACACGGGGGTGCAGCTGACAGGATGCCAAGACTTTCTGTTTACAGCCGCGCTTCCTCCCAGCCCAGGGGGTGGGCTTACTCACCCCACCTCCCTGCCCTTAGTAAAAAGAACTGTTTCTATTTCAACTTCTCCCGATCACATCTCCATTCCTTTTTCCACCGGCTCAGTCTCTGTAGCCAGGGGAACCAGTAACTGAGCAAGCAGATGATTATGGATGAGTCATGAAACCACCCAGCCCTCTGGAGATGCCCACGACCCTACCTGTCTGTCTGACCTGCCTCAGCACATTCTAAGCAGAAACACTAGAGAAATTTTGTACTTTGACTTCACATGTCCAGATCAAAGTGAGTTCATCTCTCGGGACACTCACTCTCATTTTCCAAAAAAAACCAAATACATGAAAACAACGGCCCCCTACCCCCCACCAAAACCAGCATGAATTATGGGTTTACCGCTGAGATAAGATTAATTATAGGTTATGCAGCCAAGTGGCAATTTGTACTCTCTATTCAGAAGGAGTCTAAAGTTCCCATGCACAAAGGATGATAGAAGTTGCAAAGCTCTGTAACACGCTATATTGTTATACTGTGCCTATAACATAGTAAACACTAAACATATGTGTTTACTAAACACAGCAAACATATATGCCTATATGTGTTCAGTCAACACTGAGCCTGGCCCGCTGCCACGGACTGGCCCTAATTCAGTAGACACATGCTACCCGCCTACTACACCTAAGGCTCTTGCAGACAAAGCAGGCCTGGTCCTGCCTTCAGTGAGTCCACGGTAGCAGGCCAGAATCTGATCAGCAGGCGGAACGAGGAAGAGGCCGCTGCTGCTTGTAAGTGCTGCCACCAACCTGCTGTAAACCGAGGTTTCTGCTGACTGGAGGCAGCGTGTTCGGATGCCTTGTGTTTTTAGCTTCAAGCTGTCCTTGGTTTTAATGGTCTCCCTTTTGTTGCTATTGCACGCACTGCTTCTGTCACGGGACCCTGGATTTTTGCTGCTTCCAGATCATATCTCCACAGTGCAGAATGAAGGTTTGTTTTTGTATCTGTTGAAGAGACTGTTAAGTTCTCTGAGGGGTGTGGTGTCTTAGGTCATAAGCCACCGGGACTCCTGCTCGCCTTTCACACAATGTAGAAAGACTTCATGATCTGAACGGACCGAGTAGAGAAAATCTTGTTTTTTGGATGTAAGGGATAGAAATGACTATCACAGTCATCTCCTTACACAAAGAGTGCCTTGTAAGAGACAGTTTAATTTTTTGGAGAGGAATTAAACAGGCTACAATCCTCAGGGCCATCTCGGCCAGATACCATGAGAAAGGAAAAAGGGTCTCCATCCAGAACTTTCCTTGGGGAAGGATAGCTTCAAGCTTCCCTCCAGTTTTACCCTCAGAGGGTAAAACTGAGAGGATTAGCCATTTGTGCTGGGGTTGAAATCACTCCAGAGGCTGGGCAAAAGTATAATTGTTTAATAAAAAAGAAATGGATCTGGCATGGATAGGGACAAATAGCCCTCCTGCAGTAAACATGAACAGTAAAGCTAGACCACCACCTTCCTGAGGTGCCATTTAACAGTCTGTGTGTCCACAACCCAGGGCTCTCCTGTCGCATAAATCTGCACAGGAATCCCAGACCTATCACTGACTGGCTGTGTGACTTTGGGCAGGTTACTTAACCTCTCTGACCTTCCCTTTGCTCATGTGTGAAAACAGACCATTAAAATTCCTGCTCCCTAAAGGCTATTGTGGGAATAAAATAAAAGTATGACAAATGCTTAAGTCAGTGTCTAGCACATGGAAAGCATAATACATGACCGTGAGTTGATGACCACTCTGCCATCACACACACAACTCATTCTGCTGTTCTACTTCTCACCCCAGGGAAGGAAGCTGGAGCCCGCAATGGTCAGTGATTCATCTCCCGTAGCACAAGTGGGCCCCCTGAGCCAGAAGCTATGGACTCCATCCCCTTCCACCGGGCCTCACCTGTTCTTGCTTGTTCTTCTCAATCAGTGGCTTGGAGTCACTAGGAAACTTGTAAATGGGAGATTCCTGGGCTACTTGCTCAGAGATTCTAATAGAGAGAACCATGTGGGTGCTGCATTGTGAGCAAGCACCCAGGTTATTAGGGGCAGGTGGGCCACTGAGCATGCCCAGTGCATGCCCAACCCCGCCCCTTCGCTGCCTCTAATCATCCTATGTTCTCCAGGCTTGGCTTAAGTTTCTACCCACCTCCTCCTCGTAGCCTTCTCTCACCATCCCAGCCCAAGATGATCTCATCTGTCATTCCTCACTGATTATCGAGCATCATTTATTATCCTTTTGTGTCCAGTTTCTTTGCATCTCCGGGCCATGACTTATACATTTTGGCCTCAAATACCTGCTGCCCAGGTGTGTGCACGCTCCCAGCCCAGAGGGTCTCTGGGTCGATTTTGGGTTTCCTGGGCTCGGGCCATGCTGGCAGGTGTGAGGCTCAGGTGAGCCTTCACTCTTTCTTCCTGGGTCCTATCCTCAGGGGGGTCTGTCCCTCCCCCCTCCTCCCTCCTCACCCATCAGGAAGATCTGCTGAGCTCTCCAGGGTAGAGAAAGGACCATCACAACAACAACGGTAATGAACTCTGGAATAGAAAACACTGGCATGTCCAGGATTAAAGAGGAGCCCAGGTTGTGCTTTTAGACCTTGAACAAGTACCAGCGGGCATGCCTATCAAAGGTTTGCGTTCCAAACACTCCTTTGTGAGTTGCTGGTTTGGAACTTGCACTGTATTTTCAACCCACAGAAAGAAATGTTGCAAATGGTGGTTAACCTCCTAAGCTAGTTTACAAAACCCTAGTTTAACCGAAAGATACTAAAACATCTAAAATGTAAGCTATAAAATACGGCATTGTTCAGTTCTACAAAAGGAGATGGGAGGTGACAAACTCATTAGAAGTTGTTTAACATTCTTTCTGGTTCCTGAGGAAAACTAAATTTAAGGAGAGGAGAATAAGGAGGTAGAGAGACTCGTGTATAGAATCTGTGGAAGTGCCTTTACAGCTTGAGGTCACAGATCCTTTATTACATTTAACTACACAGCTTGCAACTTTTTGCAGAAAGCTTTCATTCTAGGGCTGCCATCTGTGTTGGTGTGGACAAGGCCAGGAAAGAGACTTGGGAAATTCAAACAGGTGACGTGTTTGATTAGGCAGAATGAGGAGTATCACTTACACCTTCTAAATCCTCTTTTATTGTTACAAGGCGATTTATACCATAAGTAGAAATCAAGCTTTCAAAAACACATGGGAGCATTTCCAAACACAAGACTTTTCTTTTCCTTAAGACAGGTGTATTACTAAACTATTTTTGTGTGAAACAGACAGGATTAGACCCACAAAGGAAGTCAAGGGAGAGAGAGAGAGAAAACCAGCCCCAGGGACAGGGTGTTATGAAACAAAGGCGGATTTACCTGTGGCAGCTGGTGGAAGAGAGAAGGGGAGGAGAAAGGGGTTGGAAGTGGAATTAAATACAATGTGAGTGATGATGAGAGGAAGGGGGAACTGGGACCATTTCTCTGGGTAGGGGTGCGGGAGAGCTAAGTGAAGGGACAGATGGGTCGGCAACAGAGTGGAGGGGGGCACGGGGGTGCCCTAGAGCCACAAGTTGTGATTTGAGTAATGTTGCTTGAAGGTGTGCTCCTACAAGTTCTGAAATGTGTTTTACAACGTGTCACACACATGGTTCAGGGACATTCATGAAGAATCAGTTCATGGTGACGCAGAATTGATCTGATGCACTAAGATCAGGGCGAGAGGTTGTTTCTCATTCCTAGGAGTTGATGGTCTCAAAAAGTAAAGCTCTGAGCTAAAGTGGACCTCACCGCGATGGTGGAGGAAATTTGAATATGGACTGTACATTCTATAAAAATATTTTATCAATGTTAACTTCTTTAGATGTGATAACAACGGGGCTCTGGTTATGTAGGAGAATGTCCTTGTGCTTAGGAAACACAAGCTGAAGAATTCAGGGGTGGAAAAAAATGCATTTAATACACCTAAGCGACCAACCATTATAGCTTAGCCTAGCCAACCTAAAAGGCACTCAGAATACTTACATTAGTCTACAGTTGGGCAAAATGATCTTACACAAGGCTTATTTTATAATAAAGTGCTGAATATCTCAAAAAAAGCATTCGGGGTGAAGTATTTGGATGTCTGCAAATTTTCACAGGTTCAACAACAAAATTATATATGTAGTATAATCATTTCATTAATTATATTTTATACAGAAAGTATCAAATTATATGCATTAAATATGTAAAAATTGGACCTGTGTCTAATTAGAAAGAAAGTACAGGCACAAAAGTGGCAAAATGTGGTGAATCTGGGTGAAGCTTCAGGGGACCATTTCTCCAACTTTTCAGTATAAAACACTGAGGGGAGAAAAAGAATCCTAGCCCTGGGACGGGCTGAAAAACCTCCAGTCAGTCAAAGCTCACCGCAGCCTGGAATAGTGAATCTCCTCTCTCCCCTTCCTGCCCCAGCTCCTTTCCTCTGAAACAAGGAAAAGAGCCAGCTAACTCAATTAGCCATTAACACAACACACCCAATGGAGAGAAACGTTCAGGACACTCAAGTTAAGGCCTGGACAGGTCCTCAGGGCTGTGGCGAACTTGAACAAGCCATGGAGGACTTGGAGCAGATTGTCAACAAGTCCCCTTCCAACTCTGCCCTTCCCTGATTCTAGGGAATCCCTTAGAGGGGGGAAAAATGTTTATTTTCTTGAAGTAGCTTCCCTAGCAAAGTACAATTTTCTTTTTCCTTGAATATGCCCCGAAAGACCACACAACACAGGAGGCAAGGGCCCAGCGACTGGCTCTCTCCCCAAGCCCACCTCCCGGCCTCCAGCTCAGGGTTCACCCAAAGCTCACAAGCAGCAATCCCAGGTCTGCCACTGGCCTTGCCACACCCCCACCTCTTCCCCTCCGACCTCAAGTAATGACACATAGACCTGGACCTCAGGATCCCTGGAGACCTTCCCCATGCTGCTTGCCACAGGTCAGTGCCTGGGGACCCTGGCCATCAAGCTGGCCCTGGGACGCCGCCTTCCCGTCTCCATGTTGCTGGGGTTTCTCTCTCACTCTGTCTTGGGGGGGTCAATGGAGAGCTATCCTGTCCTGGCTTTTAGAAAATTCTATGGCTTAACTACTACAGTCAGCTATCCCAGGCACCGCTGGGGCTTCCCTGGCGGCTCAGATGATTAAAAAAAAATCCACCTACAATGTGGGAGACCTGGGTTCGATCCCTGAGTTGGGAAGATCCCCTGGAGGAGGGAATGGTTACCCACTCTCGTATGCTTGCCTGGAGGTAGTCCATGGACAGAGAAGCCTGGCGGGCTACAGTCCATAGCGTAGCAAGATTGTGGGGCAACCGGCAAGTCACACGTTCACATTCAAGAGAAAGATAAGCTTCCCAGGTGGCTCCGTCAGTAAAGAATCTGCCTGCAATACAGGACACCTGGGTTTGACCTCTGAGTCGGGAAGATCCCCTGCAGTAGGAAATGGCAACCCACGCTAGTATCCTTTCTCAGGAAACCCCACGGACAGAGGAGCCTGATGGGCTACAGTGGGGCGGCAGAGTCGCACACAACGGAGCACAATGCTTAAATACCCACAGCTGAGTGCCCCTGGGCAAGGGCTGGGTGGCAGCGAGGGAGCTGCTTCCCAGTTCCAGCAGAGCCAAAGAAAAATAAGGCCGCCAGACTACTTCGCCCAGGTCTTATCTCCACTGGGCTTGCTACCCCATTAGACACAGGGTGGGAAACACCTGGCTTACAAAGATGTTGCTGATGTTCAGTAAATAAGCCTTCATCTTCCCAGGCGCTGACAGCTGACAAAGATCAGGCAGGAGGGAACACCTCCCCCACCGAGACTTGACTCGGATCATTTCTGCACGTGGGCCCAGGTCAGTCTGATGAGCTCTGCCAGGAAATGGTGGAGCAGGGAGCTGGGGATCTGTGCTGGCCGACTGTGGGTCTTGTGCCCACCCTAGAAAAGCAGGTCAGCCGCTGACCAGGGGAAGTCATTTATGTCAGAGTTCTTTAAAATGCTAGTTTCATCTATTTTCCACCTTTCCTTCCTAGAAAGATAGCAGTTTTCCTTCCTTAGAGTTCTACTTTGCCTGGTTAAGCCCAGAAGTGGGATTTCCCACAGCAACAGAGGACCCCGCATCACTTACCCAAGAAAAGAGGAACAGGGCGCTTTATGAGACCTTGGATTCCGCTCCCAAGCCTGTCCTGTGGACCACCACCAAGCTCGGGGGTGTGTGGGGGGAGGTGGGCGCGTGTTGTTTCTCCTGCCCCACACACTAGGTGGAGGAGTTGCAAAGGGGATTCGAGGAGTCAGGGAACTCAGGCCCCTGTTGGTTGGACATGGCTGAACTGCAGGACTTAACTTGTGCGTGTTTGTGTGCAAAGCTTTGGCCTTAGAGTGAAAGCCGTGGGTCCCCAGAGGACCCTAATCTGAAGGAAACATCCGGGCAGATTGTCCCGGCCCTCAGGCATTTTGCACCATCATTTAAACTCCAGTTTGCTTAAAGCAGAGAGCGAGGGTCACAGTCACAGAGTGAGCAGAGGGGACTGGAGGGGACATGGACATCGGTTATGCAGCCCCCTCTCGCTGAGACTAAAACCTCGAGACCCAGAGGAGCTGACCTGTGACAGGGCATAATCAAGGTCTGAGGTACCTTCTTAAACTGACAAAACAGGACTGTGTAGTTTGCCCTTTGGCCGCCCAGTCATCTTTACTGAAAAAGTCAACTCATGATCATATCCTGTTGATTCATTAGGCCAAATTAAACTTCTTCAGGCAGCCCTGCCTTTGTCCTCCCAAATGATAGCATTTGCAGTGTATGAAGGAGAGGAATGGTCACTCACCAGCTGAATGTCTGGCATCACTTGTGATTCTCTTTGGAGGGGGATATCTAGAATGTTTCTGCAAGCCCACTGTGAGAGACAACACTCACAGCCAAGCACCTCCTTCCACGGTCAGCCCAACCATTTGTGTCCCTTTGACATGCCTCTCTGAGTATCATCAAAATGCTCAGAAAATTTTAAAGTTTTGCTTAAAGCAGAGAAGCGTTCTGAGGTTTTGTTGATTGCATTAAAACTTCAATGTTTTAAGTTTGAAACTTAAGACCCCCACCCCACCACTCACCCCTAGTATAAGTATTTTTAAACAAGGAGACTGAAAGCAATGGGTTTGAATATCTGTGGTGGGGTCACATCCGAAATGTCCTAGATGGATCACTTGAGTGTTGAGGGGACTTTTGATTAATTGTGAAGCAGTTTCAACCTGCTCCTATTCGGGTTCAGGGGAGAAAAATGAAAACCAGAGCCCCAAACAGCTTGCACAAACCTCTTAAGAACCTGCCTTCTCATCCAAGCTAGAAGCAGCCACCCCCACCTCAGTCTGCAGGCAGGAAAACTTCAGCGTTTGAGCACCGGTGGCTTCACAGGAAAGTGAGTAACAGAGTAAAAGCTGTGTGTTTTTCTCCACTCCCCAAACCCAAACATCCACGTGCCCATGGTGCCCCCTCCACTTCAATAAGCAACAAATCCCAATGTTGCTTTATTAGACATTTTCTCCATGTCTAATGTGTGTTAAGGCAACACACATTAAATATTTGATCTCTTCTTACTATGATGGAGCTAGCAGGCTCATAAATAATCCATTAACCTGGTTCATTTTTCTGAACAAAATTGATCATAAAAATACTAACACAGAAGTCTTTTTAAGGTCTGACTCTTAGAAATCCCATCCCTCTGAAATCTTTAGAACCCCAACTGGAAAAAAATCATTACACAGAAGACCCAGGGCAAAAAGAAATGTGCTTCTTAGTGTTCTTTAGCTCCAGAGAGCCTTTGAGAAAACAAATTTGAACGTACACATTTTTCAAGCAACTGAAGGGCACACACTTCAACCATGTAGAACAGCTCTCTGGAGTTGTGGGTTTCACATGAATTCTGAATGACTGAGCGTGCATCGGCCCTGCGAGTGAAAACCATCCAAGCGTACGAGACTCGTCCCACTTAAGTGTCATTCGGAGATTTCTCTAGATATTTGGGCATTGTGTCCAGCAGGGCTCTCCCCGCGGAGATGCCTGCACACAGCCCCCTGCACGCGATGGCGGTCAGAGAAGAGCAAACAGAAGCCCTGGGTTGGAAGTAAAGCAACTTTTGCCTCCAAGCTCAGGACCTTCCTGGGCAAGTGGGGCCGCCCCCCAGGCCTCCGGGGAGGAAGGAGCGCTCCGAGCTTGTCTAACGCCCCCGAGTCCCCTGGTCCGACTCCGTGCGCACCCGCCCTGCCCAAACCCCCCGCGCCCGCCTCCAGGAGTGGGGGCGCCTCGCGGGATGAAGTTCTGGAGAGAAGTGGGCTTGGAAAGCCGGGAGGAAAGCGGACCCACCTGCCGGGAGTCCGCGGAGGCTGGTCCGGGGCTTCGGAGCGGGCGACCCTCGGGCCGTCGAGGCACCCGGGCGCCGCTGCCTGTTCTGGCGCTGGCGCGGCCGTTATTTGTACTCTTGGCCCCTCACATGGTCTGATCTCTAGATATCCGCCGCCAAAGAGCTCTTTAAGAATTTTTGCGTCACTTTGAGCAGCAGAAACTTTACGTTTCCCAGCTCTGCCTTCCTCCTGGGGATGGGGAGGGCTGGATGGGCGGGCGCTCCAGGAGTGGCGGCGGGGAGGCGTGGACGGGGAGTCGGAGAGGGGGAAAGTGAAGGACCCTCCCCCCCAAACTCCCACTACACACGCACACACACTCACACACTCGCTCCACTAGAGGACCAGAGCTCTGAGTTGAGAGGGAGCCTGGGGCGGGGAGGGGCGGGCAGCAGGCTGAGCGGAGCCAGAAGTCCTAACCCCTCGTGCTCTTTAAGCTCGCAGGGGAGGAGCTGCTCCACAACCCACAGGTGTAGTTCCTCCCCCAGCCAATAGCTCCCGAAATTTTATGTGTAGGTTTCAGCTCGATATCACTTTCTCAGCACCATCTCTCTGGACCACGGACACCTCCCCTCACCCCCATCCCGAATCCAGCCCTATTTTTCTTCCTGGGACTTAGCCCCTGGCTCTCCGGCCGGCTTCACCGCTGGGACGTGAACCTAGCCAGGAAGATCTCAGCTGAACTCTGGTCCAGAAGGACCAGAAGGAATTAATTCCTCGCTATCCCCGGTTCCTTCAATACAGCCCAGCCTAGTGGCTCAAGGTAAATCCTAGCAGAAGAAATGAATGAATGAATGAATGAATGAAGCATTCTCCCACCTTGTTAACCAGCTGCAGTGGAAAGCAGCATAACAGAGGGTGTGGGTGGCGATCTGGTGAACGTGTGTGCCTGTGGTGTTGGGCGAGGGGATGAATTGGTAACAATATTTTAATTATCTGAAGAAAACCAACAGGAGCCTATTGTGTTGAATCATGTCAATACATTACTTTGATAATTTAAAAAACCAAGTTTAAAAATAAACTTAATGTTAAATTATCTTTTCAGTAAAATAATTTTTTTACATTTGAAAAGAACAGATGCAGTACTTGCTCCGGGATGTCCCTGAGGCTGAGATGGGAGAGCAAGGGCTGACCCGCCTACTTCTTCCCAGAGGCCAGGGTCCCAGCCAAGTAGAAGGCAGAAAAGAAACAGCAGTTACAGGTGTGCAACCCCTTCCTCCCCGCTCCCCCCACCCGGCACTTGGACTGAACGAACCCAGAAAACTGAGGGAGAATCTGGCTGAGTGGACCTGGAGTCTGCAGGGACGAGTTGAAACAACCTTCACTGGGCGTGGGCGGCGCCCCAACCTGGGAGGAATCAGTGTGAGAGTCTGGCGCCACCTAGACGTCCGGGTGGGGATTGCAAGCAGAGCGGGGCTGGCGGCTCCGGGGAACTTGGGCATTTCATCCCCGGTCATATCCTGGGATGGGAGGCCCGCGTCAGGCAGCCCCTCCCTGCAGATGGGCACTATGTGTGACCACGGTGTGAGCGAGTGTAAGGTGTGGTTCTGGGGAGGGCCTGGGAGGGGACTGGGACCCCAGCCCTTGGCTAAGCCTCGTCTCCACCCAGTCTGCCCTCCACGTTGGCTCAGTGTGGCCTTTTAACCCCATGCCAGAGTCTCACGAGCCTGTTGACCACTCATGACCTTCTTTCGAGACCTAATACCCATTCTTGCCAGTCCCACCGCCCCCACCCCACCTCCAGCCTCTCAGAGCTGTTTTCTTGGGTGTGGTGCTGACCTAGACCACGGGACCTGGGTGAAACCCCAGCACGGGTTTATTCCCACACGAGGAAGTGCCTTCCTCTGGGCCGTTACGGCCTTTGGCTCCTTCGTGTGCAAAGTAGGGATCACGAGAGTGGTGGGCACGCCCACGTGCCGGGCGGGAAGGGGCTGACGTGTGCAGTAACACCAGTGCCCTCTCCGCCTGAGGGGCACTGCCCACCCACCCTCTCTCCTCGGCTGGACCGCCTGGGCCAGTCTTCTGCCCTCGTAGTCTCTGGCCAAGGAGCGCGATCAGAAAGAGCCGCTGGGATTACACAGACGCGACCTCTTCCTTGCTCCTCACGGCCTCCCCGGAGAGTCCATGAAAAGTTGTTGCAGACGGGCCATCTACTCTCTGCACAGGTGCTTTCTCTTCTCCCCGTGGGTGTCATCCCACTTTCGCCTCAACAAATCCAGACTCGCGCTTTCCTAACGCACAGCCTTCCCTGTCTTGCTCCCCACGCTCGTGCCCACCTGCCCTGGCTCTCTCCGGCATCCGGACACCCTCCCAGCACCTCCGCTTATTTCTCCTGGGACATGGGGTAGTGCAGGTGACAGGGTCCATGACCCCCCATGCGCGGGGACAGCACCTCCAGAGCAGGATTTGCTGTCACTGTGAGCCCTGGGCTAGTCCTTATAGGGTTCTACCTAGAAGCCCCCCGGGGGAGGCTGTCTCTGACCTGGAAAGCAAGGCCAAGGGGAGAGGAGGGAAAGCCCTTCAGGAGCGCCACGGGCGGGATGAGCAGGGGGTGGGAGAGGATGCCCCGAGGAAGGCAGACAACGTTTGCAAGTAGGTGACGTTTGTCCTTGGTCACTTTTTCCTGGCCCTGGGTCTCCCATTCCTTATGAGCCTACTGCCTCTGCTAGACAAGACGCTGTTCCCCCAGATTTGACAGGTGTCATGACTACCATATGCTCTATGATATCTTTGGGTCAAGGTTTCTGGTTTTACTTCCTTCCTGCGGGATCCCCTCCCCTGACTATAACACTTTCACCGGTGCCATGGTCTGGAAGGCAGCTGTGTTTACCTTCCATCTTGGCAGAGAAGTTGAAGCCAGAAGCACAAGTACCAGGACACCCCCACCCCAACCCCAGCCACATAGACCCGTGAGAACCCTCAGATCTTTCCTAAATGCCCATCTCCTCCACTGGGCTCTGAGTTCCCAAGGGAAGGGGCTCTGCCTCTCTCCAGATCTTAACACCCATCCCTGCATCAGCACACAGCACGCCCCACACACAAGTGTTGCCAATGGACAGCTAGGGAGATGCCTTCTACTCTTAGCCAACTTAAACTGTGTAAGAAGCAGCACTTTTGGGACTGGTAAGTAAATCATGGAATATCTGACACTGGAGAATTGCCCAGCAGTGAAAGGAGTGAGGCGGTTTTCTCCGTGTACTGAAATTGCTGTAAGCATGTAGAAGAAACTGGGAATCCTAAGAGCTTTGGGGGGAAAGGATATTAAGAGTAGGAGGGAACCCTGCTTTTTCACTGTTTACCTTTCATACTACTTAAATGTTTGTCATGTTGGTAATATTTTTCTACAACTTTTCCAGAAAAGCTTCATTTAAAAAAATTTGTAAAAGTTAAAAAAAAAAAGGAAAGGACTTCCCTGGTGGTCCAGTGGTTAAGACTGCGCTTCCAATGCAAGGGGCACAGATTCAATTCCTGGTTGGGCAACTAAGATCCCATATGCTGCACAGCACAGCCAAAAAATAAAAATGAACAAAATAACAATAAGAACAATAAAATAATTTTTAAAAAGAAAGAAAAAGAGAGGAGAAAGAAAGAATACACAAAGGGGCCCCAAGCTATGGCAAAGCAGGGGAGAAGCCTGGAGGATTTTCAGGGCAGCTCCATCTCTTGCAGTGCAAACTGTTTCCTTCCCAAATGGGGCTGAATTACTCAGTACCATCGTAGGGTTTTTTTGTTCCCTTAGGAAGGAGGCAAATATTTTCTGTCTAACTCACTAAAAGGATGCTGTGAGCCAGGAGGTGACATCTAGGGCTTTGCGCAGGGTCTGAGCAAGAGGGACAGAATTATTTTTAGAACCCAAGTTCTCTGCTTCTAGCCCCTGAAGTCATGCTTCTCCCCTCTCTCCCACTCCCAGCTTTCTCGATCTGCTCAAGACGACAGAACACTCCCCTCTCTTTAGCTCTTCTTCCCCTCCAGGAACTTCAAGATAACTGGGGCCTCTGCATAGAGGGAGGTTTTCCCCCTCAGTCTCTTCTTGGAAAACTGATCACCCTCATCCTTGATGTCTGTGGTCACTGTGGTTAGAAGTTAGATTAAAATGGGTCAGTTTTTCTTTTCCTTCTCCAACTTCGAGCCCTTTCCTAACTATGATGACATTTACTGGAAAACTTCACTCATAGCAAGTCATCTGCTTTTGCCACAGGCTCATGTATATAGATCTTATTTTGCGAACTACACAATAAACTTCTGGAGGGCAGGGAATTGCTTTAACCCCCAGAGGGCCTTGCTCGATGACAGACACATTGGAGAACTCTGTGAGAAGGTTATTACCAATAGCTCCCTACTATTGAGCATCTGTCTCCCACATACAGATATTATCTGCCTCCTTTTTTGTTCTTTTCCTACCACATGGGTAATATGCATTTTTCAACCCTTTGGCTGTATTTTGTGTTATTAAAAATAGATTTTAGTTTTTCTCCTCCTTGAGCTGTGACCTTTCCTACTTAATACATTTCAAAAAGCTTTTCAATAAAGATGGTGTGGAGACTGAGACTCAGAGAGGGTTGGTGACTGGTCCCTGCCCTACATGGCTCCAAGGGGCTCAGCCAGCCCTCCTGCCTGAGTCCAAAGGTGCTGGGATTCTCCCTCTCCTGGGGTGACTTTTTCTTTTAAAAATATTTTTATTTATTTTGGTGGTGTGGGGTCTTGGCTGTTGTGAGCAGGCTTTTCTCTAGTTGTGGTGAGTAGGGGTGACTCTCTAGTTGAGATGCACGGGCTTTTCCTTGCAATGGCTTCTTTCCTTGCAGAGCACAGGCTCTAGGCTGCATGGGCTTCAACAGCTGAGGCTCCCTGGCTCTAGAGCACGGGCTCAGTAGGTGTGGTGCATGGGCTTAGTTGCTTCGAGGCACGTGGGATCTTCCTGGACTAGGGATTGAACCCGTGTCTCTTGCAGTGGCAGGTGGATTCTTTATCATTGAGCCACTGGGAATCCCTGCTGGGCTGATTTGAAGCCAGAAAGGTGCAGGTAGTGATAAAAGTGAAGAAAACCTTGGAGGGTTTCTACCTCCCTCTTCTACTCCCCTAAGGCCAGTCACCCTGAAATCTAGACCTTCCTGTTAAGCACTGACGTACGAAGATCCACATGGACTTTGTTCTCATTCTACTTGTCCCTCCTGAGCAAGTTAGTGCAAAGCCCACTTCAGATGTATACATAAACTTTTAATTGAATACAGCTGTCAGAATATACATCTTTACTAGCATCTCACATGCTAGTAAAGTAATGCTCAAAATTCTCCAAGCCAGACTTCAGCAATACGTGAACTGTGAACTCCCCGATGTTCAAGTGGTTTTAGAAAAGGCAGAGGAACCAGAGATCAAATTGCCAACATCCGCTGGATCATGGAAAAAGCAAGAGAGTTCCAGAAAAACATCTATTTTTGCTTTATTGACTATGCCAAAGATTTTGACTGTGTGGATCACAATAAACTGTGGAAAATTCTGAAAGAAATGGGAATACCAGACCACCTGACCTGCCTCTTGAGAAATCTGTATGCAGGTCAGGAAGCAACAGTTAGAACTGGACATGGAACAACAGACTGGTTCCAAATAGGAAAAGGAGTACGTCAAGGCTGTATATTGTCACCCTGCTTATTTAACTTATATGCAGAGTACATCATGAGAAATGCTGGACTGGAAGAAACACAAGCTGGAATCAAGATTGCTGGGAGAAATATCAATAATCTCAGATATGCAGATGACACCACCCTTATGGCAGAAAGTGAGGAGGAGCTAAAAAGCCTCTTGTTGAAAGTGAAAGAGGAGAGTGAAAAAGTTGGCTTAAAGCTCAACATTCAGAAAACGAAGATCATGGCATCTGGCCCCATCACTTCATGGGAAATAGATGGGGAAACAGTAGAAACAGTGTCAGACTTTGTTTTTTTGGGCTCCAAAATCACTGCAGATGGTGACTGCAGCCATGAAATTAAAAGGCGCTTACTCCTTGGAAGAAAAGTTATGACCAACCTAGATAGTATATTCAAAAGCAGAGACATTACTTTGCCGACTAAGGTCCGTCTAGTCAAGGCTATGGTTTTTCCTGTGGTCATGTATGGATGTGAGAGTTGGACTGTGAAGAAGGCTGAGCACAGAAGAATTGATGCTTTTGAACTGTGGTGTTGGAGAAGACTCTTGAGAGTCCCTTGGACTGCAAGGAGATCCAACCAGTCCATTCTGAAGGAGATCAACCCTGGGATTTCTTTGGAAGGAATGATGCTAAAACTGAAGCTCCAGTACTTTGGCCACCTGATGCGAAGAGTTGACTCATTGGAAAAGACCCTGATGCTGGGAGGGATTGGGGGCAGGAGGAAAGGGGACAACAGAGGATGAGATGGCTGGATGGCATCACGGACTCAATGGACGTGAGTCTGAGTGAATTCCGGGAGTTGGTGATGGACAGGGAGGCCTGGCGTGCTGCGATTCATGGGGTCGCAAAGAGTTGGACACGACTGAGCGACTGAACTGAACTGAACTGAACTGTCAGAATATGGGGCATTTTCCATCAGTCAGTCAACCATATTTACCATGAGCCAGGCTTGTGAATACAGTGGCAAGTAGGACAAAGCCACTGCCCTTGGGCAACTGACAGGAAGAATCGACACATAAACATAGAAACAAACAAGGATTTCAGAAAGTGATAGAAGTGCAGGAAATCGATCCCAGTTATCGTATAGAGGCAAAGGTAGAGGTGGTGGAGGTGGTGAGGAGGAGGCAGCTGGCTACTGAGGTGAGGTGACGGCCTTGATGTCTGAGCCATGACCTGAATCATAAGCCCGCCTTTAGGCTGAGGGAACAGCTAGGAGGCGGGAATGCGGCTTGGTGCAGTTGAAGGACAAAGTGGGAGTGGGGTGTGACTGTCTGATGCAGGGTGAACAAGAAGGGAAAGGAGGAAGTTGGGTCTGGAGAGGTGGGCAGGGGCCTCAAGGGAGGAGGCTGTGTGCTCCTGTCACTGAATGTGTCCATGTAGAACTTCAAGGATTCCTTATCCATCTTGGAGAAGTCTAGACAAGATGACCTCTAATGGCCCTCTCGGGTGAGAGGCAAGTGGGCTGCAATTTAAGTCAAGCACACTGATACTTTCCACCGTGTACTCGCCCTGTCTCAGCCACTCCATTCTTCTGCAAAGCAGATAATTTAAAAAAATAAAACAAAACATTGACTTAGGATAGGCTGAGAGATGGTTCCAGAGCCCACCCTATCCGCTTTAAGAGGAGCTACTAGATAGTTTTTCTCAAGGAGTAAGCAAGAGAGAGAAAAAGCAGGTAGTATTCAAACTGTACCAAGGAAGGCAAAAAGGCAGAAGGGCTTCCTATCTTTACACAGTCCTGTTTGAAATACCTGCGGCTGCTCTGAATAGGACACTGCCCCTCTCTCTTCCTTTCCTTTTGTGGCCGTGTCCATTTCATTCCATTCCATTTACCATTCCATTTGTAAAGGGTTTGAATTTTGAAAAGGAAACAAGAACAACTCTGGCCAATTGATTCCTAGTTTTCAATCAAATTGTGTCACAGACCCCAAGGAAGTAGGGTCATCTTCATGAAAAGCAGCAATGGTTCTGAACAAGTGGTCTCAACTATGGGGATGCCCATCTGATCTTACTTACAAGGGAAAAAAAAATCTAGCCTAATCAGTGGCTGTGGCCAGTCAGCAACAAGTTTCACCCAGGCCACACGATCAAAGAAGTGGGAATGAAAGTTCAAGTGCCCTGGTGCTGCCAACAGCAAATGAGAATTCAGTGGCTCTTTGACAAGAAGCCGGAGCACGCTGATGGCTCCACAACCACATCCTGGAGGAATGACGTCTCATTATCAGGTCCTGGCTTCTTGGATGTGTAGGGTCAGCATGACTCCACATGTCTCAAGAGGGTTCCTGGAGCTGGCAAGGACCTTCCAGAGGTAAGCGTATCATTGCAAGAGCGACAGGAAGACAATTCACACCTTCTCAATTCCCAGTTCACCAGTCACCCAAATGTTAGCAAGTTCTTCCAGTTCAGATGGCTGGCTAAAACTCTGGCTCATTTCCTTTCATCTTCGATAGAGAAGACATACCCGCCCATCCTTTATGTTTCTCTCCACAGGATCCTAATTTTATTTGGAAAATAGCTTCTATTCAATATCTGGTTATGGAGATTATCTTTTATATATTTGGATTTGGTTAGTAATATTTGGTTAGGAATTTTGCATCTCTTTATGGAGGAGATTTGCATGTACTTTCTTCTTTTTTTTTGTTAGGGTTATGGCAGCCTCATAAAATAATCCTTTATGCCACAGAATAGCTCTTTATGTCTTTCTTCATAACCTAATCGAAATTCCCCAGAGAACACTTGCAATCTCTGCACACTAGGGCTCTAGGAGCCAGTACGACCGAGGATATTCAAAATGCAAATGCCCACTTAGGGTACTTTCATCTTCTGACCTCCAGGCCATAAACTAGTTTTCTCTATGGAGAATAAATCTTGAATTGGTGCCTGCTGAGAGGGGGAGGGGCAAGCACCTAGCTACCCAAGGTAGGGAGGGAATCTAGCTTTCAGTAACCCAGAGTAAACCTCTGATGCCAGCACATCTGAGCTTTGGGGGTGGGGGGGTCGGGGGAGAGGGTTACACAGTGTAAACTGGTTTGCTTATCACTAGCTGTCTCCACTGCTGAATCAGGATTCAACTTTTTCAGTTCTGCTAAATCTTTCAATGTCTCACTCTGCTTTTCAGTTTGTTTCTTCTTTCCCTTCTTCCTGGGGTTTGGGGATAGATGTCTTCCAAACAGGTCCCTTCACTGTCACTTTTGACAACATTAAGTTCTATCTGCAGTATAATGGTAGCCTCCTCTCAACTTCTTTTGTGTGTGTCTGTACTTTTGGGGGGGATCAGGCTTACCCAATATGTTAATTTGCTTTTCTTTTTTTTAAAGAGCCAGTTGTAATATAAATGCAAAAGAGACAGTCTGTTTAGCGAATGGTGCTGGGAAAGTTGGACAGCTGCATGTAAATCAATGAATTCAGAATACACCCTCACACCATGCACAAAAATAAACTCAAAATGGCTTAAAGACTTAAACATAAGACACAACACCATAAAACTCGAAGACAGCATAAGCAACACATTCTCTGACATAAATCATATCCATGTTTTAAGTCAGTCTCCCAAGGCAATAGCAATAAAACCAAAAATAAACAAATGGAACCTAATCAAACTTACAAGCTTTTGCATAGCAAAGGAAACTGTAAATGAAAAAAGACAACCTAAAGAATGGGAGAAAATATTTGCAAAATGATGCAACTGGCGAGAACTTAATCTCCAAAATATACAAACAGCTCATATGACTCAACAAGAAAAAATCAACCCAACTGAAAAATGGGCAGATGACCTATATAGACATTTCTCAAAAAAGATAAACAGCCGATAGGCACATGAAGAGATTCTCAACATCACTAATTATTAGAGAAATGTACATCAAAACTACAGTGAGCTATCACTTCACACCAGTCAGAATGGCCATCATAAGTCTGCAAGTAACAAATGCTGTAGAGGGTGTGGAGGAAAGGAAAGCCCTCCCTCTCACACTGTTGGTGGGAATGTAAATTCGTGCAGCCACTATGGAAAACAGTATGGCGTTTCCTCAAAAACATTGAAGAGTTGCCATATGATCCAGCAATCCCACTCCTGGGCACATAACCAGACAGAACAATAATTCAAAAAGATACAGCCTAAGTGTCCACTGACTGATGAATGGATAAAGATGTACATATATACAACAGAATACTCAGTTCAGTTCAGTTGCTTACTCATGTCCGACTTTCTGTGACCCCATGGACTGCAGTACGCCAGGCTTCCCTGTCCATCGCCAACTCCAATAGAATACAACAGTAAACTACTACTCAGCCATAAAAATGAATGAAACAGCGCCATCTGCAGCAACATGGATGCCATGAGAGATCATCATACGAAGTGAAGTCAGAAAGACAAACACACCGCATGGGATCATTTATGCGGAATATGGCACAAATGAACCTACGTACAAAACGGAAACAGACTCACAGACATGAGAGAAGAGACGTGCGGTTGCCAAGGGGAAGGGAGAAAGGAAAGGGACGGACTGAGTTCTGGGTTAGTTGATGCAAACCATTACATTTAGAATGGATAAACAACAACAAAGGAAAATAAAAATAAAATCCATCAGGTAAAAAAACCTTCCATTTCACAATTTGCTTTTTTCTGAAACATTTAAGCCTTTTATGGACATTGAAGTTATTGACACATTTAGCTTTCTTATTTTGGACCAATACTTGCCCTGTGTTTTCTCTCTCCACTATCCTGATATATATATCCTGTATATATATATATATATATATATATATATTCACTCTTGATGGGAAAATACATCCTGTTTTATTTTAGTAATCTGAAACTTCTAGCACATACCATAAACATAGCAAAGCCTAAAGTTAATCAATGTACTTACCTTCTTCCTGAATGACATTAAGGACTTTAGAGTATGTATGCTTATTCTAATCATCTCCCTCGTTACCTATTTTTATGTATTTTGGTTTTATCTTTTTTGGAACTGTATAAGACTACCCATAGTCAGTTCCTGTTTAGATGGTGCACATGTTTATCACTTTCTTCAATTCTACATTCCTTTGTTGAATTTCAGAACTTCTGTATTAAAGAGATCACTGTTGTTCTGCTTGGGAAACAATTTTTGACTGAAATAGTCTTTTATTTCACCTCTGTTCTTCAAAGACAGTTTTGCTCAATACAGAATTCTAGGTTCATGGTTAATTTCTAATTGTCCTTTGAAGGCACTTTTCACCATCTTTTGACATACATAGTTGCTGATGAGAAGTCAGCAGTCAATCTCATGGTCTTTTCTCTGGAGGCAATCTGTGTCGTTCCTTCCTGGATACCTTTAAGATTTGTTCTGAGGTTTCACCATGATGTGTCTGGAAATGGATTTATCGTGCTTGGAACAGGATTACTAGAATATTGTAAACACTGATTACATTTGAGCCTGTAACTAATGTTATCTTGGAAAGTCCTGTGACAAGCAATATTCCATGCAAGAACTGAAATTCTTTCAAAGCCTGAAAGGTAGGGGACTCAGGCACCGACAGAAATGTTGATTAGGATGCTGTATTTCTTTGCTTTCAGTGAAAGAGAGGCCAGTCTTAGTAAAATACATACTCTTCAGCCCACTCTAAGGCTGGACCCAGCTGGGCCTGCCTTCCCACTCTTGCAGTGACCCTGTTGCTGGGAGAAATGATGGTTAAGCAGCAGAGGCACCTGCTCTCCTAAACATGGTGCCTAGAAGCCCTCTGCAGAAGCCAGCAAGGATTTGCACAGGCTGGGAAGAATCACACATCCCACAGAGAGGCCAAGGCAGAGACGCTCTGAACCATCTTGCTGTTTCTTCACTTTCAAGAACATAGCCACCTGGCTACTTACCTTTATAGCCAAATAAACACACACTTCTTAGGTCAAATAAGCCAACATACTCTCATTTAGCAAAGTGTTTTATTCAAAAGCTTCTCAGCACCATCTAGTTGTCAGAAAGAATGGATGATATCCCCTTTTTGTGCCCACCCAACTCCCAATTCCAGAGGCAGAAATTGAACCGTTTGGTGAGAGCTCCCTCTAATGATTATAATTCAGATCATGATAAGGTTTTGGTTGTTCTCTCACCCACTTTCCCTGACCCTCTACTTAACCAAGACTCAAGTAGAGCCGTGTTCTCCACAGTTCAGAACAACTGGAAGGAATCATGTCAGTTTTGATTAACCTCCCATTCCTGGGCTATTCGAGGCACACAAAATTACCTTGACAAAAACTGAATTCAGTGACTGCCACCTCGGAGGAACAGTGATACTGCCAGGCAGCATGCAGTTTTGAGAGCTCAAATATTAGGGCACCCTCCCCCCACGCTACTCTAGGAACAAGGAGCACTAGGACTGCTTTCTCTCCACACACCTCAATTGCTCATCCTCTCCTGCCTTACTAACACAGACACAGAACCAAACCAGTGTGACAGAGTTAAGACAGACAATTACATCTGATTAAAACACTAAGAGATCCTGAGCTGCTGGAGATGAGGAGAGTAGATACTGTGACCTGATCGTTCCCTTTTTTTCTTTAAGAATATTTTGTTTCAGCATAAAGCACACTTTCCCAAAGAGGTTCCTGGAGTAGAAATCCAAGAGTCTGACTGTGTCCTGTGGGAACACACAGTCACCTATGTCACTTTGGCTTCAGTCCCTGGATCTGTCCTTTGCAGCTACTTCAGGTCCCACGGGAAGAGGAAAAGCTGGAGGCAGCATCACTTGGCCAAAGCACCCATGGGGTCCCAGGCTGGCAGGACAATGGGTTCCTTCTCTAGTACAGCTAGCACCTCTTCAGGGACATGCTTCTTGTCCACCACCACTTCGTAGACGTACTCAGAGAACCACTCATCCTCATGCACAGGTAACCTGGAGAAGACAACCGGAGCCTCATGAATTCAGGGGGCAAGGGGCAAAGAGCAAAAACCTTACTGGCACTATGAGAAAATCTTTTACAAAGCTAGCATTTGTACATGTTTTCAGCTTTCTCATCTGTAATTTCATTTAATCTGATTATTTAAAAAATTTTTATTTATCTATTTTTGGCTGCACTGGGTCTTTGTTGTTGCACGCAGGCTGTCTCTAGTTGCGGTGAGCACAGCTACTGTTTGTTGTGGTGTGCAGGATTCTCGGTGAGATGGCCTCTCTTGTTCTGGAGCATAGGCATTAGGTGCCTGGACTTCAGCAACTGTGGTCCTTGGGCTCTAGAGCTCAGGCTCAGGAGTTGTGGCTCACAGGCCCAGCTGCTCTGTAGCATGTGGGATCTTCTCGGACCAGGGATTGAACTCCTGTCCCCTGCACTGGCAGGCAGATTCCTAACCAATGGACCACCAAGGAAGCCCCCTGATGAAGTCTTATTAGCAATCTACAAAGCAGACAGGACAGCAGGGTAAAGTTTTTACCAGTTAGAAAAACTGGGGCTCTGAAGTAACTAAGTGATGAGCCCAGGTTACATGAGTGAAGATCAGAGCTGGGCCTTGGACCAAAGATCCTCTGCTATTCCACTGCTCAGGCTGCCTCACTGAGGGTGAGTCAATGACCCTGAAGGTAGGTGGAAATGTTTCTTGTTCACACAGCCATATTGGGGGTTAATCTCTAGGATCAGAAGGGCAAGCATACCCATCCCACCTTCTCAGCATCACTGGCTGTTTTCTCTCATTCCTCTCTACCATAAATTTCTACCCAACAATCAGCTAAGCCATCAGGGGAATCCTGATGGGGTCTGGTCTTCATATCCAGGGAGACACTCATTTGCAGATGATACTGTGTGAGTCTGTGCTTTCTTAGGAGGAAATCTGTGGTGAAGAAGAGACAGTCGCTTGACCTATATTCCTTGCTGAGGCCCTGGGATTTATGGATCTCTCCAGTGGTAGGAAGAACAGGGGCACAGCAGTACTAACACCCCAGACTGAGGCTTATCTGAGAAAAAGTGTGGTGTCATCAGGTATCTGGTGACAGATACCTGCCTTTTCCCATCAGGGAGACTATTGCAGGCTCCACTAATGGTGGTAGGCTCAGTTGCTTTAATCATATCTGATTCTTTGTGACCCTATGGACTGTAGCCCACCAAGCTTCTCTATTCATGGGATTCTCTGGGCAAAAATACTGAAGTGGGTTGCCATTTCCTCCTCCAGAGGATCTTCCTGACCCAGGGATCAAACCTGTGTCTCTTACGTCTCCTAGCACTGGCAGGCGGTTCTTTACAACCAGCACCACCTGGGAAGCCCATAGGCTCCACTAGGACAACTTAAATTCCTCTTCAGCATCATACCACTACCAAACTGAAATGGGAAAACATTTCACCTGAGGCATTGCTAATACAAACAGTGAAATTAAGAGATGAAAGTGTGTATATTTAAAATAAGGATGGGCCATGGAGAAAGCAGAGGACAAAAGTGTGTACCTACAAAGGTTACTACCTACACGCCGAGTACTCACAGTAACTAGCGATCTTCATCATCATCTTACCATAGCTGGCACCTGCTATATACTATCTATATACTAGATACTTGAGCCATTTTTTCTCTGCAAGTGTGCAAATCTAGGTCTGTGCTATATCACTTTCCACTACAGAGGACAAAGAGAGAGGGAGAAGAGGTAGGTATTCCTCAGGTGGTCCTCTAATACATTGGTTCTCAAACTTCTTGGCCCCAGGCTCACAACTGTGCACTTAAAACTATTGAGGACTCTAAAAAGTTGTTGATATGGGTTATACTTAATGATGTTAACCACATTAGAAATTAAAATAGAAAGCTAAAAATATTGATTCACTTAGGAAAGAATAATTATATCCTCCAATACAAAATAAATTTTAGTAAGGAAAGTGTCATTACTTCGTGATGCAGAAGACAGCTGAATTCTTGTATCTGCTTCTGGGTGCAGTCTGCTGCCACTGTTCTTTGGATGAAGCAGAAGCAGCATACCTGGCCTCGTGCAGATATGCTGTCAGAGGAAGGAAGACCTTGTAGATGTCCCAGAAGGGCCCCAGGGAGCTGGCAGGGGTCCTCACGGGCCACTCTGAGAACTGCTGCTCTAAAAGCAAGGCTGATTTAAATAATTAAAAGGCACCATGATGGTAAGTCTACTTTTATAAACTAAATGGTACGACAGAGGACATCATTTAACTTGAAAACAGGACTGCTTCGGGGAGCTCGTCTCTGCCGCACTCTGCCCCTCCCTGACAGGAGTCAAGGCAGCTCATCCTGACATGGCAATGCGTGTTTGCCCTCTCCAGAAAATGCCAGGAAAAGTGCGCAAGCACTCATGCCAAATCAGATCACAATGATCCCCTCATGATCCAGGGCGCCATTCTCAACAGGAGACACCGGGAAGCACACACACAAACATTCCCAAGTCCTTGGCCTCTCACATCACCCATGTCACTGCCACTGAGTTCCGGCAGCCAAAGCTTGGTTAGTTGAAGGGCCAGCCGGTACCATTTCTTGCTGCATCCTAAGTAAATGCTTTCTGAGAAAAAGTTTCAGCATCTGCCTTGCCCATGAGGAGTTTTCAGTGGGCAGGAGACCAGGCTACTAAGTGCCACTCCATCTGAGACATTAGGCATCCTTCCTCTCACTCTAATGCTTGCTGAATAAGTCCTGAGAGGGGCTTGGGGCAGGCAGAGAGGCAGGTGAAGGATGGAGGCAGATTCATGTAATAAAACTTCTGTGTCCTTTCAACAATACTATCATCACACAATCAAATGAGTCTTCAAAAAATGCCCGGAGAAAATGGACAATAAGTACATCTACGCTATCTTGTTCCAAAAGCAGGAGATAAGATTAAGTCCTCACAAATTAAAACTCCTATCGATTGTAATCCACCCTTTCAGGGTCCCCGCCAAGAGGACCTGCCTTGATTAGTCTCTCTCTTCAGGATATGAGTTCTCTGGGGGCCCACAAAACCTCACAGTCTAGGTGGTGCCGAGTAATTGCACCCTGGGTAGATAATGACCTTGTGGCTGCTGTAACTGTTGATACTGCGTGTCCTGGAGTTTGACTGAGAAGATTAGGATCAGTGTGTCTGAAACCCGAGTGAGTGCTGTGGAGAGGAGCAGCAAGGTGCCCACTCAGGCAGGATTAGAGCGGCCATCTTGATCCGAGGAAAGCTGCAGCTTCTAGCCCTCATGTACCTTGGCCATTAGAAACCGGTGTTCCCCAAAGACCAAAGAAACAAACAAAAAAGGAAAACAAAAATCTGCCCCAAGGATCCTGACGTTGCATTCAGGGAAACAAATGGATAAATACATAAAGAAAGTCAGCTTTAGGGACTAAGGTGAAATTAAATTTTGTTTAAACATGAAATGTCTTGCTTACACGCAAGAAATAAAGAAAGGAAGAGGAAGAAATAAAATAAGTGAACAGTCCCTCAAAGACACTGGCAATGTTTCTATATCTGTTAAGAGAAAGAGCATGACGGGTCTGTAAAGGGAGAAATAGCATCTGTAGATACAGCTCTAGACAGGTTAGGCCTAATGCACTCAGAAACAGAAGGGATTCCAATGGGTTCATTTAAGGGAAAGAAAAACTTTACCCTAAAAAAATCAGTTTTCTGAAATCCTACTAAAGATCTAAGTTATAAACCTTTCAGACATAAATTAAGGTGATAAATATATTATTATTTATAAATGAGAAATGTTTTTCTTTGTTCTATGAAATATTTCACCTCACTAACAAAACTACTTGTGGTTCAATTTTTGTTGTTGTTGCTATTTTTAAAAAAGGTATGACAAAATCAAGTTACTGTTCTGCTGTGATGAATCTGTCTGACAGCCTGAACCTAAGGAAGCCAGACGACCAAGGCCTCATTAAGTCACTGCCAATCTTTCACTTGATGCTGATAACTCAAGGCTGAAGAAAGGCTCCCAGAAGGGAAGGAAAGCCTCACTGACACTTGTCTCATATTTCAAACTTCCTAATAAATAGTGAGAAATCACTTCACAAATATTAATCAGTCATTTAAAATGAAGTTGCAAAGACTATGCAGTAACATGGAAAAATGTTTAAGTGATGAAAGTATATAAAAATAGTGTATCCTTTATAACTATGTTAAAATTCCAAATACACAGGGGGACAAAACATGAAAAACAATGAAAATTTTATATCCCGGGGTAGGTGATTTTCCCTTCAAAATTCTGAAATATCATATTGCTTTTTCTTAAAGATTATCCAAACAATTAATGCTCCTTATAAAAAATCTTGTAAGGACAGAGGGAGGAAGATGATAAAATGAAGGGAGAGGAGCAGAAGGAAGAGGTGGATGAAAAGATGACAAATACACATTTTAAAGCTACCTACGATCCCACCGTCCTGGTTTAGACCCTGTGCGTGAGTGCGTGCTCAGTTGTTTCAGTTGTGTCTGACTTTGTGTGACCCCACGGACTATAGCTAGCCCATCAGGCTCCTTTATCCATGGGATTCTCCACGCAAGAATACTGGAGTGGGTTGCCATGCCCTTGTTCAGGGGATCTTCCCAACCCAGGAATCGAACCTGAGTCTCTTATATCTCCTGCACTGGCAGGCAGGTTCTTTACCACTAGCACCACCTGGGAAGCTCAGGTTACGCCCTAGTTAGATTTTTATGTCCTGGAGAAGGAAATGGCAATCCACTTCAGTACTCTTGCCTGGAGAATCCCATGTACATCCTCTGATAAAAATTTGTATGTGTAGACGCTATACGTTTAATAAAAATGAGATAGCATAATGTTCTTATACCACAGAGTATCACATATGCTGTTTTCCAATATTGCTCTTTTCATATTAATAAAAAACTATCTACACTATAATTTTTAAGTGCTGAATTTATGAGTAAAACCAAAATGTGTTTAATTCCCTACTGTTGGAATCTGAATTATTTTTTCATGCTTAGAAACAACACTGCTATAAACAATTTTGTAATTAAACCTCTGTGTACATCCTTAATCATCTACTTAATTTATGTCCTTATCAATAGTGGGTATATATAATACAATTTTCTTTTTGGGTTCAATCTGAACTTTTGTCTGTGGGTGCTTGCTATTCAGTTTTATTTTGTAAAGAGTCTGTTTGCGACCTCTGCTGAATTTTAACTGGTATGTTTGCCATTTTCACAGTGATCAGTAACAGGGCTCTCTATATTATTATAATGATTGCAAACATTTTTCCTATTATGTAATTTGCCTTCTAATTTAGTTGATGTTTTCTAGTGTACTAAATTTTTTTTTGTTTTTTATGAAGTCAAATTTATCAATCTTTTTCTTTATGGCTTCTAAGGTTTTTTTTGTTATGTTTATAAACATTTTTGTTTGATGTTTCCACATCAGTAGTTTCATTATCTTGCATTGTCTGGATGTACCACAGTTTAACCAGTTTGGCCACCAATACTTTGGCCACCAATACTTTGGCCACCTAATGCGAAGAACTGACTCCTTAGAAAAGACCTCAAGGCTGGGAAAGATTGAAGGCAGGAGGAGAAGGGGACAACAGAGGATGAGACGGTTGGATGACATCACTGACTTGATGGACATGAGTTTGAGCAAGCTCCGGGAGTTGGTGATAGAGAAGCCTGGCATGCTGCAGTCCTGGAGCTCACAAAGAGTCGGACACAACTGAGTGACTGGACTGAACTGATAAACATTTCCCTGCTATTATATTAAAAGAAAAATGAAAGCAAAGTAGGGTAAGTGGTAAGAAACACAGTCTCAATGAAAACCACTCATTAAGGTCTTGACACAACTATGAACACACACAATTTCATAGGTAATTAAGTAGTAATAATCTCTCAACCACTTCTGTTAGTTACCCACTGTGTAAAGCATGCCTTACATTTGTATGGAGTATGCTACAAATATACAAAATGACACAACTCCTATGGAATGGGAAAAATTTGTGTGCCTTTGCCCTCTTCACTAAGCAATGCCATTTCTGGAATTTCATCCTACAGACACGCAGTACCTGCATGCACACAACATGCATGGAATTATGTACAACAAAAGCTATGACTTATTCACTTGGGCTTCCCTGGTGGCTCAGTGGTACAGAGCATCTCTGCCAATGCGGGAGTTGCACGTTCAATCCCTGCATCAGGGAGATCCCTTGGAGAAGAACATGGCAACCCACTCCAGCGTTCTTGCCTGGGGAATCTCATGGATAGAGAAACCTGGTGAGCAACAGTCCATGGGGTCCAAAAGTCTGATATGACAGCAACTGAGTAACAACAACATTCAGCTCTTTCTATTGCCAGGCACTGTTCTGAGCACTGTACGATAAACTCAGTGCAATAATGTTTTTAATACCAAAAGCCTGGAAGCAACCCAAGCTCCATCAGTAAGGGAACTGGTTAAGTAAACTAGAGTACATCCAGACAATGCAAGATAATAAAACTGTACTGATGTGGAAACGTACTGACAGGCCTCCGAGACACGCTAAGAGAAGTGAGAAGGAGATGCAGAGCAGGGAGATAAGATACGCTACCTTCGGTGCACTGAAACACACTGGAAAGTCGTATCAGAAATGAAGAGAATGAGAACCTGAAAAACGCAGGAGGTGAAAGGAATACAGAGGGACAGATGGAAACAAGATTCCTCTTCGTGTATTTCTTTGTATTTTGATTTTGGAACAGTATAATTTTATTATTTAGTAAAAGAATTATACCCTAGTAAGCAAAATGAAACAAAAACACACAGGTAGCTCTGTAGGGAACTTGCACTTCAAAGTGCAATTTTATATCCACCATCTATTCTTATTTCAATTTTAATCCTCACAGCGACACTATGAAGTAGGCGGGGTTGGTATGAGTTGTTTAAAGTCACAGCCGGTAAGGAAAGCCCATACTCAAATCCAGGTCTTAACTTCAAATTCAGTCTTTTCCATGGGGCTCAGTTTCCTCCAAAAGAGTACTCAGTGGCAGAGAGAGTGGCAGGTAGGTATCCCTCTGGCCAACAGATACTGCGTAATCTAGTTTCTAATCCAGGCACTGTCTGGAACCAATTCCATCTGCCCACACACCCCACACTGATGGTCAGGTGCCCAATTTTGCAGGGTTTGTTTATGAGGCATTTTGTCTCTTTAAATCAAACAGATGTCATGTCTTTTAAGTGCATTTGCTTAGAAGGCTGGAGAACAGGATGGGCTAGATGTTTTGGAAAGAAAACCTACCGCTTGAGACAGATACCTGGACAAGGATCTGAGGAGAGGCCTCTTTTTCCTCCAGGCCAGACACCAAAGTCTGGCTCTGTGGTGCGTGTACATTCAGGATCCTGAACCTTTTGCTGAGAAGGGAAGGGCTACTCTTCAGTAGCTACTCTTACAGCTGGGTATTTCCTATGGCCTCCTTCAGAAACAAAGGCTACAGAAGATTCCATCTCCCTAGTAAGAAGGGAGAGTGGAAACTGTGGTTGGGAAAGAGGGTTGTTTTGGTTTGTGGGTTGCATTTTTTTAAAAAACCATCAAACCACGACAAAGTTCAGTCTGCAGAAGTGCACACTTCCTCAGGAAGTGCCCGCTCCTAAGGAGCCCAGAAGGAGCCTGTCCACCTCTGGGCTGAGGAGAGAGGGCAATGCACCAGCCAGTCTGACTGTTTTGTTTCCCTGGACTTTGAGCATTATCCAGGCTCACAGTCACAGTCTGAGATCACACAATATCCTGCCAGCATCTCCGATGTTGGACAGGAGGAGAAAACACAAATTCAGGTATCATCCAAGGGTCTGTTTTCTTGCCAAAACTTAATGACTTCTCTCTGACCCCAAACATTTCTACTCCTATTTGTTTCAGGGAAAGCAGGCTTTTTGCTCTTTCCTCAAAAGCTCCATGGATGACACGCCACGTTATTTCTTAGCCCCACGCCTCGGACCTACCTGAAGCACATTCTACAGGTCAGGAGCAATGCTTCTCAGCCCCCTTCTCCTTGGCTGGCCTCCCACGTCCCTTCCCAAAACACCAAACCAAGCATCTTTCCTAAAACTCTGCTCACCTCTGAAGGATTGGTAAGGAGCCTCCCCAGTTCCAATCACTCATTGTCTCTCCTGTAGTTTATCCCCTATGTTATTGTGCATCATTCTCCTCCCCATTCCTAGCATGTGGAGGAGGCAAGTACACTGTGTTCCTGGCATGGCACTAACAGCACAGTGGGCGTCTACCCTCCCTCCCTAAAGGGTCCCAAACCTGCTCTAAAGCCCAATCCCAAAGCCTCCCCGCTTCTTTCTGGCTGCCCCACTGCAGCGCTATTTCCCACCAAGTTTTCCCTGACGTCACCTAGTCCCGTGACTTCTCACCTAGTCCTGTGACTTCAGTAACCTCAGCTTCAATGTCTTTCTATTGTCTCCCCACTGAGGGGGCTCTCCCCAGCTCCTCCTCTTCTGCTGTCATCTGCCTTCTGGGAGAAATCAGCCCTTCTCTGGCTTTTCTTGGTCTGCTTATCCTGTATCTGACAGTCTGAGGAGCACACCATGACTGCCACCTCTGTCACATCGCAGCCCTCTTCAAATCCTCTTGCAGGTCCCAGGCGGAGAAGCACAAATTCCTCTGCGGGTCAGAGACGTTCGCATGGCGGTCTGCGCGCGGCTCCCTGCATCCCGCCGATAAATGCGAGCTGACACTGTTGCTAATGGGTTTCCTTGGCACGAGGTGTCTTCACCTCCGCTGCTTTCTCTCATGAAAGACTAAGCCCACATGACGAGTCATC
>SJXQ01008991.1:167144-228766 GCA_006408695.1 Aepyceros melampus
TGGCATGAGCAGTGGGGTAGGGGTGGGGGTTGGGGGGACAGGACAAATGCATTAGCAATGTTGAATTCTTATGAAGCAAGCAAGATGCTCTGAACTGTATGTCCTGAGTACCTCTGAGAGAAATGCAGACTATTCATTCAACTCTTTAGGGTTATGTAACAGTGTACAGTTAGATGGCTACATATAAACTATAGGACATCATAAGGAAAACGGTTGTTATCCATGTTATTGATAGAGAAATGTGAAACCACAAGGAGACGAACTGCTGTCCAGGATCTATAATCAAGAAAGTAGTAACTGTCTCTCTTGGTTCTACCATATAACATTATGTGAAGGATATGATGAAATTTGTGCCTAGCTTTGAACATTCTGTTCCCAAAATCATACGGTGAAGCAATTGAAGGCCATGCTTTTGGTTTTTACGAAGGAGCAGAAGTCCGGATGTAATGTGAATCAGTCTCGTTAAGTTTCTTTCCAGATTAGCTTCTAACATGCCAAAGCCTCATGAGGAAGTCTGGAAATTTTACTAAAATGAAATCAAGAACAGGCTTACATGTAAGAAAAGATGAAGAATGCGAGTTAAAAACAACTTCAAAGTTGAAGCTGAAAGGCAAAAAAGCAATTTGAAAAATGAAAAACTAATCTTGGTTCAAAATGAAAACTTAGAGAAACAAAATTTTTAAAAGATAAAGATTTTCCTTCAGTGACCATTGAAGAGTCGGAAAATTATATTCCCCCTAACCTCACTAAGAAGCTGTGCTATTTAGCATATTGAGAAACTAGACTAGACAAGCATAAGAAGTATGTTATGATAACTGTACCTTCAGGGCTCTGATGTATCAGACTTTAGAACTGGAATATCATCACCTGACTAAGTGAACTAATCATAAAAAGAAGTTCCGTAACAAGACTGGTTCATTAGGGCGACCATCCAAGAATTCAATTTATTGACTATCTGTACTTTGTTACATGCATGGCAGAATGTTTATAACTACTGAAGCTGGGTGATGAACATGTGGGGATTTCTGAATACTATTCTGCTTGTATAGGCTTGAAATTGCCCATGATAAAAAGTTAAGGGAAAAAAATCAAAGAACTAAGTTATAAAAAAAAGTTAACGAAAAAAATCAAAGAAATGCTATAATCAAAAACATGCTATAACTATGTTATTTCTATGAGCAGACTAGATACTACTTATAACTATGTTATTTCTATGAGCAGACTAGATGCTACTGGAACAGAGAAGCTAAGAAGAAACACAGTTTAGTGATAAAGAGTAGGTTTTAATGTCAGACTGTCCAAATTATAATTCTGGATCTACCATTTATTAGTGAGATGACCTGTAGGTCACTCTGGCATAAAGATTATGCTCTTCTCAGATGAATTTCTGACTAAGAGCAAAAAGCACCAAAGGTTATTTCCCCTATTTTGAATTTTTAAACATTTTACAAACTACTTAACTCTAACAAGCCCGTCAGCTTTTCAAAATGAAAGATAATGTAACAGGTCCCAAGGTCTGTTCCCTCATTCAGCTATGGAATCCATTTCTAATACGATCCATAAAGAAGGTACAAAATGCATCGTCAAGTATTTCAAGGAGGGGAGAAAAGTCAGGTAGGTTGTATGCCATCTCAGATATGTATCCAGTTTTCAGTCCAGCTGACTAAGAATACTAGTGTTCACCAATATGAAGTAACTCAATGGATTCAGTAAGATAAGAATTGATTTCTCCCTTTATGTCTCTTGTGGGCAGAGGTAATACTTATCCCCTTTGGGAAATAGTCTACTGGACTTCATTACTGATACTAGACTCTGGGCAGGAAGGGACCTGAACATGACCAGTGGGGAAGACCAACGCCAGAGATGTGCGGTGCTCAGTCACTTAGCTGTGTCCGACTCTTTGCGATCCCATGGACTGTAGCCTGCCAGGCTCTTCTGTCCATGGGGATTCTCTAGGCCAACAACACTAGAGTGGGTTGCCATGCCCTCCTCCAGGGGATCTGTCCAACCCAGAGATCGAACCCCAGGTCTCCTGCACTGCAGGAAATACTTTAACGTCTGAGCCACCAAGGAAACCCAAGAATGCTGAAGTGGGTAGCCTATCCCTTCTCCAAGGGGAACTTCCCGACCAGGAATCGAACTGGGGTCTCCTTCACTGCAGGCAGATTCTTTATCAGCTGAGCTAACAGGGAAGCCCAAAGCCAGAGCTGGGCAGAGGAAAAAGGCAGCCTACCCGAGTATCTCTGCTCTGTTTACCGCCAGCTTGTAGTATTACCAACACTGCTTTTTGAGAAACCATCAATCTTAACAAGCAGAAATCCCCTAGAGCACAGTAACAAACTGCTAACAATGCTATCTACAGAAACAAAATCCTAGCAATGGTGTTTAAGGTTGTCACATCTCCTAAAAGAGCACAAAGGGGTTCTATATCGGACATGGCGGCCAATGCCCACCAGGGTGATGGACGGGAGGGCCCCGCCGAGGCAAACACACATCACCAGCATAACAACAGACTACGTACTCTCCCTAAGGTCAGGCCAAGGGTGCCAATTAAATTAGATCATGTTTTCTTTCCTTCCTTCCTGTTAAGTCAAAAAGAACATTACCAAGAAACACAGGAGAATAATTTATTTTTGGCTTTGAACAAACTATACGCTACACCCACTCAGTTCAATTTCTTATCTTTTGGCTCTCTACTGAAATGCTTTAGTCTGTATAATCTCAGGCATTTCACTTTTTCAAGAACAACAAAAAAAGTTAATTTAGTCCTAACTTGACAGCTGCAGGTTTCACTAGGAAGGATTACAGGCACATCAGGGGGATCAAGACCCCAGGTTTCTCAACATAATAATGGAATGAGTATAAGTGAACAGAAGCAAAACTTAATAAGTGGGGCATAGAGGTACAGTTGAATGGGGGGGAAAAATTAGCAAAGTAACCTAGAGTCCCCTTTAAGAGTAGGTATTTAGGTTCAAAGTAATGAAGACAGTAACTTGCCCTACACAAAACAGAATATTTGCCAGACTTTACAAGTGTTTGTCCTCTTAAATGGATATCACTACGATCACAAACTCAGTGACTCTTAATATAGATAGAAAAATATCTCAGAAACAAGCCAATGGTCCAAGCTGGTCTAAACAAACCATAATTTTAGTCCTTTTCCTAGACACTAATCTTTATGATAACAAACCATTTACAGGGACCAAATAAGACCAAAAATGAAACAGAAGCTACACAGTTTCATCTGAAACAATCTTATGTTTTAAAATGTTGTTCAATCACCCAGTCATTTCCAACTCTTTGTGACTCCATGGACTACAGCAAGCCAGGCCTCTCTGTCCCTCACCATCTCCTGAAATTTGCCCAAGTTCATGTCCATTCCATCAGTCAATCTCATCCTCTGACACTCTCTTCTCCTTCTGCCCTCAATCCTTCCCGGCATCAGGGACTTTTCCAATGAGTCAGATGTTATCAGATGACCAAAATATTGGAGCTTCAGCTTCATCATCAGTCCTTCCAACAAGTATTCATGGTTGATTTCCCTTAAGATTGACTGGTTTGATCTCCTTGTTGTCCAAGGGACTTTCAGGAGTTTTCTCTTTTACCACAGTTCAAAGGCATCAATTATTTGGCATTCTGCCTTCTTTACAGTCCAGCTCTCATTATTGTACGTGACCACTGGGGAAGACCACAGCCGTCTCTGTATGGACTTTTGCCAGCAGAGGAATGTCTCTGCTTTTCAACACACTGTCTAGGTTTGTCACAGCTTTCCTGCCAAGAAGGAATCGTCTTCTGATTTCATGGCTGCAGTCACAATCTGCAGTGGTTTTAGAGCCGAAGAAGAGGAAATCCGTCACTACGTCCACCTTTTCCCCTTCTATTTGCTATGAAGTAATGAGGCCGGATGCCATGGTCTTAGTCTTTTTAATATTTAGTTTTAAGCCTACTCTTTCACTCTCCACCTTCACTCTCACCGAGAGGCTCTTTAGTTCCTTTTCACTTTCTGCCATTAGAGTGGTATCATCTGTATCTCTGAGGCTGTTGCTATTTCTCTACTTGATTCCAGCCTGTAACTCCTCTAGCCTGGCTTTCTCATGTGTCCAGCATACACATAAAACAAACATGGTGACAGCAGACAGCCCTATCGTACTCCTTTCTCAGTCTTGAACCAATCCGTTACTCCATACAGGGTTCACCAAATTCTTCCAATTCAGGATTCTCCTTTGCATTCATTTCTTAACTATCATCAATTTACATTATAACTGAATTCTGGTTGCTTATTTTAATTCTTTCTGCTAGCTTTCCTAAAGTTCATAACCCATCTCTACCCAATTCCAATGTTTTTGTGTCCTAAAATGAGCTCATCTTATAAGAAATCACCAATTAAAATACATGCACAAAACGTACTTTAATTCCTAATAGTTTAGCGAGTGTCCCATAATCACAGAACAATGACAGAAATCACAGAAGGGGAACATGTAGCTACATCATGATGAACAGAGTAACAGTGCTGATATTTGTTTACAGATAAACACTGAGCTGCAGAGTCCTCAGCAGACCCCAGGGACAGGTAAGCCAAAATCCACCCACGATCATTTCACAGGGAGATGAAAAGACCTGGAATGACCGATGAAATGGCCTCTCAGTGTTGGCCATCACAACTGCCTGTGCTGCTCAATCGGGGCACACACAAGTCTTGTCAAGGCTCTTCGAAGGCAGCAGTTTTCAAATACAAATGACTGAAGCTCCATATGCTCACTTCCAAGCCTCTACATCCCTCCTTCTTCCACCTTTTTACCCCTGGAAATCCTAGAGCTCTAAAGGACTCAGCTGGAAAATCATTTAAACAGAGAGGGAATTAACAGAGAGTTGTTGAGATCTCTAATTTCTTTTTCTTTTCTTTCCCTTTATTTATTTAATTTCTAGCTGATTCCTGCTTGGGTGAGATGGCTAAAGTTTGATTCCAAGTGTCTGGGTTATCTCACTAGATTCCCCATCCACTTCCTTCCAGCCTTCTAACTAGTCTAGTAAGTAAGCTGTGGTTAACATGTCCTGCCTAGCCGGAATCCACTGGTTAAGGTGAGGAATGTGGACTCTGGGAAGAAGGTGCATAAGATGCACACAGCACCCAGGCAAACATGCTGACATGCGTCATGTTCTCGGGCAGTTGCCACTTTTTGGTTTGAAACCCTAAAAATTAAAGCACAACACCACCTTAGTATCTACCTTAAAAGTAGACAATAATCTACTATTATCTACCATGAAAAACAATCTTAAAAAATATGGTCTCAAAGATTTGCAAGAATATACTCTAAACAGTTAATCAATCAGTTAATCAAACAGTTAATCAACAGCTGATCTCTGGGTAGCAGGATTATCAGAGGTTTTCCCCCCACCCCCCCGATTTTGGGCTTATCTGTAGTTTTTATTTGCTACAACTCACATATTATCTGTGTTTGTTTTTTAAAGCCCAATTATTAGAATTTACTTAAGACTTCTGCCTGGCGTTTGATTGTCAGAAAACAGTTCTAAATGGTAACCACAGCATTCGCTTCCTCTTTAGACCTCACAACTTCTAATGAGTCTCCAATAAATGCCTCAAGTTTCTTGCCAGGCCCATTCTCCTCCTTGGCAGGCTTCTGATCTTCTCGAGTTAGTGCAGCCAACAAAAAGGCACCAAATGCTGTACAGCCAACAGTTCCAGCAAAGGACACTCAAGTTTCCTCCTGGCCGAGGGATTTCGGTACAGAGAGGTGTAGGAGGGTCACTGTGGTCTGGAACAAATGCCAGCACATACTGGTCTCAGAGCCAACCATGGCATTCAGGCCTACCACGATGCTGGCAGGAATGCTGGGGGCAAACGAGATCCTCAGATTTTTCTCTACAATAGTCCAGCTAATAATTTAGCTAACTGGACCAATTACTGAAAAATAAAAATGATTCACACCAGGGCAGCTCTTTCTTCCCGTATCTCTTAGGAGGCAGAGAGTAGAACAGAACCCAGTCACTTTGAGTCTGGCAGTATTACCAGCGTATGCTTACCTTTGTGGCCATGGTCTTCACCCCAAGAATTTTCCACTCTCCATTTTATGAAAGCGCCCTCCTGATCATCCTGCAAAAGAGTAGATGACATGTAGAGTCTGAAATGAGATCTGTCCTGATGAGGTATCATGTAATTTTAGCTCTTATTCAGCCACTCAGAAGAAACAGCCTTCTCTATATAGCAACGCTATACATGACCAGGGCCATATATCTTCTACTATAAGTAAGAGAATGTTCTATTAGAGGTGGATTTTGAATCCCTTCAGGTGAAAATACAATAAACCCAGCCAAGCAATAAATATTACTATTTTCTCCTTTACATTTTATGGTATACAGAAAATAAGCACATTAAAATGCCTTTTGGCTAAGAAAAACAAGATGTTAAAATTACAAAAAGCAGTAAACACTGTCTGAAGCCAGGGACTCCTGCTTTCAATTAGCATTCTTTGCAGAGGCATCTCACTGTATTTATTTTAGCAATGAATCTCAGACCTAGTCAAGAGTTTAAAAAAGAAAACAAACACATTCCCAACATATAGCCTACTTTTCTTACTTAGGGGAACCAAGAAATGATACTCTCCCAAATGTGCCTTTTTACTGATTTGGTTACACAAATATTGAATTTAATACAGTATAGATGGAATGGCAAAGCAAAACACTATTTCCATAAAACAAAACCTAGGCAGTTCTGTTCATCTATCTTCATCAATAAAATGATACTCATCATGATAATTTTCATTTACAGTCTTTATTACAGTGATACAGAGAGGGATAAGAAGGTTCCATTTGGGAAAAGACTATTCTCTTTCATGTTTACCCAGAGCATTAGCTGATGTCAAAACAACTTAAATCTTTGTAGCCTGAGAAGAGAACTGGCTCCTGAATTATCTCCTAATGATTTCATCTGTCAACTCCCACTTGCATAAAACTGCACGAATCACATCTAAATGGGATTCAATTTTACTCCTGACAGTTTTCTTGAATCTCAGGAATTTTCCATCTCAGAAATAGCCAACAATCAAACCCAAAAGTTTCAAATACCCTCATCTGGACTACCCCTTAATCTTAGCCCCAGAGATTTTCAAAACCACATCAATAAACTATACATTCTGGTCAAGCTTATTGAATGTTTTGGTTTCCTACTCCCTGCATTGTAGTAAATCTTTACTTTCCTTTTAAAATATCGGTGTTAGAATCTACATCACCTAAAGTCATTTATTACAATAAGTTTGAAAATGCTTCCTCTTCTTGCCTTTGCCAATGAATTTCTACATGACCTAGATCAAGCCACGTCATCTACAAATATAGAGTAGTATCTGGAACTCCCTCTTAGGGATTCCAAGAAATCAGCAATAAGAAAGGATATCCCAGAATACTTACAAGCATTTATCTCCGCATTATCATTCAAAGGCAATGCAAACTAGTTTTATAGAGGTCAAAAGTGGAGAGAAGAGAAAAATCTCAATATAAAATTCCAGTTATGATAACATTAATTCTGATTTATAATATTAACATGTAATGTAGCTCCATTTCCCAGAGGGAAAAACAGTGTATTACTAAACCATGCCTATTAAAGAATGGAACTTCCAGAGAAAAAGACATGGAGTATGTATGATTTTTATTTCTGAAAAGTAGTAATACTCTATAACAGAGATGGAAAATGATAAAAAGCCAAACTCTCTTAGAAATTATAAAGTTTTTGTTTTCCTTTTTAATAATCCTCTAAATAGTTTAAAAGTTTAACTTTAAGGAGCTTAGTTGTAAATCCACTAAATTTTATAATATAGCAGGTCCAAACATAGAATAAAATACCAAGTTGTTCATATTTAAGTGGTTTAATAGTACTTTATTCTAGATTATTTATGATTGTATTTTACCTCAATATTTATAGTATTTTCTGAAAAGTTCCTTCTAATATTTTGCTTCTAATGTCAAGACAGTTATTCTGTGACACTCTTTCCAGTAATTAGATAGGCTTGGAAAGAACATTTTTGCTTGCAGTGGTAAAGAATTAAAGTATAGTTTGATGTCTTCTCTTCTTTATGATCCCTGAGCACTGGAGTAAAACTCTTCTACAGACTGGGAATGAGGAGGCTTATTTGTGAAAGATAATACCGCAGTTGTTGTTTCCAACGTGTATCCTAGAAACAGTGGTGTTACTAGTCAGAATATCCCATAGGGAAATCCAAAATACTCTACATCCCACTTCCTGAAACTCTGAATAAGCTCAGTACTGGGCATGGAGTCCACCAATTACTGTTATTGACATTTTATTGCAGAAGAATCTGAATGACAAAGGTGAGACTGAACATAAACCATCAAGATATGAACACTTTCAGGGCACACTTTAATTACTTATTAAACTGAAGTGGTCTTCTTCCAAGTTTCCTTGCTGACCTCTTTTCACACCGAGATTTTCTAAAGTTACAAAGAAGCAGTTACTTCCTTACTCCCTGCTGACCCAAATTTTGTTCCTCATGGAAAGTTCCTATTTTTATGACTTCTGAAAGCATGCAGCCAACCCACCCCCCCAACCAGAGGTAGGTACAATGTCTCACTTAGAAGCTAACTTCTAACAGGAAGTACATATACTGAAGAAGCTCTGTTGGATTAAATGGCCCGCAGGGGAACAGAGGCCTCCTGTCCAGACATCAGTGTCTGCACGCTGTGGGTCATACCTTTTCTGAGACAGCAGTGAAGGTCATGGCGTGGGTCATAAGTGACTCGCCAAAAGTCAGCCTCTCAGCTTTATTCATGTTCTTCATGGAGACACCGAACACCAACTCATGGTCATAGCTGTTAAAAAAAGAATAGCACAGAATATAGAAAGTACAATCACGGGGGATAATTGGCTTCTGGCTGTGAGAAGATCACAGAAGAAACTGAAGGGGCTCAGCAGCTCCTGAAGGGGCTCAGCAGCTCCAGAAAAATCTGGGCTGCAGCTCTTCTGAGAACATGGCATGTGCAGAATCTAGTCTCTCCATGGGATTCCATTCTCTCTGTGTCACAAGAGCACTCAGAAAAATAAGAAGTTATTAACATAAATTCCCCTCATCAAAAAACTGACAAAAGGCTGCACTGTCAATTTGGAAAGAAAACAACAGCAAAAGAAAAGTTTTTGAAGTATTTCTTTCAAAAATGTTCTCTTTTGAGCTGTTGGGCTTCCCCAGTGGCTCAGCTGGTAAAGAATCCACCCGCAATGCGGGAGACCTGGATTTGATCCATGGGTTGGGAAGATCCCCTGGAGAAGGGAACGACTACCCACTCCAATATTCTGGCCTGGAGAACTCCATGGACTGTAGAGTCCATGGGGTCGCAAAGAGTTGGACACAACTGAGTAACTTTCACTTTGAGCTGGTAGAATTCAGTTTCTGAATTCACGTAGACCATGGCTAACTGTGAAATTTAAATAAATGTCCAAATATTGGAGAATATTTTCAAAGTTTAGAAAATCTCATGAATTCTTTTAGCAGATTTCCTTTCTCCTACTGTTAACTGTTAACTGTCAAGATATTTATTCAATTTCCTAAAGGTAATAATGACTTAAAAATAACACTAATGTGATAAATTTTAACAGTCAAGGATTTAGTATGATTTTGTTCACAAACGAACCTTCATTGTCATCAACAACCAGAAGGAATGCTTTAAAGTGTGTATCCAAATTAGTCCTAGTTGTCATAAAGACAAAATACATAAGGTATCAAAACAATGGAAGTAGTAAGAAGAATCAAACACTAAACAAGAGACCTAGAAAACCTTGTTACATCCCAAATACACTTAACAGATTTACACATCAATTTTTTTAAAATCATCTTCCTCAAGGAGAAATATTGTATTATATCCCTTATATGTGGAATCTAAAAAGAAATGATACAAATTAACTTACTTACAAAACTAAAAGAGACTCAAAGACTCAGAGGAAGGACTTGTGGTTACCAGGGGAAAAGGACTAGTTAGGAAGTTTGGGACAGACATGAATATATTGCTGCATTTAAAATGGACAGCCAACAAGGACCTACAGTACAGCATAGGGAACTCTGCTCAATGTTATGTGGCAGCCTGGATGGGAGGGGAGTTTGGGACAGAATGATACATGCATATGTATGGCTGAAACTACCACAACATTGTTCATCAAAATAAGAAGTTTTTAAAAAAAGTTTCTTCCTCATTTAGTATGATTTTTAGGAGCATCCAACAATTTCAACTCAGATACAATCTTGACTTCCCAGGTTAGAGCATATAAATGTGTGGCATTCCAGCGTTTAAGCTATGAATCCTCAAACTCTACAAAATGGAAAGAAACAGGCCCACCCTCAGGCTTAATCTCTGAATGAACCTCAGCTGAGTCATTTCGTACCAAGAGTGCACACCAACAGTCACAACCCACAGGTGATTTTCTATTTTAAATCTCTCGTACTCACACATTCATGTCACTGAGGCCCAGTTTCCCATTGAAGTGTTTCCCAACATCACAGCCAAACCATACAGCCTAGAAACAGAGGAAAGAGGAAGACAGAATGTCAAAATATGTCCTATCTTCCTATTCCACCAAAGATTTGGAAGAAGAGATTTTAACTCTGTATGTAGAAGACACAGAAACAATACCAACCTCTCCATCTTTGATGGAGGCAGCAACCATCTTTTTCAAGAAGTCAATGGGTTGGTTGTTATACAGAGTTTTTCTCCCTCCGACCATATTGCTTAAATAGTCCACTGTGTAAAGTTTGTTGTACTTGTGCTGAGGCCGAGGGTCATTCACTAAACAAATCTAGGAGATCAAGAATATGTTGATCAGAACATAACACCAGGAAAATCAAGACAGAGACCTCCCCTCCAAGTTCATATATTTGTATCAAGCTTATCACCTCTGCCTACAAGAATAAGCATTACGAACATACTGTTAAATAACCAAGAAACAAAAGGTGGCAGGTCCTTTTGTGAGAGGTCCCTGTATATTCTATTTAGTTGAAGGGAGACATCACCATTTTTCCTATTGGGAAAAGTCACCCCAAAACTAATCCTGAAGAATTATGTGCACCAAGTAAGGCAAGATGATGATTCAGAAGCCCATCATTACAAGACCCCTGCCCTCAAGTTTCAAGACAGGCTCAATGCCTGGTAGTACTGTTGAATTGGGACTCCAATGATACAACAAAGCCATTTGCTTTTAAGAGGGTGAAGTGAAAAGTGAAGGTGTTAGCACTCAGTTGTGTCCAACTCTTTGCAACCCCATGAACTGTAGTTCGCCAAACTCCTCTATCCATGGAATTCTCCAGGCTAAGAATACTGCAGTGGGTAGCCATTTCCTTCTCCAGGGGATCTTCCCAGGGATTTCCCAGGACCCATGGATCAAATCCTGCATTACAGGCAGATTCTTTACCATCTGAGCCACCAGGAAAGCCCTTTAAGAGGGTCAAGATGCCAATAAGGAAGGGAAGACTGGCACCTGCTAGGCAGGTGGAGAAGTCCTGAAGTTAGTGGGAAAAATTGGGCTGAGATACTGCTCCTTTCCATGAAAGAGTCCCCAGAGGGCCCACAGTACAATGATGCTCTGAACCCATGGTAAGAAACGCCCAATAGACTTTTATTGTCTTTGCACTGGAGAATGACTCAGGGCCCAGATAAGGGGAGCTGATGAGAATTAAACTGAATGCAGACCCACAGTTAGAAAAGTCTTTGAGGAGGAGTACTGGGAGTCCTGAGTAGCCAACTGAACTGGTATATAAAATGCTTCAGAAGAAGAGGAAAAATTTGGTTTAGTGTCTTGTTGGATGACCATGCATAGTAACCTTGGAATTGGATACTCTTTCTTGTAGTCAACAGGCATTTGAAAATAAAAAGCCCAGTGGCTGCTATTGTCAGTTTCTAACCTTATCTTCCATATTGAAGAGTGGCTTGACATGTTGCCTGTAAAACTTCAAGGGTGTTATAGGGCCAATCTTTTGATAGTTTTTATCTTTGTCTCGATACTCCCAGGTGAACGTCTCTGGTGGATTACCCAAACAGATGCACACCACTCTGAATATCTGGAAAAAAGGAAGACAGATGAGCAATGGCTAGAGGGAAGCAGTATTTTTACCTCTTTTCTTCAAGTTTCAAGCTTGGAGAACACAAGAAATCAGAGGCTATATTCAAGTCAGAGATTTCACAGGAAACTTAATATTGCTCCAAAAATTGGAAGGCTGATGTCCAGGATTTGGTATCAGCAAACTTCTGAGTTCTAAATAAACACTCAGAACAATACAATTCTGAAATGTTAATATTTAGTGCTTCGTATTTGCCCTGCAAGTCAAACTTCCTTAGCCAAGAAATCACTCACCACTGATCCACAAGATCTGGGTTGCTGCTCCGCTGATTGTATTTCAAGTGACAAATAATTACATACATTTTACAAATAGATTTCCTTCCCTTTCCCTTTATGCTTCCAGGTTTTGCTTTGATTGTGACAGGGGTCTCTACTCCCAGAAAAGTCACTATCTTTTTGGTGGAGGTTAGATGACAATGTCTATCCAAAGTAATATTAGAACGAGAATACACTGAGTAGAAAGGCACCATTTCTGGGGTTAAGACTGTAACATACTCTCTAATGATGTCACAAAACCTTCAAGTTAGCATCATTACAATCCAAGGATACATTTTATATTATTTTCATCTTACAGAATGACAGAAGTATAGAGACAAACCCTGTATAAGGTCAGAGCACAGAAGTACTTTCTCTTCTGTATCAAATTTCCTTTACTTTTGAAAAAATATACACTATGATCTGCCTCTTCTTTTTCTACCCCAGTTACCACCCTAATCCAGTCTCATCACTTACTACCTGCATAATTTGCTCCTTAACATTTGTATACTCCATTACAGTTAAAAGAAATGGATCCTGAGTGTGACTGTTTTGTGCTACCCATTATATATCCGCTAGGTTAACTGAATTCTTATAGAACTCTCTCAAGGTGTAATTTCCCTCTTCCTCCCTCCTCCAAAAGACTCAAAGAAATTAAGCAATCTACTTAAGATCACATAGCTAGTAACTAGCAGAATCATGATCTGAAGTCACACACTGTCCAAAAAAAAAAAAAGTATTGCTCCACTGTCTACTGTGCTGTACCACCATCTGTGAATACCATGTCTCTCAGTCTTCTCAACAAAAATGGTAGATACTATTCACATTTGACAGATAAAGGTTCAGGAAAATAAACAGCTTGACTAAAGTCCTAAAGCCAGTAAACTGCAAAAATCAGGCCTCAAAAAGCCTTGGGACAGATACCCTGATAAGCAAGGTTCAAACTTCTTCTTTGAACCAAAGCTAGAAAATTAGAAATAGGCCTGCCTATGACTTCAGGCCTATAATTAAGGATAAAAAGACTCTTATGTCATATGGAAGACAGAGCCTGATTCTACCACCTTAACAGAAACACATTAACCTACAGATGAAGTTACGTGTGCCTTTCATTTTATGTTTGTTTTCTCAAGAGTCTTCCTTTACTAGGATTTACTTTATGTTTTATGAGCCTGAACAGCTGGTCTATAAACCACTACCCTCTCTCTTTAAAGTTATGTATTTATTTTTGGCCGTGCCAGGTCTTCGCTGCTCTGTGGGCTTTTCTCCAGCTGTGGAAAGCTGTGGTGTTTGGGCTTCTCACTGCAGGGGGTTCTCCTGTTGTGCAGCATGGGCACATGGGCTTCAGTAGTTGCAGCCTCCAGGCTCTAGAGCAACTCAGAAGTTGTGGCACACAGGTTTAGCTGCTTTGTGGCATATGGGATCTTCCCAGACCAGGGATCAAACCCATGTCTCCTGCACTGGCAGGCAGAATCTCTACCACAGAGCCACCAGGGAGGCCCAACTGCCTCTCTTTTAACATATCATTCTCAGGCTGGTTTCTAATACATAAAAGCAGCAGCCGGGCATCACATGAGCAACTGTAATTGAGCTAATCTAGCCATGGATTAATGAGCTCTTTTTGAGATTCATAAGGACCAGTCATTTTGTATTTCCTCAGCACCAAGGCCACAAGTGGTAATTTTCATCATGAGGACCCTGCCACTGGTTAACTATGGTCAAGACAGTTAAAGTGTATTATAAGAATATGTTTAAAAAAGGAAGGCTTTATAGCCTTAAATTATGTGTATTTTCAACTAATAATCATTGTCACATGTGTATGAACATTTTATATGGGGTCATTTTAATTAATTCTCAGTCATCCACTTGGTTTACCCAGTTCAGTTAGGCCCTGGTGAAAAAATGGGGCAGACTAGAGCTAGGCCTAATAAGATTAAGAAAAGTAAGTGAACTTCTGATTACTTTTAAACACATTCTAAATATGAGTGTTTTACACTATGACTTACATATACCTTATTGGGCATCTGACTCCCTCTCTATAGTAAAAAGTGTGAAATCATTCCTTTCTTCTTATCAAAAATGCACTAAAGGAAATCTGCATTTTAGCTATCTAAATGAATTCTATAATTCATCTTTTTTTGGAATAAAAATATTTATGCCCTACTGCACATATTTTATAAAGCTGAATTTTTATCAAAGATATTTATACAAGGGATGAATGAGGCTAAGGGTGACATCTCTTTCTCTTGTATTTTGGTAAAACTGTAATCTGAGACAATGTTGCTTTGTTTTATATTATTTGTTTACCATGACAATAAATTATCCAAAGCCATTCACATTCAAGTCAGTTGGAAGGAAAGTTTGGCTCCAAGTCAACTAACAATTGTGAAACAAGCTCTAATTTAAAAAAATTCTCTGAATTATAATCTCCAGGGCCCATGATACTTCAATTCTTGATAAGAGACTCTGCTGTTCTGAAAAAATATTCCGTTCCCAAAATACAAAGCTGGCAGTGAGCTTTGGGTATCTGAGACTGCTCTCTGGTGGACAACTCGGGAGTTGTTACCTGTTTCTCACAAGATGAAGTTGACATTCAGGACAATAAAAGATACTGGACATTGAACAAAGTCTTTATACAGAACTGAATACTGGTGAATAATAGAACCCGAAAGGCAATGGAAAAAAGACAAAAGACACAGAAAGCATGAAATACAGGACACAGGGCAGGAATGTATGGACCCCAATTTAAAGACAAATGATGTTGGATAGAGTCAATTCCCATCCTCATGGCTAACCTGGAAGATAGACACCAAGTGAAAAGAGGAAGGCAGGATGCAATAGTTGAGAGTCAGTCATGAATGCTTAGAAGGGTGAGAGTTTAAAGCCAGCTATAGGCAGACACAGAATGGAGGAAACCACAGTAATTAGAAATGTTACTGGCTTGGCCAAAAGTTCATTTGGGTTTTTCCATAGGATGTTATGATAAACTTGAATGAACTTTCTGTTCAACCCAAAAGAATGGGAAGGTAGTGCAATGGTTAACAACCAAGCTACTTGTAATGGAGCAAAACTTGTAATGCTAGGATTTCAGTGCCTGGAACCACTGAAGAAGTGACAGAATCTTGGAATCTTCATTTGTATTTACAATACTGGATTGTCCAGTAAAGTCTGAAGCACTGTAGAAATATGATTTCCTTCTATTGTAAAAACACAAAGCTACAGTGCCATTAAGAAATCATCTACTCTGACCTTTTAGTTTCACTGATGGAGAAATTAGGTTCAAAGGTAAAGTGACCTATTGATCATGCAGGAGAATGACTGCCAGGACACAGAAATGGTCACAGAAAATACCTGAACTTTGGAGACGGTTTGGTGCCGAGGGTAAATGAGCCAGTCTCATGAGAAGAGTTGGAGACCTTGGTGACTGCTGATAATGCAGAGAAAGGGGAGAGGAGACAGCTCTCTACTGCTTTCTGATGGGGAATGAAAGGCAGGGATCTGCTTTAAAAACAAAACTCCTACTTGTGCCAGCAAAAGCAGGTGGAGGAGGAGAAATTTCCTGGTGGCATTAGATATATTTTAGGGCAGGGAAAGACATAGAAACCTACACTTAAGAGGTGTGTGCCTTTTTGTGATGTTAAAGAAAATGAGCTCACAAAGATGACAACTAAGAGTCAAATGATTAGCTTCAGATTACTTTTAGTCTGTTCAGATCAAAGAAATAGTGAGAAATTCAGACTCTCCAGCTCCACCCACGCCGGGAGCCAGCACGGGAGATCTCACCCATGGCAAAGGTCATGTGGAAGAGAACTGTTAAGCAAGGCTTCAGGAATCAAGGGGCTCCCTAGGCTTTCTCGAGCATCTACCCCAAAACCAGAATCTGTTTTACTATTTCATGACTTTCACCAACTCCTCTGACATTAACAGGGGGCTATCCCTGACGACCTTTCTCTGGAGAAAATCAACTTAGGGCATAGCTAATAAGTCTCCTGGACATGAGAGGAATATTTCAAATCAAACCCCCTCTGTTAGCATTCTAGCTTGCTTGGCAGGTATATCCAGATGCTTGCAGCTATGCATATGATTTATTTACAGCCTCCCAACTGTGACAGGCACGGAAAGCCTAAAACATAGAGCCTTTCAAAGAGTTAAAAGTTACTAGAGTAGTGCTGGTGTAGGATTTCATTATTGGGCCAATGCTTGCTGCTAAGTTCCCATATCTCTTATCCACTGTGCACCTGGGAGTGCATTAGTTAACATAGTGAGAATGTAAGCAAAACAAGTGTAGCCTTGAATTTAACCACATCAGACCTTTGAGCTAATTGGTTCTTTCTTGTAACTCACTGCACCTTTGCTTTGTGAAAAATGTAACTCTGTTTAGCATTTTCTGAGGCTGACATAGATTAGAAATGTAAAGAAAAGACACTTTGCACTTTCCGGAAAAATAAGTTTTCTGGTTGAGCAGCCTTTACCAAAAGAGGGTCATAAAATGTTCACAGGCCTTCAAGGCCAGAAGATATTGTACACAACATCATTTGTGGGAAAGGTATGCAGAAAAAATCCTGGTTTCGATAAGGGCAAAACTGCTGGAATGTTTGGGCTGACTCTGTATGACCTTGCATCTTTCATTTCCCTCTACGTATAAGGCAAGGTATAAAAGTACCTTTTAAAAATAAAGCTATTACTCCTCGCTCGAAGAAGCTTGGTCATCCCACGTCAATCATTCTCTCTCTCTCTTACTTTCTTTTTCAGGCTGATCCCTTGGAGCATAGAGGCTCCCTGCATTCACTTATCTCCCCGGGGTTTCTAAGACCTGAATGGGAAGACGTTCTGTGTCTTCACTCCCTCGGGAGACCGGGAGGGTACCTGTGGCCTCCGTGAACAGGGCAAACTTCTTGTCTTGGAGTTTTATTGGTTCTCTATGTAAACCAAGGAATATCAGCCTCTTTCTCTCCTCTATTTTCTTATCTTCAACATTCTTTCCTTATCTCTCTCAAATCAATCGCCGATGCTGTTTCGCCTTCGGGTTTCCCTGGATCCTGCGGGGGGCTGGACCCCGGCACACCCAGATCTACTGAGTCAATCTGCACTTTAACAAGATCCCCAAGAGATTTGACTGCAAAGTTTGAAAGCGCTACGTTAAGCACATTTATTCTTTCTCTCCTCTCAAATTCTGCTTCTTCAATTATTACTTCTCTCATTCACACTGCTATCCCTGACCACATACAGGTTCCCTCATAATCACTCAAAAGCCTTCTCTCCCCTACCTGGAAACCTTCCATTTATATCACCCCAAATCTTCCCTGTTCCTTGTCCTCCACATTGGCAAGTCCTGTTATCTTCACTTTGAAGATACACCAACCTCAAATATATCCACTTCTCTTCATCCTTATTTTCATCCATCTAGTGGGAACCACTACCATATCTCATCTACACAATAGCCTCCACACTTGCTCCCTTCTTCCTCTCTCGCTGTTTTATCATGCGTTCTCAAAACAGCCAGGGTGACATCTTTTTAAAACAAAAATTAAGCCACGTCACTCCTCAGCTTAAATCCCCCAGTGGCTAGCTCACTGTAGATCTTCCTATATTTTTGATGTTTATGCTAAGTGAAATAAGTCAGACAGAGAAATACTATATGACATCACTTACATGTGAAATCTAAAAAATACAGCAAACTAATGACTATAACAAAAAAGCAGCAGTCTCACAGATACAGAGAAAAACTAGTTGTTAACTGTGTGTGTGGCGGGAGGGGTAATATAAGGATCGGAGAGTGGGGGCTACAAACTAATAATGGTTGTAAGACAAGCTCAAGGATGTACTGTACTAAAGGAGGTTATAGCCAGTATCTTATAGTAACTGGAAAGTTAATGGAAAGTTAAAGTAAATGGAAAATAACCTTTAAAGCTTGTGTGTACTCGATGACATAAAGCAAGATCCTCTATGACCCACCTCCTAGAGTAATAGAAATAAACACAAAAGTAAACAAGTGGGACCTGATTAAACTTAAAAGCTTTGCACAGCAAAGGAAACTATAAACAAGGTGAAAAGACAACCCTCAGAATGGAAGAAAATAATAGCAAATGAAACAACTGACCAAAGATTAATTTCCAAAATACACAACAGCCCATACAATTCAATACCAGAAAAGCAAACAACCCAATCAAAAAGTAGGAAAAAGACCTACTCAGACATTTCTCCAAAGCAGACATACAGATGGCTAACAAACATGTGAAAAGATGCTCAACATCGCTCATTATTAGAGAAATGCAAATCAAAACTACAATGAGATATAATCTCACACCACAGGTTGAATGGCCATCATCAAAAAGTCTACAAACAATAAATGCTGGAGAAGGTGTGCACTGTTGGTGGGAATGTAAATTGATACAGCCACTATGGAAGACAGTATGGAGATTCCTTAAAATACTAGGAATAAAACCACCATATGACCCAGCTTTCCTGGTGGCTTCCCTGGTGGCTCAGACGGTAAAGCGTCTGCCTATAATGTGGGAGACCTGGGTTTGATCCCTGAGTCTGGAAGATCCTTTGGAGAAGGAAATGGCAGCCCACTCCCGTACTCTTGCCTGGAAGATCCCATGGACTGAGGAGCCTGGTGAGCTACAGTTCATGGGGTCACAAAGAGTCAGACCCAACTGAGCTTCACTTTCACTTTCTCTCATGACCCAGCAATCCCAATCCTAGGCATATACTCTGAGGAATCCAAAACTGAAAAAGACACATGTATCCCACTGTTCAGTGCAGCACTATTTACAACAGCTAGAACAAGGAAGAAACCTAGATGCCCATCAACAGATGAATGGGTCAAGAAGCTGTGGTACATACACACAATGGAATATTACTCAGCCATAAAAAGGAACACATTTGAGTCAGTTCTAAGGAGGTGGATGAATCTAGAACCTATTATACAGAGTGAACTGAGCCAGAAAGAGAAAGATAAATACTGTATTCTAACACATCTATACGGAATCTAGAAAAATGGTACTGAAGAATTTATTTACAGGGCAACAATGGAAAACATACACAGGGAATAGACTTATGGACATGGGGAGAGGCGAGGGGAGGGTGAGATGTATGGAAAGAGTAACATGGAAACTTACATTACCATACGTAAAATAGATAGCCAACGGGAATTTGCTGTATGGCTCAGGAAACTCAAACAAGGGGCTCTGTATCAACCTAGAGGGGTGGGATGGGGAGGGAGGTTCAAAAGGGAGGGGATATATGTATACCTATGGCTGAGTCATGTTGAGGTTTGACAGAAAGCAACAAAATTCTGTAGTTATCTTTCAATTATAAAACAATGTTTAAAAAAGCTTGCATATAAAAAAAACTATAGGCTCTAGAGAAACACAAAGAAAATGAAAAAAGGAACTTATTACGAGTGCATAGGATCCCTTCTTTAAGCTAAATTTTATATGATCCTAAATGAAAAAAAATACATAAGGAAAAGTACCAGAGAGTTAGCAGTGATAACCTCTGGATCACAAGGACTTTCTGTGTCATCCTGCCCTGAGTTAGTTAGTACGTAATTTCTTATATTTATAAAAGTTTAAAAGTACAAGCCTTATTCATGCTCCTGGTATAACACTCAAAAGCCTCTAATGTGCAACAAGGTAGAATGATTAGCAAATGTAATTCAAATATATTATAAGTTTCAAACTAAGAAGTTAACTGTTCAGTTGAAAAAACAAAAGAAACAGGTATCCCTCCAGAAGAAAGGAAGAAAGATAAAAAGAAAGAGATACCTAGGTGTGTGCTGTGCTGGGCTCAGTCAATTCACTCATGTCTGACTCTTTCTGACCCCATGGACTGTGGCCCACCAGGCTCCTTTGTCCATGGGATTCTCCAGGCAAGAATACTGGAGTGGGTAGCCATTCCTGTTTCCAGGGGACCTTCCCAACCCAAAGATCAAACCCTGCATCACAGAGGCAGATTTTTTTACCCACTGAGCCACCAGGGAAGCCTCCTTAGAAAGAATGCCTTTAGCACAAACACATCTCATTCAAAGCTACGTGAGCTTCATGGCTGTTGATTAAGTCATCATTTTGATGTGCCTACAAGGCTAGGCAAACCACAAGTACTAATTTGTGGCTTTAAAACCACAACTAGACCCTTCATTACCAGAAGAGTCAGGTTCACTAATGAGAGGTCATCTAGGGAATTGTAAAAATCTAAAGACCTACCACACAGAATTCTGTAGTCAACAGTTTACAGAGAATCATTAAGTAAATAATCCTATAAAACATTTCTACTCAGGACTTGGCAAGGTGGTGTTTTACTTTTTCCAAGGTTAGGAAAGGAGAGAAAAGATATGTAGACCATATCTGCCCTCTTAGCAGCTAATCGCAGGCTCAGATAATGGACTTTAGATATATCATTTAAAAGATCATTAAAACAAATATCTTAAGTCAACAGGATGCTTGTGATCTGCAATAAGTACCATCTGAGACTATTTCCACAACTCTTTACAGACCCTTCCTCCCTACCCCCTACACCCCACCATCTTAGTATAATCATAAAGGCAAATTATGTAAGAGACATGGCCTTAAGAAGAGAGATCATTCTAAGAAACAAGAAAACTACCATTTACTGGACAACTGCTACATACCAGGCACTAGGACTTACACTCAGATATTTAATTCTTTATGTGATCCCCACAAAAATCCAATGAGGAATGCATTTTAAACTCAAACTGAATCTGAGACAGCTTAAGTACTTTATCCAAGATCACAGAGCTGTTAAGTGATAAGAGGTGAAACCCATGTCCTATTCCAAAGCCTTTTTTGTTTTTTACTACAGATACCTTTCTTAACAAAGAACACTTAAGGAGTAGAGAGAGAAGTAAACATGAGACAATTTAAATGTATCAGGCAAAATTACACCTCTGTATTCAACCACTGAACAATATTTAAGAAACTAAATTGTATCAAGCCCAGGGATGGGGAAGCCTGGTGGGCTGCCCTCCATGGGGTCGCACAGAGCCAGACATGACTGAAGCAACTTAGCAGCAGAGGCTGTAGAGGCATTAAAGAAATAGAATATGAGATAGTTTAAATTATCAAATGTATCAAGCAAAATGACACCTCTGTATTCAGCCACTGAAGAGTATTTAAGAAGCTAAAATGTATCAAGTGAGAGGGTAGAGGCATTACACATGAACAAATTAAGACTTGAGAGTTTGAGGAACCTATCCCAGGTCACATGGCTGTTAAATAATGAGAAGGCGAGATGGTCTGACCTCAGAGACCATGCTCAGGACTACACTATGCAACCCCTCTAAAATTTAAAGGAAAACACGAGTGAAGTATTAACACTGTCCACTGTAGTAAAAAAAAAAAAAAAAATTAGACCATTTTAATTCCACAAAAATAGTCCTGAAAGAACTGTAAGTTGAATGACTTCGAGTAATGAGTCCACTATATAAAAAACATAAATATTTGTACTTTCCTTAAAGCAATTTCACAGTTTTATACATATTCATTTGGATTATGGATAATATTAAATGCAATCACTGGTGTAATTATATAATAAAGATTCTTAACTGTCTTGATAATAAATATTGCAGCCTGGTATTTGTTTAATGCTCTTTAAGTTTTCCAACATGTCTTCACATACATTGTTTTAACGACTATAACCATCAATAGTTTCCCATTTTTATTGCTACAGAATAAAGCCAAAAGATCTGGCATCTACCTAAGATCCCTCACAGCTCTGCCTTTCTAGCTTAATTTGCTACCAAACACACTCACAAAATGTTATGTTTCAGGTACTCTGTTGTCTGAAGATTTCACCTTTGTTCATGCCACTGTACATGCAAGTCCTGTGTCTGGAATGGTTTTCCCAGTTTTCCACCTGGTAAATCTCTACTGCTCTTTCAAGAACTGGTTCAAATATCTGTCCCATGAAGCCTTCAGTTCACTGACTTATTCACTCCCTCCTCTATGACCACCAAGTCCTTTTTTATACATCTCCAGCAAAGGATTAATTATAATTATTCCTGTGCTTTTTTTTTTTTTTACCAAGGGATTGAGCTCCTTGAGAGTAGAGACTGTCTTTCTCATCTCTGTATTCCCAGTGCAAACTCCTAGCAGGTATTCAATATTTATGAAATGAATCAAGAATGAAATTATACAGAATCCTAAATTGGGAAACAGATGATGCAAGTACAAGTCCCGTGTGTATGTATACTCAGTTGCTCAGTTGTGTCCAACACTTTGCGACCCCACAGACTGTAGACTGCCAGGCTCCTCTGTCCAGGGAATTTTCCTGACAAGAATAATGGCTTGCCCTTTCCTCCTCTCAGTGATTTTCTGACCCTAAGATCAAAACAGTGTCTCTTGCGTTGGCATGTTGATTCCATACTGCTGAGCCACTTGGGAATCCCACAAGTCCCATACTAAACTGCAAAGTTTATACCTCAGCCTTTTTAGCTGTAAAATTAAGTAATTTTCAATTCAACATTAATGACAATGACCATGCTTCCTAATCAATTTAACAGACAGGAACATTCTCAGAGTTCTTTAAAGGGTCACAAAAAATCCAGTAATTGTTATTACCTCCTCCATCATGGAGTCCTGTGTGGCTGAGATTTCTTCTTTGGTTGCACCACTGTGTACCAGGTTCCGTAGTCGTATGCAGAATTCTCTCATCTATGACAGAAATTTATTTAGCATTCCAACAGTTACCCAAATTTAACTGTAAAGGAGACTAACAGACCAATGCTAGCTCCATTTTGAAGTATAACTCAGTCAAGGCCCAGGGCAAAGTTCATAAAAGCAAATGTTTTCCCCAACAACTCCACTTACACAGACAGAAAAACTTTCTCCATAAGGAGAAAAGACATGGATGATTCCCTGAAAATACTAGATGGAACTGCTTTTGCTCAGCAACTGATGGCACCCTTTGTGATGTGTCTGGGAATGGGGAAAACATGATTTCAAAATGCCTATCACGAAAAAACGGGAGACAAGCTGATTATGCCACTAATTCACTCTAATAGGTTTTAATTTAGAATTTTCCTAGTTGTCTACTTCTCTGTAAAATCATTATGTTCATAGCTATGCCAAACCCCAATATACTTTTCATTTTTGTTGTTTTCATTTTGGGAGATGCCTAAGATAAACGTGAGTCATAAACCTAGCCACAGGGCTAAAGAGGATCTTGTTCCCACATAAAATGGAATCCAATGCTTTACTAATAATGATCTTTTAGCCTGTGGATAATACTCCCCAGAGTTTCCTGAGTGGAAAATAACCTACTTCTCATATTGGGGAAACACATTTTACAGTTTATTTTAAAATGTAGTCTTTCTTCCAGGGATGACAAATCCAATTTTCAGCCTCATAGATCAAGACAGCAGATTTTGGCAACTCCCAGTTCTTAAAAAAGAAATCTGGCAGGCAGAGCAGCATCCCTGTAGGATTCACAGTCCTCCCTGGGAAAATGGGTTACGTAGAGAAGACAGAATGATTCATTAAGATAACTGAGGCAATAAAAAGCAGTTCAAGGACTACATCAAATGTTTTAGTGAGTGGATAAACTACACTTGAGGTAATTTGGGGAAGTCTAAGAACTCTGCTTCATCTTTAAGCAGGTCTTCCAAAGAGTTGTGTTTGGTTTTACTAGACCATAAAGCTGATCCAGTCTGCCTCCACTAGAACCAAGTGAGAGGCACAGCACCCCATGTGCTTGTCCCACGCTGAGAATGGGGCTCTCATTCCTCAGTACTCATAAGAAAGAATTAAAACCAACAGAAATAAAAGTGGGTTATTTTTAGAGAAGAAAAAAACCACCCTACTAATCACCATTATTTTTTAAAATTAATTATTTTTTTATTTTGGCTGTACTAGGTCTTTGATGCAGTGGGTGGGCTTATTAGTTGCCCCACAGCACATGGGACCTTAGTTCCATGACCAAGGATCAAACTCTTGTCCCCTGCATTAGAAGGTGGATTTTTAACCACTGGACTATCAGGGAAGTCCCATTTGTTACTTTTAAAGTTAATATGCAGCTACACTGCCTTGGATGGATAATGAGTAGCTATCTTATATATAGCCTGTGTACACTGCAAATGCCCAGGAATGCCCCTGGAAAATCAGTTAGGAGTTCTAAGGTAAACACATACATGCAATTCCGCCCTGCTCTGTATGTTGTACCTTGTGATTCAGAATATCATTCATCCTTCTGGTTGCCTCTGTTGTGTAAGTTTCAGGGAAGCACTTCTTAGGGATAACACCATATTTTTCTAAAAGAAAACAAATTTTAACATTCCATAAAGTAAACATAAATTCCAAGTGTCAGAAATTCGGACAAAAACAGCTATTGCTTTTAAAAAAAGGCCATATTTTGCTAGTCTAATGGTGACTGCAGTCATGAAGTTAAAAGACACTTGCTCCTTGGAAGGAAAGCTATGACAAACCTAGACAGAGTTATTAAAAAGCAAAGACGTCACTTCACCAACAAAGGTCTGTACTGTCAAAGCTACAGTTTTTTGAGTAGTCATGTATGGATATAAGAGTTGGACCATAAAAGGGGCTGAGTGCCAAAGAATTGATGCTTTCAAATTGTGGTGCTGGAGAAGAGTCTTGAGTCCCTTGGGCAGCAAGGAGATCAAACCAGGAAATCAATCCTAAATATTAATTGGAAAGACTGATGCTGAAGCTGATGCTCTAATACTTTGGCTACCTGACGAGAAGAGCCAACTCACTGGAAAAGACTCTGATGCTGGGAAAGATTGAGGGCAAGAGAAAGGGGTGACAGAGGACGAGATGGTTGGATGGCATCACCAACTCAATGGACATGAATGTGAGCAAACTCCAGGAGATAGTAAAGAAGAGGGGAGCTTAGTGTGCTGCAGTCCATAGGGTCACAAAGAGTCAGACATGACAACAAAAACAAAACCCAGAAAACTGAACAATCTCACAATACTATTAAACAGGTCATTTAATCTGCATATTTATCCACCCATCTTGGAATTAATTCTGTTTTTAGTCTAACACACTTTGCAAAGTACTCAATATGAGGGAGTTTCCCCTAAAGACAATTTTTTGAAAGAGGATATTTTCTAACAGTTGCGGTTTTCAATGTGTTTCTTGATTACAACAACAGATAAGAGAGAAACTTTTTCATAGAAAGTTAGTTATACTAATACATTTTCTTCTCTAAACTTTAAAGTACCTATCTCTTTACCTCCAACTTTAGAAAGGTACTTACTAGGTAAGAACATGAGATAAAAGTTCTTAGAGCTAACTGTATATCCTTCTGGGGATCAGTTCTACACTATACTTAAAACACCAAAGAAATGGCCTATGCTGAACTACAGAGCCTTGTTTCATGAAGCTGGGTTTCAGTTCTCTTACAGAAAGGCTCTTACCAACAATATTGACAAGCATATCCCATTGTCCTCCATCATTGGCAGGATTCATAAGCAAATACTGCACCAGCCTACCATCCTCAGGCTCCTTTTTCTGAGCTGTGTCCACAAAAGCATTTAAGAAGAAATAACAGCGTTCAACCTAAAGTAAGAGAAGTTAAATAAAATTAAAGGAGAAAAGAGCTAATATCTTTAATGGCATTAGCGACAGAACAGGAGTCCTGGAACTACTACAGACCCAACAGAATAGGTATTTTTAAACTAAAGTTGATATCTAAATAGCACTATCTCTGGGACTTCCCTGGTGGTTCAGTAGTTAAGACTCTATGCTTCCACTGCTAGAGGCATGGGTCTGATCCCTGGTTGGGGAGCTAAGGGCTTCCCTGATGGCTCAGTGGTAAAGAATCTGCTGGGAATGGAGGAGACACAGGAGTTGCAAGTAGCTAAGATCCAACATGCTGCAGTGTGCCCAAAAAACAAAAAAAAAAAAGAGGAATATCTGACTTCATAAGAATATGTGAAGGATTTTCTTTTAATGTGTGTACACATTGTAATAGTTTATCCTGAACAGGCAGTGCTTTATTCTGAAACAAAAATCTGATACACAGAGCCTTTAATCAATAAATATCTAACAGAAACATACAATGTACACATTAAAGATTTTTTTTAAAAAAAAGGAATAAAATTATTTACTGTTTTTCAGATAAGTACTACCCAGAGAAAGGGAATTAGGTCCTAGAAAGACAAATGACCTACATAAAGATGCTAAAAGGAGAAATTATTGAAAACAAAAATTTTAAATAAGAAAGATACAAGGAAGTAGTAAGGCAAGTCATCAGACTTATTATTTCATTGCCAAAAAGCCACCTACCAACCCAGTAGTTCTGCCTTTGAAAAGAATCAATTTTTGATACTTTGGAAACCAGAACAAACAGTGTCGCATCTATAATGGAAGGCAGATGAAAACTGGAAAAGCAAGAAATGAAGAAACAGTCCCTACCAAAGCTGATGCTGAAACAAAAAGACTCTTAAAAAATCAGTTCCATACCTTGTCCCAGAAAAAGAGGTAAGACTGACTAAATTCAAATTCTTCAATATTGAATCTTCTCATGAATGGAAGTCTCATAACATTCAGACAAGAAAAGATCCAGCATCGCCCTAAAAGGAGAAAGCAAATCAAGAAATCAGGGTGAGTGTTCACATAGATTACCCTGTTCTAACTGTATTTCCCAACACTGAATATATGATAACATTTTGGACAATTTAAGACCAATCAAAAAGCAGATAGATACAAAAACAAGAAAGGTAGTTTCTTTTTGACTATTTGCAATATATACACAAAGTTTTAAATCCTTAATATATTAAAAAAAACTTTTTACATATCACATAATCAATTACAAATCGTCTAAGAAAATTAGAAAAAGAAATATTGATAGAGAAATGAGTAGAGATCATGAATAACTAATTTAATGTCAAAAAAGACACAAATAGCCACGAAATTTTTTTTTTAAAGTTCATCATAAGATACTTGTTAAGTGGGGAAGCATTATTTTATAATTAATAATGCCCAGTATTGCCAAGGACCCAGGGACACAGCATTCTTACACACCTTGGATAAGAATCTAAACAGGTAAAAAATATCTGAAGGCAATTTGGCAGTATATGGCAAAAGTCTCAATAAGTCCCTACCCTTTAATCTCGAATACATAGTATACGCCTCAATATAAGGTGACTCTAACATAAGTCAATCCCCATGCCTCCAAGGAGAAATTTTTTTTAAGTTATTTAGTTACCTGGATTATATGAACACTTTAAATATAGATGAAATAGTAACTACCTATAATATTTAACTTAGTAGCTTAAATATATATTTAAAATCATGTCACTAGAATAAACTGACACAGAAGCAGTGCGTCTTCCACATTCACAGGTCACTGTCACGCTACTCCACACTCTTCATACGCATCTTGGCATCAGTGCTTTTGCCATCATGTTGCTGCCACTCAGTTGTGTCCAACTCTTTGTGACCCCATGGACTGCAGCACGCCAGGCTTCCCTGTCCTTCACCATCTCCCGAAGCTTGCTTGAACTCATGTCCACTGAGTCAGTGATGCCATCCAACCATCTCATCCTCTGTCACCCCCTCTCCTCCTACCTTCAATCTTCCCCAGCATTATGGTCTCTTTCAATGAGTCAGCTCTTCGTATGAGGTGGCTAGAGTATTGGAGCTTCAGCTTTAGCATCAGTCCTTCCAATGAATAGTTAGGGTTGATTTCCTTTAGGATTGACTGGTTTGATCTCCCTTGCAGTCCAAGGGACTCTTAAGAGTCTTCTCCAACACCACAGTTCAAAAGCATCAATTCTTTGGTGCTTAGCCTTCTTTATGGTCCAACTTTCACATCCATACATGACCACAGGAAAAACCACAGCTTTGACTATATGGACCTTTGTCAGCCAAGTAATGTCTCTGCTGTTTAATACACTGTCTGGGTTTGTCATAGCTTTTTCTTTTAATCAGAACACATTATCTTCCTTCCATCTACTATTTTTGAGACAGCAATGTTTTAAATCCATGCATAAAGCTGGCTCTAAAAATGTTATGCTACCCCTCAAGCATAAAATCATATTCTTCATTTGTCCTATAAGTGGATAACCACAAACTCCACAATGTCACCATCTTCTGTAACAACTTAAGTGATCTTTGTGCTTCAGTCATGTTCGACTCTGTGACTCCATGGACTGTAGCCTGCCAGGCTCCTCTGTCTATGGGATTCTCCAGGCAAGAATACTGGAGTGGGTTACCATGCCCTCCTCCAGAGGATCTTCCCTACTCAGGGACAAACCCATGTCTCTTATGTCTCCTGCATTAGCAGGCAGGTTCTTTACCACTAGCACACATACCATGTTTTTCAAAATCACTAATGGCTTAGCATACATAAATTACTAATGACTCTCTCATACATACAATATTATTTCCTAGTGAGGAAATCTAGATGAACTATTACTGTGAAAACTGCATGAAAATAAACTGCATAGCTCATGTGCTATCTGTATCTTTTCTAAGTAAAAGTGACACCACAGAATATATAAGACCTGATTTGTTGCAGATGCACATTTCCAGGCTCTTCCCTAAGAGGTCCCTGTAATTCAACACCAGGTAAGACCACTGTGACATTACTAACTGAATAATGTGTGGCCTAACAGGCCACACCACCCCAAGCATTTTCTGATGACAAAACATTAATTATTGCAAGGTCATAATTTTTTCCTTCAAATTTAAAAATCAACTTTACTGAGGTATAATTTATATACAATAACATACATCTATGTCATCAATGTACACTTTTGAATTTGGCTGGCTTCCCACAAGCACTGATCTGCTCTGTGCCAAAATAAATAGACAGAGAAGTTTTTAAATGGAGAGGCAGGCTACAGTCCACAGGGTTGCAGTCAGACAGAACTGAGAAACTAACATACACAGGCTTTAAAAAGTTCTTTTAGTATAATTCTGCTGTGAGAATGTCCTCCTTATTTAGGTTCTTAGATAACCCATCTTTCACTGTAGCTGTCCTTCTTGTGATGCCAGACTGTAGAACAAGAGCTCTTGACCGGCAAGACATACAAATTGGTCTCTGAGTGAGAACTGAGCCTTTAGCACATTTGTTCAGTTCAGTTCAGTCGCTCAGTTGTGTCTGACTCTTTGCGACCCCATGAATCGCAGCACGCCAGGCCTCCCTGTCCATCACCAACTCCCAGAGTTCACTCAAACTCATGTGCATCGAGTCAGTGATGCCATCGAGCCATCTCATCTCTGTCATCCCCTTCTCCTCCTGCCCCCAATCCCTCCCAGCATCAGGGTCTTTCCAATGAGTCAACTCTTCTCATGAGAGGGCCAAAGTACTGGATTTTCAGCTTCAGCATCAGTCCTTCCAATGAACACCCAGGACTGGTCTCCTTTAGAATGGACTGGTTGGATCTCCTTGCAGTCCAAGGGACTGGCAAGAGTCTTCTCCAGCACCACAGATCAAAAGCATCAATTCTTCGGTGCTCAGCTTTCTTCACAGTCCAACTCTAGATGATGCTTTGAAAGTGCTGCACTCAATATGCCAGCAAATTTGGAAAACTCAGCAGTGGCCACAGGACTGGAAAAGGTCTGTTTTCATTTGTTCAAGTTGCAACTAAAAGGCATGCTTAAAAACATTTGATGATATTTTGATGCAATTACATTGTGTCTTTTCCATCCCACACATGGCCTTCAGGGCAATATGGAGGAGTTCTCTAGGGTATGAATATTTTTACATGTTTCTTTTTTTAATTTTTGGCTACACTGGGTCTTAGTTGAGGAGCATGGTTCAGCAGTTGTGGCACAAAGGCTTAGCTGCTCTCAGGCATGTGGGATCTTTCCAGACCAGGGATGGAACCCATGAGCCCTGCATTGACAGATGGATTCTTATCTACTGCTCCACCAGGGAAGTCCCATTTTTGCATGTTTTGTACTAAGAAAAAGTATCTCCAAGACATCGGGCTGCAATCACATAACTTCAGGACAGAGTATCCATGAAGTACATTCAAACAGATGACCTTAGACTAGTCAGTCACTTGAGTGCTCAAATCAAGTACACCAAGGAGCCACAGAGCAGCAAAACAAGTCACAATGTAGCTTCCTCGGACCTGCCTGTATCTGTGTCTATTCTCTTCAGAATTTATCCCAAGTTCTCTCCACCCAAACCTCTGCTCCCTTTAAGACTGTTCTTAGATAAGATGCCACAATGGTATGCTCTCAAGAAAGTCAAGGGACGTGTGCAAGAAGTTTGAAGACCTCACCTGAACTCTTCTGGTTGGTGACGGGCTTGCCTTCCTGATGCACGGCGTGCTGGAACACTGCTGAGTACCCTGGACCGTGGCCCTCTTCAGACAGATGTCCAGCAGGTCGTGAGTGGTGCCGACATTCTGGGCCAGTACGAACTGAGGGTCGGAATTCAGTTTCTGAAGCAGGGCCGCTACCTTCTCCGAATTCAGTCCTGCTGGAATACCTGATGGGATTGCAACATCAAAAAGAGGCTGAGGAGGGTACACTCGGACTCTAACTTGCTAAGAGCATCCCGCGGTGACCATAGAGCAGCGGAGAACCCCTTCACCGGCGTCCTGGCCCACGAAGCTGCCTCCCTCCAGGCCTCTCCAGCCCACCCAGAAAGCTCCGTCCCCGCCGTCGCCCGGGGTCCCAGCCCCGGCCCTTCCCTGCCACCCGGCCTCTGGGACGCAGCGGAGCCCCTAGAGGCCCCCCGGCAGAGCCTCGGCAGGAAGAGCGGCGCCTCACCCGCTCCGTTCATGGCGTCCACGCTGCCCGGCGAGGGAACGGTAGTTTCGGGGTCCTCAGGCCGGGGCCGGGACGGCACAGCGCTTCGCAGCCTGGGCGGTCCGACCTGCCTCTCGCACCCGGAGCGCCGGAAAGAGGAAACCGGCTCGGTGGCGGCCGAGGGCGAGAGAAACGGGGTCCGCGGAGGGACAAAACTCCCCCCACGCGTTGCTGAGTCAGCGCCGTCGGGGCTGGCCCCGCCCAGGGGAGGGCCGAGGGGGCGGGCTGCTGACGGGCTCCCCCCGCGGTTCCGGCCCACGTGGGCCGCTGTGATTACGCTTCCCGACCCCCGGGGCGCCCTGCTAGGATCCGGTCAGCCCCGAGGCGGAATCCTTAGAGATTCCCTGCTGGGCCTCGGAGGCTGAATACGCTAGCATTGTGGACTGATCCCCCATTAAATCTTTTCAGAGGCCAAAAGAGGGCTCCAGCCTGTGGAGCGGGCTGAGGAGTCGCATAATTAAACACTGGGTTTAGGTTGAGTTGACTCGTCACAAAAATGAACCCAAAGGCGCTTCCAGTAGGTCTCCTTTGCTGACCGGTCACTGCAATTCAGTGGCAACTTGTTGCTTTGATTCTAGTAGAACCACCTTTTTATGTTTGAGGGAAATTGGAATCAAGCTCGTCCCTACCCTCAGTAGCTACCACGGTTCTACAAGCATCCAATTGCTCATTTCGAGGAAATACTCATTCTAGGCTTCATAGCGTCGGTGAGAATGTCCTACCTAGACCAGAAAGTACCGTGGGGTTTAACTAAGGATAATGACAGAAGTCAGTCTGATTCACCTGCAAATGAGCAGGTTTTCATCCCCAAGCTTGCAGGATAACTGAGGGGTTTAGCAAGATTTTGAGATAGTGACGTCATTCTTTTTGTTTTTCATGCTCTAAAATCTCAAACCTTAGTGAGATGTTGAGATGAGGACCCACAGGTGATAAAACAATATATATTAATCTTTCTACCACTGAAGAAACTGCTTAGCTTCTTAGAATAGTGTGAGTCTTTGGTGGAACCTGGAATCTAGGTCCTAGATAGAAAATCTCTGATTCCAAGGAACTCTAATATCTGGGGAAAACCATACTCAGACAACAATCAGTCATTTGAGAAATCACAGCCTCTATATCCCTGGAAAGACCTGGCTAAAGTTTGGGAATATGACATAGCAACTGTCTCCAACAGGGCCCATGGACTATCTCATTCTGAGATTCTTCTGATGTCTGAAGAAAAGGAACAGATTGAAAATTATACTGAGAGCAGTCATTGGTCCTTTCAGAAAGTGATGTTCAAGCACCCTGCCCAATTCAGCTCATAAATTTTATTCAGTATCTACCATGTACAGGTACTAGGCAAGCTGCTGATGATATGGAGATGAACAAGCTTAAACTTGCCCTTCAGAAACAAAATGTAGTAAAAAAGAGCAAAATAACTTCTAGACAGTTCATACTAATACGCCAATAGTGCTAGAAGCTGTGAGAAAGGGGCTGTTAATTAGAACCAGAGGTGCCTGAAAAAAAGGGTCACTTGTGAGCATAGTCTTAAAGAGTGGATGATGGAATCTCGTAGGGGAAAACACAGGGAAGGGTATGCAAGACACCACCAAATGCAGGGGCACTAAAGCATGTGGGAAAATCACATTCAAGAAACTGATTTCATAGTCTGTTGTGGTTAAGATCAGGGAAGGTGTTAGGATCAGGGACAAAGTGTAGGACTGGAAAAGTTGGTTTGGGCCAGAATATGAAAGATTTTATTTGCCATTCCTGCATATCTAGACTTTGTCTTATGGTAAACTGGAAGCCAACATTGGTTTTTTTTTAATAAGAGAGCAATATGTTCATTTCTGGGCTTCCTAGGTGGCTCAGCAGTAAAAGAATCTGCTTGCAATGCAGGAGATGTAAGAGATGTAGATTCAATCCCTGGGTCAGGAAGACCCTCTGGAGAAGGCCACAGCAACCCACTCCAGAATTCTTGCCTGGAGAATCCCATGGACAGAGGAGCCTGGCAAGCTACATACAGTCCACAGGGCCACAGTGTCAGTCACAGCTGAAGCATCTGAGCATGCATGCTCATTTCTATGTAAAGAAGGAAACACAGGGATTTCCTGGTGATCCAATGGCTAAGACTCCCCATTCCCAATGCAGGGGCCCTGGGTTTGATCTCTTGTCAAGGAACTAGAGCCCACAGGCCATGACTAAAAGATCCCGCATGCTGCAATGAAGATCAAAAATGATGCAACGATGATAGAAGATCCCACATGCTACAACTGAGACCTGGTGCAGCCAAGTAAATAAACATTAAGTAAAAATGTTGGATTCTTAACAACAACAGCACTAGTGGGGAGAATGATTTAGAGGGAGAGCTTCTAAACATAGGGAAACTATTTAGACAGTTAATCCAGCAATGCACTTAGGGGAGTAACAGAAGCTTGAAACTGTGGAAAAGGAAGAGGCACAGATAATCTGGAAGTTTTCACTTGAATGAGTGGATGGATGGTGATATCATTAACTTGGGCATCCCAGGTGGCACTAGTAGTAAAGAATCTGCCTGCCAATGTAGGAGACATAGAAGTCCCTGCATTCATCCCTGGGTTGGGAAGATCCTTGGGATCTTCTTGGGAAGATCTTCTTGGGAAATGGCAACCCACTCCAGTATTCTTGCCTGGAAAAACCCATGGACAGAAGAGCCTGATGGGCTACAGTCCATGGGGCCACAAAGACTTGGACACGACTGAGCACATCACATCACTCATCATGAATTTAGAGACAAATTCAGAAAAATCGATATGTGGGAAAATGTGAGTGAGCAGATAATGAATTTAGTTTTGACCTTGGCAAATTTGAAGTACCCACAGGATACCTAGGAAGAGAAGTTCAGGAGACAGATGAAAAGATGTCTGGAATTACATAGGTCTTTTATCCAATGACTGAAGTGACTTAGCAGCAGCAGCAGCTATCCAATGAAAGTCAACAAGATTGTAAAGAGAAAGAGAATAAAGCAAAAAAAAAAAAAAGATGAGCCCCAAGAATTGTACCCTGTGCAGCTGCCTGCAGTTGTACAGGGTGTTAATGGCACAAGAATGCCAGGTTGAGTGGGACAAATAAGGCTTGAAACCATGCATCCTGGCCCAAGGCTGTGCCCAGCCAGATTATGGTGCACCTTTTACTATTTGTTACAAGGATGCCATAAGGGGGTGCCATTAACTCTGCAAATAGTGGCTTTACAGAGTGGGTAAAAACAGAGAAGCCAGCACTAACACACAGCAAGAGCAGTGAGAGAGGGAGGAGAAGACCCATAGAGTTATGCCCTGGAATCCCAGGAAGAAAAGGAGAAGAAGGTGAACAGGACTGAAAGCTTCAGAAAAGTTTGGCAACTGAATCACAGGTGACCTTGGAGAGAACACCTTCCGTGAATGGTGGAGTGGGCAGAAGCCACCACATTGCAGTAAGTTGAGAGGGAAGGAAGTAGCAGGGAAGGTCTTTGGGGAGAAAAGGAAAACTTAAGTCCACGGTAGAGGATGAAAGGCAGGAACCAGTATAGCAGAGAGATTAAATACATGGCAGAGAAGATGTGGTTGATAGGAGAGAAGCCCTGGAAAAGAAAAGAGATGGAATCACTGGAGAAGTGGAGGGGCCAGTTTTACAAGCTCCTGCCACACTTTTCATGCCAATGACTACATCTCCCCATCCCATACCTCCAAATTACTATCATCATCACTTTGCCAGATCTCTTGCTCTGCCCTCATTGCCAGGGTGTCACCCTCAGTACCAGCTTTCCACTCAGCAAGTCACACCCATACACTCGGCCCCCGTGTGAACAAGGAGAAGAGCAGAGGGAAACTGGTTTTCCACTGGGTCTGCTCCAGATGACCTAGCCAGACAGACATTTCCCTAAGAATAGGATTCTTCAGACCTTCCCCTCCATCTCCATCCGGAAGAGATATGGTTGAGCCCCGTGACACCTCATGGAACAAAGCTATTGGCAGCAGAACTCTAGCATGAAATTCACAATTTTTGAAAGGAGAATCCATGTGAATTCAGTGAATGACATCACCTGCCATTTCAGCTATGCCTTTTGCCTGTTGCTTCCATGGGGCTTCCCTAGTTAAACAAACAGATCTAGTGTCAAGGCAAGTTAAAAAAGAATACTAAAAATATGTAGAGAATTCCAAAACATCAATAGGAAAAAGAACAAATAACCCAATTTTAAAAATGGAAAAAAGACCTAAACAGGCATTTCAAACAAAAAGAAGAATGAATGGCAAATAAACAGTAATGTTGGAAATGCATAATAAAATTATAGTAAGATGCCACAGTATCTCTCTCTCTCTTTTTTTTTATTGGCACCATCTCCCAGGCATCTGGGAAACTAGTCTGGTCCAGCCAGCTACCCTTCTCCCAACCTGCTTTGGGGGAATGGCATGGAGTGACAGGCCACCTTCTGAGTGTACTGCACCCCATGCACTCCTGCAGGGAAAGGGAGGCACTCAGAAACTATGTAAACCCTTGCCTTTGGATATAAGAGTGGGGGCGGGAGGCAGCCCTCCTGGGACCTCCCTGCCCAGGGCTATGCAGGGGCTAGGTCGCTGGAATGGCCAGTCCAGGCAGGCCCCAGCTTGCCCTACTCCAAAGCACCGCGCTGCTCTCCAGTAGACACCAGAGACTTATTTTCTAACTGGGGGAAGGGGCAGGGTCTGGGTGGCGCCACACAGCCATCTCCAGCCTTTTTCTGCAGAGGCTCCGGAGACCACCCTGCTTCCAAAAGTTATGTCTGGCCTCCAACTCTAGCCAGGCTGAACCCTGGGGACTTTAACTAAAGATAAGAAGGGGTGGGGAGGGGAAACTGGGATGTTGGGGGAATTGGGTGGGTTGAGTTTTACATTTATTATTGTCTAGTTGCTAAGTCGTGTCCCAATTCTTTGTGACCCCGTGGACTGTAGGAGCTTGCCAGGCTCCTCTGTCCAGGGGATTTTCCTGGCAAGGATACTGGAGTGGGTTGCCAGTTCCTACTCCAAGTATCTTTTTTTTGTTGTTTTATTTTTAAAAATTTATTTTTGGCTGTGCTGGGTTTTTGCTGCTGCATATGGGCTTTCTCCAGTTGTGGTGAGTGGGGCCACTCTTCCTTGTGGTGTACAGGCTTCTCATTGTGGTGGCTTTTCTTGTTGCAGAGCAGAGTTTAGGCACCTGGGCTTCAGTGTTTGCAGCTTGTGGGCTCAGTAGTTACTGCTCGTGGGTTCTAGAGAATGCGCTCAGTAGTTGTGGTGCATGGGTTTAGTTGCTCTGAGGTACGTGGAATCATCCTGGACCAGGGATCAAACCCATGTCCCCTGCATTGGCAGATGGATTCTTAGTCACTGAGCCAAGGAAGCCCCACGTTATCTCTTGATAGGCAAAACTTTTAAAGGCAGTTATCAAAAAGGACTATTGGCAAATCTTACACGCTGCTTGTGAAGATATAAATAATATAGCCAGTTGGAGAACATTTGTCAACATTTGTAAAGCTGAAGATGCATGTACTCTATAGCTCAGAAACTTTATTCCTGGTTGTGTATTTGAAAACTGCACTATCCAAAGTGGTAGCCACTAGTCACTTGTGGTTATTTAAATTTTTTTATTAAAATTAAAGTTAAAATTCTACTTTCTCAAGAGTGTAGTCACATTCCAAGTGCTAGTAATGACATGTGGCTGCCAAATTGGTGAGTGTAGATATAGAACTCTTTCATCATCACAGTAATTCCATTGGACAGCCCTGCCCTAGAGAAATTCTCACATATGTGCACTAGGCATCAGAGTCATGACTGTTTGTGTAAGCATTGCTGGTGATTGCACAGAACCTGGAAAAAACTCAAAAGTTCATCAACAGGAGTATGCATGCATTATGGCATATTCATACAATGGAATACTACAGAGAAGATGAGATCATCAACACGGATGAATTTCAGAAATGTAACATTGAAGGCAAAAAGCAAATTGGGAAGCAAATGGAACACAACCACATTTTAAAAGTTCAACAATGAACAAAATTAAATAATGTATTTTTTAGACATACAAATATACATGGTAAAAGAATTGTCTTTTAAAACAAGGGAATATTAAACACCAAATTCAAGGTCGTGTTTGCCTTTGGGGAAGAGACACAGACAGCTTCAAAGGTGTTAGCAATATCAAGTTTATTAAACTGATGGTGGGTACATGGGTTTTCATCTTATTTGTTATATTTGATTTTATACATTTTCTGTTTTTGTCTGTATGAAATATTTCCTCTTAAGAAGATCACTCTACCTGCTGTGTAAATGATAGACTGAAGGGAGATGGGAATGTAAGTAAGTCAGAGACCAGTTAGAAGACTGTAATTTGTCCAGGCAAAAGGTGAATGCTGACCTGGCTCAAGAGGGCAAGAATGGAGATGAAAGGAAGTGGATGAATTAGGGAATATATCGTCTGGGCGAATCACCCTAACCCTGACCATTATGATCTGGTAGAGGTTTGCATAGTGTAATGTGGAGCGTGGAAGAGGAATAGGTTAAGTCAGACTGGGAATGTTCGGGAGAGCTCCTTGGAAGAGAGGACAGATCATCTGAATTGGGACAGTTAAGGGTTTGTTAGGGCTTCCCAGGTAGCACTAGTGGTAAAGAACTCACCTGCCAACGCAGAAGATGGAAGAGACACGGGTTCGATCCCTGGGTTGGGAAATCCTCTGGAGAAGGAAATGGCAACCTACTCCAGTATTCTCGCCTGAAGAATCCCATGGACAGAGGAGCCTGGTGGGCTACAGTCCATGGGGTGGCAAAGAGTCAGACACGACTAAAGTGACGTAGCAGCAGCAGGAACTGAAGAAGTGAAGTGTGAAGTGAAATGTAAGTCACTCAGTTGAGTCTGACTCTTTGCCACCCCGTGAACTATACAGTCCATGAATTTTCCAGGCCAGAATACTGGAGTGGGTAGCCATTCCCTTCTCCAGGGAATTTTCCCAACCCAGGGATCAAATGCAGGTCTCCCACATTGGAGGTGAATCCCATGGATAGAGGAGCCTGGTGGGCTACAGTCCATGGGGTGGCAAAGAGTCAGACACGACTAAAGTGACGTAGCAGCAGCAGGAACTGAAGAAGTGAAGTGTGAAGTGAAATGTAAGTCGCTCAGTTGAGTCTGACTCTTTGCCACCCCGTGAACTATACAGTCCATGAATTTTCCAGGCCAGAATACTGGAGTGGGCAGCCATTCCCTTCTCCAGGGGATTTTCCCAACCCAGGGATCGAATGCAGGTCTCCCACATTGGAGGCAGATTCTTTACCAGCTGGACGACCAGGGAAGCCCAGGGACAACAGAGTCCAAACATGGAGGACCTTTTCTACAAACATTTTCTGTGTTCTGAAATTTTAACCCTTTGTGAGATAGTGGACGGGACCTACAGTTGATAAAATAGGTACAATAGATCATTGGAAAGTCTAACTCTCAGAACAATGACCCTAGAACAGCTTCAGTGAATGCTGGGATGGGCAGAAGCCTCCATTGCAGTAAGCTGAGTGGGAAGGAAGGTCTCTGGGGAGAAAAGGAAAACTAAAGTAATGTCTACATGGAGGATGAAAGGCAGGAACCAGTGCAGATGAGAGATTAAATACGTGGCAGGGAAGGTTCGTTCAATTGCTAAAATAGAAGCCTCTGGAAAAGAAGAGATGGAATCACTGAGGAAGGTGGAGGGGTCAGTTTTACAAGCTCCTGCCACCCTTTTCATGCCAATGACTGCATCTCCCCATCCCATGCCCCCAAATTACTATCATCATCACTTTGCCAGATCTTCTGCTCCACCCTAGTTGCCAGGGTGTCACCCTCAGTACCAGCTTTCCACCCAGCAATGAAAGGCAGGAACCAGTGCAGATGAGAGATTAAATACGTGGCAGGGAAGGTTCGTTCAATTGCTAAAATAGAAGCCTCTGGAAAAGAAGAGATGGAATCACTGAGGAAGGCAGAGGGGTCAGTTTTACAAGCTCCTGCCACCCTTTTCATGCCAATGACTGCATCTCCCCATCCCATGCCCCCAAATTACTATCATCATCACTTTGCCATATCTTCTGCTCCACCCTAGTTGCCAGGGTGTCACCCTCAGTACCAGCTTTCCACACAGCAAGTCACACCCACATACACTCAGCCCCCGTGTAGACACAGAGAAAAGCAGAGGGAAACTGGTTTTCCACTGGGTCGGCTCCAGATGATCTAGCCAGGCAGACATTTCCCTAAGAATAGGATTCTTCAGAACTTCCCTTCCATCCCATCCGGAAGAGATATTGTTGAGCCCGTGACACCTCATGGAACAAAGCTACTGGCAGCAGAACTCTACAATGTTATTTATTTATTTATTTTAATTGGAGGTTAATTACTTTACAATATTGTACTGGTTTTGCCATACATCAACATGAATCTGCCACAGGTATACATATGTTCCCCATTCTGAACCCCCCTCCCTCCTCCCTCCCCATACCATCCCTCTGGGTCGTCCCAGTGCACCAGCCCCAAGCATCCGGTATCATGCATTGAACATGGACTGGCAATTCATTTCATATATGATATTATACATGTTTCAATGCCATTCTCCCAAATCACCCCACCCTCGCCCTCTCCCACAGAGTCCGAAAGACTGTTCTATACATTTGTGTCTCTTTTGCTGTCTCTCACTCCAGTGTTCTTGCCTGGAAAATCCCAGGGACCGGGGAGCCTAGTGGGCTGCCGTCTATGGGGTCTTTCTAAATTCCATATATATGCATTAGTATACTATATTGCTGTTTTTCTTTCTGGCTTACTTCACTCTGTATAATAGGCTCCAGTTTCATCCATCTCATCAGAACTGATTCAAAGGTATTCTTTTTAATGGCTGAGTAATATTCCATTGTGTATATGTACCACAGCTTTCTTATCCATTCATCTGCTGATGGACGTCTTGGTTGCTTCCATATTTTAGAAAATATGAAATCCACAATTTTAGAAAGAAAATTGCTTCCATGGGGCTTCCATAGTTAAACAGATTCAGTGTCAATACAAATTAAAAAATAATACTGAAAATATGTAGAGAACTCCTGAACATCAATAGGAAAAAAAAGACAACCCAATGAAAAAGGAAAAAAGATCTAAAGAGGCATTTCACACAAATGCCTGTGAAATGTGAAATAAACTCTAATAAGATGCCATGTTATTTCTTGATCGGTAAAAAATTTAAAGGCAGACAGTAAAAAAGTACTATTGGCAATTATTACATACTGCTTGTGGAGATAAAAATTATATTACACACAAGTTGAGAAACATTTGTCAATATTTGTAAAATTGAAGATGCATGTACTCTTATAGCCCAGACACTTTATTTCTGGTTGTGTATTCGAAAACCATATCATCCAATATGGTAGCCACTAGCCACTTGTGACTATTTAAATTTGTTTATTAAAGCTGAAGTATAAATTTACTTTCTCAGTAGTAATAGTCATATTCCAAGTGCATAGTAATGACATGTGGCTGCCATATTGGAGAATGTAGGTATAGAACTCTTCCATTATCATAGTAAGTTCCATTGCACAGCCCTGCCCTAGAGAAATTCTCAGACACATGCACTAGGCATCACAGTCTTGACTGTTTATGTGAGCATTGCTGATGATTGAAAACAATGTGGAAAAAACTCAATAGTTCATCAACAGGAGCATGCCTGTATTATGACATATTCATACAGTGGAATACTACAGAGAAGATGAAAATCAACATGGATGAGTTTCAAAAATGTTACTGTTGAGTACAGACAGCAAATTGCAAGGCAGATGGCACAGACTACTTTTTAAAAGCTCAACAACAAACAAAATTAAATAATTTCTTAGACATATAGACATATATGGTAAAAGTGAAGTCGCTCAGTTGTGTCCAACTCTTTGTGACCCCATGGACTGTAGCCTACCAGGCTCCTCCATCCATGGGATTTTCCAGGCAGAGTACTGGAGTGGGCTGCTATTTCCTTCTCCAGGGGAACTTTCCGACCCAGGGATCAAACCCGGGTCTCCTGCATTGTAGACAGGCGCTTTAAAGAATTAGTTTTTAAAACAAGGTAATATTAAACTCCAAATTCAAAGTTGTGTTTGCCTTTTGGAAAAGAGACACAGCCAGCTTCAAATTAAACACAGCCAGCTTGTGTTTCAGAGAAGGCAATGGCACCTCACTCCAGTACTCTTGCCTGGAAAATCCCTCCCCTCCTGGATGGAGGAGCCTGGTGGGCTGCAGTCCATGGGGTCCCTAAGAGTCAGACAAGACTGAGCAACTTCACTTTCACTTTTCACGTTCCTGCATTGGAGAAGGAAATGGCAGCCCACTCCAGTGTTCTTGCCTGGAAAATCCCAGGGACCGGGGAGCCTAGTGGGCTGCCGTCTATGGGGTCGCACAGAGTCGGACATGACTGAAGCGACTTAGCAGCAGCAGCAGCAGCAGCTTGTGTTTAATTAAACTGGTGGTGGGTACCTGGGTTTTCATCCCATTAGTTATACCTGATTTTGTACATTCTCTGTATTTTTGTTTACATGAACTATTTCTTCTTAAAAAGATCTTTCTAGCTGCAGATGGGAATGTAAGCCACAGCCCTGTTGTGTCCTAAGTCACTATGTTGTGTCTGACTGTTTGTGACTCCATGGATTGTAGCCCGCCAGGCTTCCTTTTCCATGGGATTTCCCAGGCAAGAGTACTGGAGTGGAATTACCATTTCCTTCTCCAAGGAATCTTCCTAATTCAGGGATCGAACCCACGTCTCCTGCATTGCAGCCGGATTGTTTACCACTGAGCCACCAGGGAGACACACAGAGATCTGTTAGGAAACTATGATTTGTCCAGGAGAAAGGTGACTGGTGACCTGGATCAAGAAGCAGCAGCGGAGATGAAAGGAACTGGATGAATATGGGATGTATTTTGGAGGTGAATCACCCTAACCCTAACCCTAGCCATTATTATCTGGCAGAGGCTTTTAGGTGCAATGTGAAGCGTGGAAGAGGAATATGTAAGTCAGACTGGGAGCTTTAGGGAGAATTTCTTAGAAGAGAGACAGATGGTTTGTGTTTGGAACAGTTAAGGGTTTGTTAAATGATAATAACTGAGAAAGCTCATTCTACTTGGAGGTGATGTCTTATAGTAAGAATTGAAGGTAGCAAGCCTCTGTTTGGGAACTGGAGACTCTGAGCATAGTTGGAGTTAAAGAACAAGAAGGCAGGGGCCAACCATGAAGGGCCAATTGTATCCCTTGGGGGTTAAGACTTTATTCTGGAAGATGCAAGGAAACCGCCCGGCCGCTCCATTTTCCTTTCGTTTTGTCAGATCCTTGGGAACAACAAAATAAGCCATTTATAAGGCTGCAAAGTTCTAGCCACAAGGAAAACAAAGCTGGGCTCTCTGAAAATTCTCTTGTTTTTTTGTGTGTTTTTTTTGCCTGCACTGTGAAGCAAGCAGGATCTTAGCCCCCTAACCATGGATCAAATCCTACCCCACCTCGCATTGGAAGCATGGAATCCTCACCAGTGGACAGCCAGGGAAGTCCTGAAAATGCCTCCATTTGTACTAAACATTTTTATAAATCATCCCCCGCAATTGTGATCACCAAAACCTAAATTGTAGAAATATAGAAAGACTGAAATGAGTGTGAAAGGAAAAGAAAGGCACACAGAAGAGAAAATGATAGAGATGAAAAAGGAGAAATTAGACCTGAAAGAAAATAATAATTAAACATCACTGGAGGCCATAGATCCTGGTTTCCCTTTAGGAATGCTGTTAGACTGGCTTTCCTTAATGCTGCAATTGACAAAATCCAGAGCTTTAACTCTTCTTTTGTTCTTGAACTACATGCCTTACTATCTTAAGCAAATATTTAAGTGTAATAATCATGGCATTCTTGTACTCTTTTCAGAGGTGTTTCTTGAAACAAAGCATACAAATCTCAGAAATGAAGTTAACATGCAGGAGCTGATGACTGAAATCCACCTTTTCTAATACACATCCTTATAATACTTTCTCATCAGATTTCCATTTGTGCATCTTATTTTTTCCTTTGTTTAGTTTTCTTTCTTCCTTGTTCCAAGAAGAATACTTCATCAGATAGAAGTAAAATAGAATATATTCACAGGGCAAATAAAAAACTAAAAAAAAGATAGTGAAGAACTTTTCTTCTTCTGAAAAGTGAGGTAGTAGCTATAATAGCTAAAGTTTATTTATTTATTGCTCCTAAGCAGTATCTTTACTTTCCCTGGTCCATGAATAAAATTTTCTGTAATAGCTAAAATTTAGTGAGTGCTTAGTGTGTCTCACAGTGTACATGTCTGAGCTCTTAATCCTCATAGTAACCATAAATCAGGAGGTAGATTCTATTACTATCCCCATTTTATAGAAGAGGAAATGCAGGAGCAGAAAGATTAAAATTCCCTATCATCACACAGCTAGTAGAGTGGTAGAGATAGGATATATACCCAGGTAATCTGATTTCAGAGACTAAGAATGTAGGCTCTCCATGCCTAAGGATCAAAAGATAGAATATAGGTGAAAGCATTTTGAAACGAGTACTTAAGACATGTCAATTTGAATAATAGACTTGCAGATTTATAAATTGTTGAGTGTTGTGTGTCATTTCACAATTCGCAGGAAAGCAACCATTGTCTATATTCTATTTGTGGGTGATTTAGTTTTATGGGTGCTTTTACTCTAGGTTTTGACAAATGGAACACGATCAAGAAGTTTTTCTTGGGCACATACACGGGTGTGCTGTGCTAAGGTGCTTCAGTTGTGTCTGATTCTTTGCAACCCCATGGACTGTAGCCCATCAGGCTCCTCTGTCCATGGAATTCTCTAGGCAAAAATACTGGAGTGGGTTGCCATGCCTTCCTCCAGAAGATCTCCCCCACCCCAGGATCGAACCGACGTCTCTTGTGTCTCCTGCATTTGCAGGCAGGTTCTTTACCACCAGGACCACCTGGGAAGCCCGAGTGCATACATATGCAGCTGTTAAGTTTTCTCACTGGCCCATTTAATTTTTTGAAAACACTGTATATTTATTTATTTATTTCTTACTATCTGGGTCTTCGTTGCTGGGCGAGAGCTTTCTCTTACTGATGAGCCCAGGCTCTGGGCCGCACAGGCTTCAGTAGCTGTGGCACACAGGTTTAATTGCTCCTTGACGCATGGAATCTTTCTGGACTGGGGATCAAACTGGTGTTCCCTGTACTGGCAGGTGGATTCTTAACCGCTGGACCACCAGTGAGGTCCTGGCCCATTTTAATTTGTCTGATATAGGTAGAAAATCTTGATGACCATGCATCGTGACAAAGATCAGTGATAGAAGCCTTCATTAAATGCTTAATAGCATTGTGGAATCATGAAACATTATTTCTACATTTAGAGTGGTTGAAAGGGATTGTGCAGGAATCATTAGTGTCAATATGAAATTGTCAATAGATGATTAAATATTTTCTTAAAAAAACAAATATAATCCACATGTCCAGTTGGGGCAAAGTCCTTTAGACTGGTAAGTTCCAAGTGAGCCAAGTTTGTTATTAAACACTTTTATGAGTACCATAACTATAAAATTCAGGAATTCAAGGCTATGATTCTTTTGTGACAGCAAAGTTTATATCCTCTTTAGTACAGTGTTTTAAATGATGCCCTTTAGCTGCCTATAAAACCTACCAATGACAGCTCGAGTGAAAAATGACCTGTTTTGGGATAAGAATCTGTTGCAAAAGGAACACAGAGTATGCAGAATGACATGCAAAGAGGTAGTAAGTCTTCCTAAGTTTTGTTACCATTAAATTTTTTTAAAATCTCAATAAATGAGGGCTCACAGGATCTTAGAGATTGTTCTTTGGTCTAGCTCCTTAGTTTGGAGTCTCTGAAAGACTGTGTAACATCCTTGAGCTGAACAGCTCATTAGTGGCCGAGCCAGGAGGAGAGACCTGTTTTTCAAAGCAATTGTTCACACATGCCGTAGTTTCATGTTTATCTGGTAGCTGAAACTTTTTCATGAGCAATGTTGAATATATCCAGCAGAGTTGTGTACAGACTCCAGGAATCCAGCTACTCCTTTTAGCCCCAGTCGTGTTCAGTGATACAAGTGGCTTGTGGCTTACTGAAGGATTAAGTTCCAAAGGCAGGCAAAAATAGATTCTAGTCAACACTATCCTTGGAAATTCCTTGGGAAAGTGTCACTTCAGAGACTCAAACACTTCCTCTTAATAAACATAGCAGAGGGACTTCTCTGGTGGTCTAGTGGCTAAGATTCCACACTCCCAATGCAGGGGGCCTTGGTTCAATCTCTGGTGGGGGAACTAGATCCCACATGCTGCAACTAAGACCTGAGGCAGTCAAATAAACAGGTTAAAGTAAATAAATATATATATTTTAAAATCCCTAAAAACATGGGGGGAGGGAGATCATGGGATGACTTGAGAGAGTAGTATTGAAACATATATATTACCATATGTAAACTAGTCAGCCTATGAAAATTTGCTGTATGATGCAGGGAACCCCAAACTGGTGCTCTGTGCCAACCTAGAGGGTGGGATGGGGAGGGAGGTTTAAGAGAGAGGGGACATGGGTATGCCTCTGGCTGATTCATGTTGATGTATGGTAGAAACTATCACAATATTAAAACTATTAAAATAAAAATAAATAAAATAAAATAAAAATAGTAAAAAATAAAAATAAAAAGAAACAAACAAAAAAAACCCTAAGAAAAAAAATTAAGTACAACAGAGCAGGTGTTTATTCCAGTATGGGAAGAGCTTGCTGTTTCTTTGGTTGAGAACCAAATGAAGTAATTGGCAAATCCATGAACATTAGATTGATTCTCAGCAGGTGGGAACTGGGACTGGCCAGGGGAGCTGATTCTCTTCTCCATCTTATGCTCACTTCAGGACACATGTTCTTTGAGTTGAACGAGAGCCCTCATTGCAGGCACTTTTAGTTGTTCTTCCTGTTTGTCTCTCTGTTTCTCTCTCTACCCCTCCTTTTTTACTCATCCTCTTTTTTCTCCCTAAGTCTAATTTCAGTTTGAATTCAAATGTTAAATGTGTCACTATAAGGATTAGCTGGGTGTCTTTATGTTTGTTCCTGCCATATAGGACCTACTACATCAGTTCAGTCACTCAGTCATGTCCAACTCTTTGCGACCCCATGAACTGCAGCACGCCAGTTCATGCAGCACTCCCTGTCCATCACCAACTCCCAGAGTTTACCCAAACTCATGTCCATTGAGTCAGTGATGCCATCCAACCATCTCATCCTCTGTCATCCCCTTCTCCTCCTGCCCTCAATCTTTCCAAGCACCAGGGTCTTTTCAAATGAGTCAGTTCTTCGTATCAGGTGGCCAAAATATTGGAGTTTCAGCTTCAACATCAGTCCTTCCAATGAACACCCAGGACTGATTTCCTTTAGGATGGACTGGTTGGATAGATTAGTTTTGATTTTTTAAAAATGCTTATTTGGCTGCATCAAGTCTTAGTTGCAGCATGCAAGATTTAGTTCCCTGACCAGGGATCAAACCCATGCCTCCTTCACTAGGAGCTCAAAGTCTTAGCCAGTGGACTACCAGGGAAGTCCCTGTAAGTTAGTTCTTAACATAAGAAGCAGTTTTGTCTAATGGTTAAAGACCTAGCAGCCATACAACCTTGGTCTAAATTCTTGTTCAGCCATACTGATTTCCTTTAGGATGGACTGGTTGGATAGATTAGTTTTGATTTTTTAAAAATGCTTATTTGGCTGCATCAAGTCTTAGTTGCAGCATGCAAGATTTAGTTCCCTGACCAGGGATCAAACCCATGCCTTCACTAGGAGCTCAAAGTCTTAGCCAGTGGACTACCAGGGAAGTCCCTGTAAGTTAGTTCTTAACATAAGAAGCAGTTTTGTCTAATGGTTAAAGACCCAGCAGCCATACAACCTTGGTCTAAATTCTTGTTCAGCCACTAACAAGCTGTGTGGCCTAGGACATGTGACTTAAATTCTCTGTGCCTCAATTTTCATCCCCTGTAAAATGGGTGCAGTAAAAATAGGACCCTTGTTATATGATGGTTATAAAGATTGAGTCATATGTAAAGTGCTTAGGATAGTACAACGTTAGTGTTCATTGGAAGTGTAACTATTGTTATGTGATGTCACCATATTTCAGGTAATTCGGAGAACTCAATTTTGAGAAATTCTAAAAATTGTGTGTGTTAGTTTCATTGCTCATCCCCTATCTCAATTCTTACTGACATACAGTGTGCGTGTTTGTCACTCAGTCATGTCTGACTCTTTGAAACCCCATGGAGCCCAACAGGCTCCCCTGTCTATGAAATTCTCCAGGCAAGAATACTGGAGTGGGTATGCTAATCACTGGCATATGGTGATTGGTAGTTCTCAGCTGGTAAAGAATCTGCCTGCAATGCAGGAGACCTGAGTTTGGTCCCTGGGTCAGGAAGGACCCTGGAAAAGAAAATGGCTTATAATGATTACCCAGAAGACAGAAGGGCTGAATGATTGCCCTGTACAAAACTGAGAGCAACTGTAGTTCTTTATTGTGGTGGTTTAGTCGCTAAGTTGTGTCTGACTCTATTGTGACCCTGTGGACTCTAGCCCGCCAGGCTCCTCTGTCGATGGAATTCTATAGGCAAGAATACTGGAGTGGGTTGCCATTTCCTTCTTCCAGGGATATTCCTGACCTGGGGATCAGACCTGCTTCTCCTGCGTTGGCCAGCAAATTCTTTACCACTGAGCCACCAGGGAAGCTCATTGTAGTACTTACCTAGAGCCAAAAGTCAGGGTGATGAGAGGAGTGACTCTTTGTTCAAGCTCTGTGACCTTGGACAGATCATTTAACCTTTCTGAACCTTAGTATCTCCAGCTGCACATCATAAATAATGACATCACTACCTGCTTCACAGAGTGCTGTGAGGATCTAACAAGATATATGTAAAATGTTTTATAAACTATAAGGTAACATGAAAATGTAAGAGATTGCTGTCAACACCTTTAATTTAAACATAGGCTGATACTATCGAAACTACCAAGACTGACTGAAGAAATAAAGACAAATAATTCATGCATTACCACAGTAATACTCTAGGAATGTGTTGGAAGGAACACCAGATCTCTGATTTCTTCTTAAGATGTACACAGTTCTCTGAGAACTCAGGTTTTTGGGAATTCACAGTAAGTAGTGGCCTTCATATTTTCCAGTATTACATATGGAAAACTACCCATGATGTTTGCTATCCAACAACTTTGATGTTGCAGAAATAAGCTATTGATAAAAGATTATCTGGGTTAAGGAATTTGTCATTAATTTACAGATTTTTTTTCTATAGTCACTGGCATGAGATTAAGTATAATTTGTATTTTTAAATAAATGAATTATTTTTTTCTGACTTGCACTATTGCTGCCCTATTTCCTTAAAGATGCATTTTCAATAGATGTAAGTATATTCAAAGGAAAAATTGTGATTTTATTACAGGTTATTCAGCATTTTCTGTGACTCAGGGTCCCTGGTAGGAGGAATGGGATTATTATGAACTTGCCCTTAAAATTAAGCATTTTTCCACTAAACTAGATTAAACTTTCCCTAAATTCTTAACATAATGAAAGTTTTGTATTTGAATCATGCCAGTGAAAATACCTGCTTTAGTCAGAATAGGCTAAATTATGAAGCAGTAACAAATTAACCCTAAAGACTAGTGGTTTAACACAAAGGTCTTTTCTCACTTACATCTGAGCAGGTAACTCTGTTCCACGTCATTATTCAGCATCCCAGACTGACAGGTGTTCCCCACAGTTGCAATGTCAGAGGAAGAAAGAAATGACAGAATATGCATCCATTCTGCTTTGCTTGGTCCAAATATCACCCCTTGACTAGAACTAGTCACGTGGGCTAGTTTAATGGAAAGGAAGTAGGGAAATGTGAGGAGCACAGGATATTCAGTGAATTTTAAATGTCTCTGCCACAACCCCCAAACTCCTAATGCAGTAAGATATTCTCACATTCTCATACCTTTATCCTGATCCTTTGGGTCCAAGATAGTACGCTGCAGAGGAAACAGCTTGAACTGTGGGGTCAGACTGCCTTGGGTTTGAATCCCAACTATAATCCATGCTAACTGTGTGAGTTTGAGCATGTTATTGTTCCGATCCTCAGTTTCCTCATCTGTAAAATGGGGATTCCAACACCTACCTGTTAGGGTTGTTGCTACAACAGGAAATTATCTATACAACACTTTAGCAAAAAGTAATACTTGGTGATTATTATCCTCATCAGAAAGATGAGCAAATATTCAGGACAGCAATTCTTAGCTCCAGTTCTGCAACACTACCGGATATCTCAAATTATCTCAAGGAGTGTTGTAACATTTTCAAAAGGCTCTGCAACTAAGATTGTTTTAAATTCCCTTTACTCAACAAAATCATTAGAAGTTGGATTGATGCTGACATAACTCTTGGCAAATTATGAGAGGTGATTTGTCTTTATTATTCCAACCTTTGCCCCTTCAACGATAGCTTCTCTTTTACTCCAGTCCCCAAGCTTTGGATCAGCTTGGTATGAATTCCAACTTAGTCACTCTTTATAAGTTAGTTAAGCCCATCTGAGCCCAAGTGTCCTCATCATCAAAGTAGGGACAATCATGAGTACTTTATAGAGCTGTTTATAGGATCAAATGATGCAGGTGAAGTCCTCAGCACAGCTCAGGCATACTTTGTTTCATTGCGCTTTGCCTCACTGCTTGTCACTGGTATCGTGTCTTCTACAAAGTGAAGGTTTGTGGAAACCCTGCATCAAGCAAGTCTATGGGGCCATTTTTCCAATAGCATTCACTCACTTATGTTTCTGTGTCACATTTTGGTAATTCTCGCAATATTTCAAACTTCTTCATTACTATTATATTTGTTATAGTGATCTATGATTTAAAAAAACACATTTATTTATTTGGTTGTAACAGTCTCAGTTGCTGCATGCAGGATCTAGTTCCCCGATCAGGGATTGAACTCTGACCCCTTGCATTGGGAGCAAAGCGTCTTAGTAAATAGACCCTTCCCTACGATCAGTGATCTTTTACATTACTCTTGTAATTGTTTTGGGGTGCCACGAACTGTGCCTAAGTGAGATGGCAAACAGTTGACAAGCATTGTGTATGTTCTGACTGCTCCACTGACCAGCTCTTCCCTTGTTTCTCTCCCTTTCCTCAGCCTTTCCTATTCCCTAAGACAAAATACTACTGAAATGAGGCCAATTAATAACCCTACTAAGGCCTCGAAGTGTTCAGGGGAAAGGAAGAGGTGCATGTCCCTCACTTTAAGCTTAGTGAGGAAGGCATATCGAAACCAAGATAGGCTGGAAGCTAGCCCTCTTGTGCCAAACAGCCAAGCTGTGAATGCAAAGGAAAAGTTCCTGAAGGAAATTAAAGCTGCTATTCCAGTGAACACACAGATGATAAGAAAACCAAACAGACTTATCAATGAAGTGGGGGAAGTTTGACAGGTCTGGATAAAAAATCAGATGAGCAGAAAATCTCAGACAAAATTAAGCCGAAGCCTAAACCAAAGCAAGGCCCTATTCAATTCGGTGAAGGCTGAGAGAGGTGAGGAAACTGCAGAAGAAAAGTTCAAAGCAAGTTAAGGTTGGTTCATGATGTTTAAGGGAAGAAGCTCTCTCCATAACATCACAGTGCAAAGTGAAGCAGCAAGTGCTGATAGAGAAGCTGCAGCAAGATATCCAGGCCATCCAGCTAAGGCGATGAATGAAGGCGGAGACACTAAACAACAGATTTTCAGTGCAGACAAAACGGCCTTCCATTGAAAGGAGATGCCACAGACAGAGAACCAAAGTCAACGCCTGCCTGCCTTCAAAGGACAGGCTGAGTCTCTTTGTTAGGGGCTAATGCAGCTGAGGACTTTCAGTTGAAGCCATATGCTCACCTACCATTCTCCAAATCCTAGGGCCCTTAAGAATTATGCTAAATCAAATCTAAACATAAACTTTAATCAAAAACATGTAAATCATGTTTACATGTAGAATACCACATTACATGCCCAGAAATACAGATAAAGATCAGAAACTGCTTGGAAATATTTCTAGCACTTTGGGGGATTATACTGCCAATCTAATAAAGACTATGAACTAGCACAATCATTATTGGGGCCAACATTTCAAAGTTCACCTATCAAATCTAGCACTAGGAAAGTAGTAGATGAATAAACACTGAAAAACAGATAATCCTTACTTCAGAAAAGCACAGGCCTACAGAGCATTGCTCTCTCTGTTTAGTTAGTATAAAAGTCTGTCTCACTGAGGCATGTGTCTGTCTTTGCACCATTAGTATCTTATCTGAAGTGTTTTCCAGTTATTTGGTATTGATTGAAAGCCTGTGCCCTATAAATGGAACAAGAAAGCCTGCATGATAACACATCTGTTTACAACACAACTTACTGAATAATTGAAGCCCATCATCAATACCTACCACAACAAACTGTGGAAAATTCTTGAAGAGATGGGAATCCCAGGCCACCTTACCTGCCTCCTGAGAAGATGCTTGAGGTGCTGGAGAAGACTCTTGAGAGTCCATTGGACAGAAGGAAGATCAAAACCAGTCAATCCTAAAGGAAATCAACCCTGAATGTTCATTGGAAAGATTGATGCTAAAGCTGAAGCTCCAACACTTCGGCCACCTGATGCGAAGAGACGACTCATTGGAAAAGACCCTGATGCTGGGAAAGATTGATGACGGAAGGAGAAGGGAGCTGTAGAGGATGAGATGGTTAGATGGCATCACCGACTCAATGGACATGAGTCTGGGCAAACTCCAGGAGAAGGTGAAGGACAGGGAAGCCTGGTGTGCTGCAGTCCATGGGGTCGCAGAGAGTCAGACATGACTTAGCAACTGAACAGCTACCGCTCAGAAAAAAAAATTCTTTTCAAAATACAATTGTCAGTGCACCTGGTCACCAAGAGCTCTAAAAGAGATATACAATGAGATTAATGTAGTTTCATGACTGCTAAAACAACATCAATTTTGCAGCCCATGGATCAAGGAGTCATTTCAACTTTCAAAACTTATTATTTAAGAAATATATTTCATAAGGCTGTAGCTGACATTGATAATTTTTTCTATGGTGCATCTGAGCAAAGTCAGTTGAAAACCTTCTGGAAAGGATTCAGCATTCCAGATACCAATAAGAACATTCATAATTCATGGGAAAAGTTCAAAACATCAACATAAATGGAATTTGGAAGCAGTTGATTCCAACCTTTATGAATGACTTTGGGGGGCTACAAGATGCCCACTTCAGTGGATGAAGTGACTGCAAGTATTGTGGAAACAGCAAGAGAACTAGAATTAGAAGTGGAGCCTGAAGATGTGATGAATTGCTGCAACCTCATGATAAAACTTTCATAGATGAGGAGTTGCTTCTTAAGGATGAGCAAAGAAAGTGATTTCTTGGGATGAATATTACTCCTGGTGAAGATGCTCTGAAGATTGTTGAAATGACAAGAAAGGGTTTAGAACTTTATGTAAACTTAGTTGATAAAGCAGTGGCAGAGTTTGAGAATATTGACTCCAATTTTGAAAGAAGTTCTACTGTAGGTAAAGTGTTATTGAACAGTATTGTATGCTATAGAGAAGTCATTTGTGAAAGGAAGTATAAACTGATGTGGCAAACTTCATTGTTCATTAGTGCCTTATTTTGAGAGATGGCTAACAGCCACCCCAACTTTTCGGCAACCACTACCCTCATCAGCAGCCATTAACATCGAGGCCAGACCTTTCACCAGCCAAAGGAATATAACTCACCAAAAGCTCAGATGACAGCATTATTTAGCAATAAAGTATTTTAAAACTAAGGAATGAACATCATTTTTAGACATAATATTATTACATACTCAGTAGACTACATGGTAAAATGTAAACTTAACTTTTATATGCACCAAAGGCCAAAAAAATTGTGACTCACTTTACTGCAATGTTTGCTTTGCTGCGATGTATCCGCAACATCTCTGATGAGGTATTCTGTACTACTAACTATATTGCTGATCTTGTTCATGTCATCCATTGTCTTGCTATTCACATCCAGCACACTGTTCATTGAACCCAGGGTAGGCAAAGCACAAGCTCAGAGGCTGGAGGAAGACACAAAGGGCCATAGGAACTGTGTGCTAACTTCAGTCATGTCCAACTCTTTGTGACCGTATGGACTGTAGCCCATCAGGCTCCCCTGTCCAAGGGATTCTCCAGGCAAAAATACTGGAGTAGGTTGCCATGCCCTCCTCCAGGGGATCTTCCCAACTCAGGGATCAAACCCAGGTCTCCTGCATTGCAGGCAGATTCTTTACCAGCTGAGCCACAAGGGAAGCCCAAGAATACTGGAGTGGGTAGCTTATCCCTTCTCCAACAGATCTTCCCGACCCAGGAATCAAACCGGGGTCTCCTGCATTGCAGGTGGATTCTTACCAACTGAGCTATCAGGGAAGTCTGTAGGAACTGCAGATATGTTTATTCTCTCCTGGCAGGCACAGCAGCCACACCACAACCTCTCTCCTCTCATGGCTGACCCAACGGACACAGCCCTGATGCAGGAGTAAGGACACCGCATAACATGGTCATGACACAACCATAACACGGCGTAACCTCAATGCCTCAAAGCCTTCTCAGACGGTGCGTATATATACTTACAGAACAGAAGTAGCCCACTTGGCCAACGAGCACTTCATGAGGTGCACGCACAGCGCTGCAAATGCGCTCAGCTGTTACATAGTCATTACTTATAAAAGGTGGAGTGAGAGAGACTGAACATGCCATCTTGGCTAATTTACTCCACAAATAATTAACCATCCTCTGACTTGGTTCTTTGGGATCATGCTTGAGCTCTGGGGGCTAGGAGGCTATGAGTCAAATTTATGAGAGATGTTTCACAAGAATCTCCAGGAGACAAGGAAAAACCAATCCATACCAGGTTGTAATAGCTTCCCTAGCAGAGAGTGACATATATTGGGGTGAGAGGATTCTTCTACTCCTTGACATGCATGATTTTAAAAAGCTTTTTAAATTAGGCGAATCATACATAAAAATCCAGATTTCTGACTTCTCTTAAAGAATAAGATCTGTCCCCAGTGGTGATGATTAGCCTTCTTTTACACATAGATGTGCTATTTGCCACAGTGTCCACCACTCCCTATTGTTTTACATCTAGCCTGCTTCACCCATTAATCAGCTTGACCCTTGTAAGAATTTGACTTTATGACCCCTGGCTTAAAGGTTCAGTAGTCACAAACATGGTGATGACAAGGGTAAAGTTGGCTAGCTATTTGGTAATAGTTGTAAGCTATTTTCAACGATTCAGAAAGCCTAATTGCAATGATTATATTGTTAACCTCTAAAAGGCTGCACAGGTTAATGATAGTATGGGATTTATTTTCTTTTAAATGGAATTACATCAACTGGGTAATTGTGTTGCTGTAAAAGAAGCTTGGACTGACAAGTAGATATCATTGATAAATGGTTTTTAAATTGGGAAAACTGATGACTATTATTTAATAAATAAAATTTGTTTGATAGGCCAGTTCTTTCAAAATATGGGGCCAAAAAAGAAATAATTATGAAAGGTGTCCTTATTAATAAAAAAGTTAAGAAGAGAACGACTGGATTTTTTCTCTCACTTCTCCACTGGTGTTTGTAGTCCAAAGGATTAAAATCAGATGAGGAATTGGAATTTCAGGAATCTCGTAGTAGGTAGAGAAAACATTGGGGAAAGTTTATGGGACTTCTTTCTTTCTTTTAATTTTTTAATTATTTTTTTAAATTGAAGTATAGTTTATTTACATATGGGGTTTCTGCTGAGTCCTAGAAATTCATGTCTTTCTAAGACAGGCTCTAGGCTAAATTTTAATTGTAAATAATACACATAGTTTTAATATAGCCTCTGTGTTTTTCCAAACTGTAAGGCAAAATGAGAAGCAATGCCATTTGTAATATTGTTGTGCTGTGTTAAAACTAGTTAAGGTTCCCTGTCTGTGCTAATGTACAAGGTCACTGTATTTAATAAGGGTGAAGAAACCTTTCTTGATGACCTGTAATTCTCAAGGATTGTTATATGTCCTAGTACAAAGCTGATTCATAAATCTACTAGGCGGGGCAAAGCTATTACATTCTCAATATTACTTGCTAACTCCCTTAAACATTTAACTAAACTATGTATCTTTTGAGGATCATAGAATTTTCAAGCTCAAATAAAAATTAATTTCAATTCTCAATCCAACTTCCTCATTTTCCAAAGGCGCAGCCTCTAATCTTGCAACTTTTCACAATGTTCCTACTTTATCCTTACAGCATTTTCACAGGGCTTCCAAATTCTAGTTTGAGAAATCCTGAATGAAGGCTTCTCCACAAAATCTACTGGGGCCTCCAAGAAGACAGAGAAACCTGTACATCACAGTCTTTAACAGTGTCTGTCTCTCTCCCCATCTCATGCTGACGTTTCCAAGGAAGCAAAGAGGAGCCTCACAGGAGGATGTGTCTATTTTTCTTAGAAACAAGACTGTGAAGATTTCATACATTCTGCTCATTTCTTCTTTTTACTTCTGTGTCAATAAAGGGGCTTTTAATCACCTTCTGACAGAAGCTCTCTCTCTTTCACTGTGATACATTTAGCTACTGCAACGTTAGACAAAATAGTTTTTTCTAAGTTAAGGTGAGAACACAGCAGAGACCTCAAAGGTGCTTCTGGTCAGGGCTGGCTTTCCCCACGTGCACTGTGTCACTTCAGTCGTGTCCAACTCTTCGCAACTCTTTGGACCATAGCCCATCAGGCTCCTTTGTCCATGGGATTCTCCAGGCCAGAATACCAGAGTGGGTAGCTGATCCCTCCTCCAGGGGATCTTCCGGACTCAGGGATTGAACTCGTGTCTCTAATGTCTCCTGCATTGCCTGGCAGGATCTTTACCACCAGCACTACCTGGGAAGCCCTACATCTCCCCATAACCCACCCCAATTGTGTGGGAAAGTGAAGCAGAGACGCTTAAGGGGGGTGGGGATGAAGAGAGAATGGAAGTGGGAAAAGTCAGCGATAAATGATGAGAGTGAAATTTCAGACGGAGATAGGGTCTTCCCTGGTGGTCAGTGGTCAAGACTCTGCACTTCCTGTGCAGAGGGTATGGGTTCAGTCTGTGGTAAGATCCCATGTGCTATGCAGCCAAAAATTTAAAAATAAATTAAATTGAAGTATATGAGAAGACTGGGGCTTTTCAGGTGGCTCAGTGGTAAAGAATCCTCCTGCCAAGTGGGAGATGCAGGTTTGATCCTTGGGTGGGAAGATCCCCTGGAGAAGGAAGTGGCAACCCACTCCAGTATTTTTGCCTGGGAAATGCTATGAACAGAAGAGCCTGGTGGGCTACAGTCTATGGGGTTGCAAGAGCCAGACATAACTTAGCAACTCAACAACAGCAACATATGAGAAGAATACAGGCTGATTCAAAATATTGCTGGATCTATGCAAAAGGGGCAAAGGATACCAGGGAAGCAAACATTCTGGCCAGCCCCTGTCCCTTGCTGTTTTCGTCTTCATCACTACATAAATCTCACAAAGTTTGTGACTGTCAACCATGATAAGATGAGAAAAATAAGGACATATGTTGAGCTTTTTTATAATACTGAATTCTTTTGTTTAAAAGAATATCTCATATTCTGAGATTATATCATTCCTTTTTCAGTCCTAGAACATTTCTCTTTTGAAGTGACAGTGAAGGTAGATATAATTAATATTACTTATGTGTTTCCTCGGCAACTTTAGAAACTGATCCCTCTATGTTGTGCCCAACTCCTGTATTTTTTTGGGAGCGTACTGATTTGTGAAACCCAAATGTCTATTAATTTCCTACCTAGAAAAATACACAATAAATGTAAATGGTTGCCAACGTTTTCAGGACAAATTTCAATTAATTAACATATCCTTCAAGGAGAAGACTTTAAAAAAATCTTACTTTTCAATCTTAACAGCTTTCTTCCTGATAGTGTTCTGCACATATATCAAATTAGTCATAACAACTACTGCTAAGTGATTAATGAAACACTTCTTCAAAACCTCTGAAATTAGACAGGAATGATTTAATAATAGCAATAAATACAGATGGGACTACATGAATCAAGGAGGTCCTGATGCAAAACTCTTGCTGTAATAGATGGCATCTCAGTTTCCTCATCTGAAATGAATCAAGAAATTAATCATAAGGATGATCATAGCACTAAAGAAAAAAAATCAAAACAAAATATACTCTTGATGAACAGAATGCTAGATTTCTAATTTATGTTTGCTCAAAACTTTGATATAGTTCCTTGTATTTCGGCATCTAGTATTACTGCTAAAATTCGAGAAACTTTATTATCTTAGTGATTTTTTTTTAAATTTGAAAATTCATACTCTTGGAAAGAATGCCTCCATTCTTTCTACCCACCACTTAACTCAGGTATGCTGGAACTAACAGACTAAAGGAAGCTCCAAAAAGAAGGCAGTATTTTGGATGAGGAATGTGGCTTCTGACCTGCTTGTGAAGGAGAAGGCAACAGTGGCTTCCCCCAGGCTAAACTCTCTAGGAAGCTTACACTGCATGGCAATAAAAGGCAGTTGGATATGCATTAGCCTGAAATTGCTTAAAGAGAGAGTAAGCTTGAGACCAAAAGTGGAGAGGTTCAGGAGGAAGGGGATATACGTTTACAGATAGCTGATTCACTTTATTGTACAGCAGAAACTAACACAACATTGTAAAGCAATTATAGTCCAATAATAAAATTAAAAAAGTAAAACGAAAAACAAACAAACAAAAAGATCAAAGGTGTTCTCCATTCTAAGCAACCTTCCAACCTCTCCTCACCCGTCTTCCTCTAGAATGAAGGCAGATTCTCCTCCACCCTCCATTCTCCCTTGGACCACTTCACCTTCTAGCAGCTCCCGTCTCTGGAGGAGTTTGCCCGTGATGGGTTTTATGATGCACATTACTGACTGCTACCCATCTGCCTATGGAAAATCATTGACCCCAGCCCGGAGTACTTACAGAGCTGTTCTGCACTGAGGGCCTTGATCCTTTCTGCAGAGCTGAAAGCAAACACAACAAGGGACAATGAATTTGCTCTGTGCTAAGGCTAATGGATAGACATTTTGAATGTCTCGAGGTGGTTCAAGGGACAGGAAACCCAAATGTCTGTTAATCTTCTATCTAGAAAAATACACACCAGTGCAGAGGTGGCTGTTTTCCCAGCCACCTCTGCATGGGTCTAGGTCTTATTTCTTTGGCCACATTTATCATTTTTATTTAACCTAAGAAAATGTAATTCCACACTGGCCTTTTAGAGACTTTCTGCCACCTTTGCCTTTCTTTGGGACTGGATTGACTGGTGGAGTCAAAGGCATAGCTTTAACCTATGCACTCTGCATCACTGTAACCAACAAGGTTAACCATTCAGCAATTCAAACTCCAGTGCACTGCAGCCAGGGCCTGCGGCTGTGCCCAAGAGGTGAGCAGCAAGTGCCATCTTTTTCACACAGATCTCTGAATCCAGAGCTGATGTGCCTCTATATTTATTTCTTGTACCAAAGGCACAATAACAACAATCAAGAGAAATTTTAAATGGAGAAAAATCAGCCCCTACTTCTAACATCACAACTATTTTCACTCAGGTCTGGTCCATATGCACTTCTATCCTTTGTAAAGTTGTACTCATAATATAGGTACAGCTTTTATTCCCTTGAGCCACTTCCAATTGAGATCTCATGGTGGAGAGACCAGATCATTCAAGTATGGTTCCTGACTCTGTAGTCATTTATATCACCAGTTCTCTGCCTTTATTTAGATGACTTTATGGGAAGATTACCCTGGAGAAGAGCATGGCAACCCACTCCAATATTCTTGCCTAGAGAATCCCACAGACAGAAGAGCCTGATGGGCTACAGTTCATGGGGCCGCAAAGAGCTGGACACAACTGAAGCAACTTAGCACACATGCACATAGCTTAAATACTCAGATACCTTCATGATTCTTTTTCTTCTGGCAATCAATCCAAAGACCAAGGTCAGAAAGACCACAACACATGCAGCAATAATGGGTTCTATTGGTACAGTTGAGGCTTTATCTGTTGGAAATGCAAAGACAGGAATAAGAAAGTAACATTTATATGCTTCTAATTTATGTACTCCAAATATGTCCCAGCCATGGTGCTTTGCCCTTAACATTTTGCATCTTCTTAATTAAATTTCCAAACAATTCCCAAATGTATCATCATCTTTTTTTTACAGGTGAGGAACCAGGGGCTTTGAGAGATTAGAACTCTTGTCCAAGGCCACAGAATTAGTAACTAGCAGAGACAGGTTTTGAATCCATTTCTATTTGGAAGGATATAATTTATTATCTATATTATTCATATTATTAATATGAGTAACTCCCCCAAAGTCAGCATGATCCATAACTTTTGCCATGCAGAAAGCACAAGTAGGCTGAAATCAACCCTTTTTTCTGTCTTTTGCAAGACCCGAATGATATTGTGAGGATTCTTTAAGGGAGAAAGAGAGAGAGGAGGTTTTAAGAGCAAGAAGAGGAAAGGTAAGGAAACTGCTGAACTAAGGACAGAGAAGTCTGTGGGTCCCAGGAGCAGCAAGACCCTGGTAGCTGTGCTATGATGGTGCCCCAAGCAGGACACAAGACATTATACAAGGTAGCTGCATGGTGCCCCTAGGGAAGAAGAACTCTGAGCATCAGCCTTCTCAGTCTTGGCAAAGGATTTCATCTCTCTCTCCAGGGCTTCCTGGGTGGTGCAGTAGTAAAGAATCCATCTGCCAATGCAGGAGATGCAAGAGCTGTGGGTTCAATCCCTGGATCAGGAAGATCCCCTGGAGTAGGAAATGGCCACCCACTCCAGTATTTTTGCCTGGAGAATCCCATGAACAGAGGAGTCTGACGCTACAGTCCATGGGGTCGCAAAGATTCAGACATGACTGAGTAGGCATGCATTCACACACATTACATGATATGGAAGAAGAGAGAGTCTACTTTTTACTAGAACTAGGGCACCAGCTGCCTACAAGTGAAATTCCCTATTTTGTTTTCTGAATATCTGGTAAACTCGGAGCTATTCTGTATTATAGTACAGTGCTTGTACACTTTCCAAGAGCTTATGAAACATTGAGATCTGGAAAAAAAAATATTGGCTCCTAAGTATGAAAATAAAGTGGCAAAATTAATCAGAACTAATAAACATTTGTGTGCTATGTGTGTGGTGTGTGTGCTCAGTCGCTCAGCCACGTTCAACTCTTTGTGATTCCATGGACTGTAACCCACTAGTCTCCTCTGTCCATGGGATTTTTCAGGCAAGAATACATCCAGGGATTGAACCCATGTCTCTTGCGCCTCCTGCATTGGCAGGTCGATCCTTTACCACTGTGCAAACTGGAAAGCCTTTAATAAATGTTTAAGCATTTATAAAATCTAACTTTGCTTCAACTATAACCCAACTGTTAAATAATAATAATGTTTAAACCACAAGAGCCAAATTAATAACTTATTTATAATAAAATTCAAAATGTATGCAAGTTTCAAATGCCCTTTCAAATTTTTAGAGCAAAAAAGTATAGTTATTACTTCATTTTAATGTAGTTGATATGATACGAGATGAAACTTACAAACGCAAGAATGCTTAAAGTTAGCAAAGCTATTTAAATGACTGTCTAAGCTTCTGGATTCTGATGCCCACTGTAGGAGGGAGAAGGGCTCCAATCATGGCTATGATAAGATTTTTGGAATTTATAGGAAATAAAGAGTGTGCTATCTACTGTATAATTGAGTTTGTGCAGTGGGTGCCATCAACAGATTTTTACTAAATGATGACTGTGTGCTAGGTGCTGTTCTTAGCCCTGCAATAAATAGAACAAGCATGGAAGGATCCAGTCTCTGAGGATCTCATATTCTAGTAGGAGAGACAGACATTAAAGAAACAAAAACTAAAGACTGAGATAGTGTTTGTAAAGGACAGAGAGTGAAGAGATAGTACAATACATGAGGGATAAAAGAAAGAGACAAGGGGAAGAAGAGATTTTAGATTAATTTCAAAGTCCAAGCCCTATATGCCTCAAGGTTATGAAGTGGGTTTATCCCTTCATAATTGTAATGCAGAAGAAGCTGAAATTGAATGGTTGTATGAAGACCTAAAGACCTTTTAGAACTAATACCCAAAAAAGATGTCCTTTTCATTATAGGGGACTGGAATGCAAAAGTAGGAAGTCAAGAAACACCTGGAGTAACAGGCAAATTTGGCCTTGGAATGCGGAATGAAGCAGGCCAAAGACTAATAGAGTTTTGCCAAGAAAATGCACTGGTCATAGCAAACACCCTCTTCCAACAACACAAGAGAAGACTCTACACATGGACATCACCAGATGGTCAACACCGAAATCAGATTGATTATATTCTTTGCAGCCAAAGATGGAGAAGCTCTATACAGTCAACAAA
>SJXQ01008991.1:229364-254855 GCA_006408695.1 Aepyceros melampus
GAGGGATTGGGGGCAGGAGGAGAAGGGGACGACAGAGGATGAGATGGCTGGATGGCATCACTGACTCGATGGACGTGAGTCTGAGTGAACTCTGGGAGTTGGTGATGGACAGGGAGGCCTGGCATGCTGCGATTCATGGGGTCGCAAAGAGTTGGACGCAACTGAGCGACTGAACTGAACTGAATTGTATGACACACTATTAATTTTTTAATAGTATTTTTTAAATTTCTTTGCCCAATTTATTTATTGATTGATTGATTTAATTTTACTTTTTGGCCACAAGGCACATGGGATCTCAGTTCCCCAACCAGATATCCAACCCATGCCCCCTGCAGAGGAAGCATGGAGTCTTAACCACTGGACCACCAGGGAAGTCCTACTATTTACCTTTTAATCATTTTCGTCTCTATTATGTGTCTAGTTCTGGTTCCGGATAATTTCAGAGAGTAGATTAAGCATCATTTAGTCTTGCTCTCTTTTGGTTGTTGCTAATAATTATCCTTATGAGGGTATAATTCTGGAGAAGCTCTGTTCAGCTGGACTCCTTGAAAGCCCTGACTCTGTAACAGCCATCCCTGGGATACACCAAAAGACCTCTTACGGGGTATACCTTGTACTTGTAGCGAGTGCCAATGAAAGATGTCAAAATGAAGGGGAGGGAAAGGTGGGACACTTGGGGAAAAAAATCAGAAATCAGCCGCCAATCGGAATGTTTTTACCAAGCTGAATAACATGAAGCCACACATAAACAGCTTTTACTCCATAGTTTCTGTTGAAAGTGAGTGGCAAATGTAACTGCAACTCTTCCCTGCACTCTCTTATTTATAACCAGATCTGGTATTCTCCCCTCCCCCACCCCGCCCATATTCATTATGGTAAAATAATCTCAACATGTGGCTAAAGTCCTGTGCTCAAGAAAAGATCTATGATGTCATTTCCCACTTTGCACGGCCTCATTTAGAAACTACCCTTGCTGAGCTATGAAGCTAGAAGAGCTCATGGCAAATCTGGCGTTTTGCCTGGGCACCATCAGTGGAGCGCTTCTGCTCCTTGGGCACCCACAGCCGGGGAAGTTATAAAGCAGCAAGAAATCAGAAAAGCCAGCTGGTTTGGAAGCGCTCCACCCAAAACAGGATACCGCCCACCTGAAAGCTAATTTGCCAAACCGACATCCTGCTTGCTGCACAAGCTGCCTGTTTAATGTGACACGGAGCAATTATAATTCCTTTTTAATCAAAAGTTTGTGGGTTTGGTTTTTAAAGGAAATAGCCCCTGGGAATACTGTCACTGTTCCACAGAACAAATTACTGAACGTACCAGTAATCACAGTGATGGGCATTCAATTGGCAGCCCTTCCTCCTCACCATTCATTCTATTGGTAGCCCAGTAAGAATCCCTATGGTTACATGACCAACAGGGGTTCATTTGGCTTCCCGAGGCCTGGCAAGAAAGACATGAGGGGGCACAGGGAGGCAGGTGACAAAGAGAATCACGTTCTATCAAGATACAGGAGCCTCAGCTTGTTTGACTGCTTCTAGCATCCTGGCCCCAGACCAGGAAATTTGTGCCTGAGCATTTTATCCACCTGCCCCACCAGGTATCTTGCCTTTCTCTTTCTGCATGAAGGAGAAATACGAGGACTGCAAGACACTTGGCACTTTATTTGTTCCTTGTTATCACAGAGGTCATAAACCTGGGTAGAGAAAACATGAAGCCAAGAGAAAGAACCTGTTTCCCTTTCCTTTCCTTTGCTCAAAAAGCAGTATCCTATCTGGAATGGGAATAATTCCGCTAAAAGAAAGGACTAGAATTCCTGGGGTGGAGATCATTCTCCAAAGAAAATTCTAGCTACTAATCCTAATGGTCATCGTTATTTGTTGTCACACACAAAAATATTTACCGAGTATCTGAATTTTGTACTGTGCTCTGAAAGTGTTAGTCGCTCAGTCATGTCCAACTCTCTGCAACCCAATGGACTGTACCAGGCTCCTCTGTCCATGGAATTCTCCAAGCAAGAATATTGGAGTGGGTAGCCATTCCCTTCTCCAGGGGATCTTTCCGGCCCAAGAGACTGAACCTGGACTCATGCACTGCAGGCAGATTCTTTACTGTCTGAGCCACGAGGGAAGCCCTTTGTACATGATACATATTACTTAAAAAGAGTGTTACCTCTGTGGCTGGACCTAGAGAGTATTATGCTCTCCGTCCATTTGACAGATAAAGACAAATACTGTATGCTACTTCTTATATGTGGATTCAAAATAAATGAATGTATAAAACAAAACAGAAACAAACTCACAGATAGAGAAACCAGACTAGTGGATACCAGTGAGGAGAGGGAAGAATGGGGAAGCAAGATAGAGGCATAAGATTATGAGATACAAACTCTGTGCAAACAACAAGGTATATTGTTCGACAGGGACCCCCCAGTTGGCACAGTGGTAAAGAATCCTCCCTGCCAGTGCAGGAGATGCCAGAGACTCCCTGGGTGGGGAAGATCCCCTGCTAGAGGAAATGGCAACCCACTTCAGTATTCTTGCTGGGGAAATCCTGTGGACAGAGGAGCCTGGTGTACTACAGTCCATGGGGTCGCATAAGAGTCAGACAGGACTAAGCACACACACACACATCCTGTACAACGCAGGAAAATATAGCCATTGTTCTGTGGCAATATTCATGAAATAATATATATTTAATTATATATATAATGTTATATATAAAGAATACATAATAAATAAAGAATAATATTCTGTATAATAATATGAAAGGGAGTATCATTTATAAAAATATTAACACCATGCATTACACCCGAAACTAACATAGTATTGCAAATCAACTATATTTCAATAAATAAATAAATGAGAGAGTTACCTTTGACAATAAGGTGAAAGTCCTTGGTCTTTGTTTCTATCAATGAATTGGCAATACAGCTGTAAGTCCCATTGTCGGATTTCTTGACTTTGGTGATCGACAGTTGAAGATACTCGCTTGTCTGTTGGACTTGGTGATGGTTCTCTAAGTTCAAGATGCCACTGTTTCTATACCACATCATTTGAGCCTGGGGGTTGGATTTCACATTGCAAACCAACTTCACATCACTGCCTCCTCAGCTGTTTGAAAGTCTTTTCCACTTAGGAGAGGAGGAACTGCAAGATTGAAACATTTAGGTTTAATTAGCAGATAAGCATTATTGTCAGCATTCAAGATCTTCCTTCCGTCTATCTCATTCATTTTACAAACATTTATTGAGCACCTACCGTATACCAAGCACTGCGCTAGGAACCAGGAATACAAAGGTAAACAACATACATCCATTCTCTTTTTCTTTTTTGGCCGTACCACAGAGGATGTGGGATATTATTCCCCGACCAGGGATCAAACCTGCATCTGCTGTATTAGTAGCATGGAGTCTTTACCACTGGACGGCCAGGGAAGTTGCATACATCCATTTTCAAATTTAAAAGAGCTTTTAATGTGGTGGGGAAGATAAACCATGAAACAAATGTATATAAACATGAATCTCTGTCAAGGAGATGATTTGTAACACATGGAAGCATATAAGCCTTGAGACTTTGCTGAGAACTAATATTAAAAACCAATCTGTGCTACTTTGGGATAAAACAGTGTAATATTAAGAAAGCAGGGGCTGCAGTGAGCCCCAATTCTACCTACATTACTTACTGTGACCTAGAGAAAGCTACTTAACTGTAAAGTAACTGTTTAGTTTTCTCATCTAAAAAGTGGGATAACACCTTACGAGTTGCTATGAAGATGAAAGGACAGAATGCCTGTGAAGAATTTACCACAATGCTAGTTACTATTATTATCGTGGTGGTGGTAGAGGTGGGGTGGTATGAGGGCTCCTCACACCCTCTATTTTTTGCCTTGTATGTAATCATACTTGCCCTGACCACAGATTTACCAGTGCATATTTGCATTTCCACCATGATCTTCCAGAAATAATGTCCTTCTCTCAGAAGGCACTCCAGTTGTGGCAACTCTGGCATCCATGAAAGGTGAGCGTGACCTCATCCCTCTGTGCGAATGACTGCTTTTTTTAAAGTCTTTATTGAATCAGTTACAATATTGCTTCTGTTTTATGGTTTGGTTTTTTGGCCATAAGGCAGTAGGATCTTAGCTCCCCAACCAGGGAGTTCCCTGTAAGCACCTTCTTATTCCCTTCATGATAAGGACATCTGTAGACCCATGTGTCAAACACATTTTTCATCACCAATTAATTCCAACCCTTACTCCCACCAGTATTTTTCAACATCTAGAGGGAGAAATGGCCAAGCTGAGTCTCCCCTCTTGCATGCCCCTTGCATTTTTTTGGCCAAGGTACAGAAGGGTAATAAAATGCATGAAAAGTAGTGGGATTGTTGGGCCATATGGTAGCTCTATTTTCAGTTTTTTAAGGAAACTTCATATGTTCTCCATAGTGACTGTATCAATTTACATTTCCATCAACTGTGCAAGAGGGTTCCCTTTTCTCCACACCCTCTGTAGCATTCATTGTAGATATATTGATGATGGCCATTCCGACCTATGTGAGGTGATACCCTGTTGTACTTTTGACTAGCATTTCTCTAATAATCAGTGATGTTGGGATCTTTTTTTTCATGTGCCTCTTGGCCATTTGTATATCTTTTTCAGAGAGATGTCTATTTAGATCTTTTCCTTGTTTTTTGATTGGTTTGTTTGTTTTGTTGATATTGAGCTCCATGAGCTGTTTGTATATTTTGGAGACTAATCCTTTGTCAGGTGCTTCATTTGTAAATATTTACTCCCATTCTGAGTGTTATCTTTTTTTTTTTTTTTTCATTTCTGGGTTCCTTTGCTGTTCAAAAGTGTTTCAGGGCAGGACTAGAGATGAAGATGTGGAGAAGGGATATGTGGACAAAGGATGGGAGGAGGAGGGTGGGATGCACTGGGAGATTAGGATTGACATACATACACTGCTGCTGCTGCTGAGTCGCTTCAGTCGTATCCGACTCTGTGTAACCTTGTAGATGGCAGCCCACCAGGCTCCCCTGTCCCTGGGATTCTCCAGGCAAGAACACTGGAGTGGGTTGCCACTTCTTTCTCCAATGCATGAAAGTGAAAAGGGAAAGTGAAGCCGCTCAGTCGTGTCTGGCTCGCAGTGACCCCGGGACTGCAGCCCACCAGGCTCCTCCGTCCATGGGATTTTCCAGGCAAGAGTACTAGAGTTGGGTGCCATTGCCTTCTCCAGTACCATGTGTAAAATAGGTAACTAGTGGGAACCTGCTGTGTAGCACTGGGAGTTCAACTCTGCTCTGTGATGACCTGGGGGGTGGGATAGAGAATGGTGTGGGAGGGAGACCCAAGAGGGAGGAGATATAAGTATCAATCAGTTCAGTTCAGTTCAGTCACTCAGTTGTGTCCAACTCTTTGCGACCCCATGAATCACAGCACACCAAGCCTCTCTGTCCATCACCAACTCCCAGAGTTCACCCAAACTCATGTCCATCGAGTCGGTGATGCCATCCAACCATCTCATCCTCTGTTGTCCTCTCTTCTTCCTGCCCCCAATCCCTTCCAGCATCAGAGTCTTTTCCAATGAGTCAACTCTTCGCATGAGGTGGCCAAAGTACTGGAGTTTCAGCTTTAGCATCAGTCCTTTCAAAGAAATCACAGAGCTGATCTCCTTCAGACTGGACTGGTTGGATCTCCTTGCAGTCCAAGGGACTCGCAAGAGTCTTCTCCAACACCACAGTTCAAAAGCATCAATTCTTTGGTGCTCAGCTTTCTTCACAGTCCAACGCTCACATCCATACATGACCACTGGAAAAACCATAGCCTTGACTAGACAGACCTTTGTTGGCAAAGTAATGTCTCTGCTTTTCAATATACTATCTAAGTTGGTCATAACTTTTCTTCCAAGGAGTAAGCGTCTTTTAATTTCATGGCTGCAGTCACCATCTGCAGTGATTTTGGAGCCCAAAAAAAATAGCTAATTCACTTCACTGAACAGCAGAAACTAACATAACACTGTAAAGCAATAAAATGCATGAAAAGTGGGCAGTAGGAAAGAGATAGGAGCAGAGAATCTGGGGAAAAAGGAGCTTGTATAATCTGCACACTGAATAATTAGACCCTAAGTAGGCTGTGTTATTAATAACTCTCTCAGAAGAATGACATTTTGTTGCTCTTGGAATGTGCTTGAATTCTGTATTCATGTCCAACAAGGATGTTATATGGTATTCAGATATGTAGGAAGCTGTGAATAGAGAACATGGTGGCCAGCTATACCAGTTCCGTTTGTGGACAGGTCCTATTAGTTGTTCTTTTTCATGTAACTATTTAAAGTGAATTTTAAAGCACATCAGCTCTACATGCATGTTCCCTTTTAAAATTATTGGTACATTTCAGATAAAGTTAAGGTCCTCCTTGACTCCATCCTGGTCACTTCCTGACTCCCCAGAGATACCCAGTGCTATAAGTTTCAGTGTAAATGCTTACAGATCTTTTTTTTTTTAAATATTGTTTTAAAAATACATATGATATACCCATAGGAAATGTATTGGGTTAAGAGGGTGAGAAGGATTTACACAAAAACTTCATTCTCTCAATAACTTGCATACTTTGAGAGATATTCATGTTGAACCACAGAGTTCTAGCCCATCGCTTTTAGAGTGCTATAGTATAATATCTGACTCTTTACTCATTTTATTTTGATGGGCATCAGGTTATTATCATTTTTAAAATGCTAAACAGTGCCTCCGTAATCATCCTTGTCTATGTTTTTTTGTGCATACGTGCATGTGTTTCTCCAGGGTTAACTAACATCTCAAAGCAGATCTGCTGGGTGTTAAGGCAGGTGCACTTTAAATTTTGATGGATATTGCAAAAGAGGTGGTCTCAATTTATACTTTCAGCAATAACACATAAGAGAAGCTTCTGAACATCCTCCACCAAATGGTGTATTATGAAGCTTCCATTTAGTTCTCAGTCTGCCATTTAGAACAATAATCCATGATACTTCCTCGAGATTGTACATGATATTCTTGCCACCTTACGACCTCACTTTGATTTATTGATTGATGAATTTATGTCAGCTATTGTCACTATGAATTACTGACCAATTTTTTTTATATATGTGCAACAATGATATTAAGAGGTTATTATAAAGACAATGTTAAATACAGAATCAGGCTGGAAAACTGAAAATCATTCTTTAAGCCACTGGATCATATTATCAGCATTTCTACTATTTCCCTATTAAGAAGATACAATGGGAAGAGCACTGGATTAGGAGACTGGAGATTTCATGTTCTGTTCTCAGCCTCAGATGTGATCATTAGGGCTCTCATTCTGGGCCTCAGTTTCCTCATCTGTCATTTTATAAGGATTTCAAAACCTCCAAGGTAACCCTGATAATCTTGGATTCTAACAAAGTTGCCAAGGGATAGCTTATTAAAAATCACATTTTATTGGAAATTCCCTGGTAGTCCAGTGGTTAAGACTGTGCTCCCAATACAGGGGGAACAGGTTTGATCCCTGGCCAGGAAACTAAGATCCTACATGGTGAAAAAAAATCAGAGTTTATTTCCTATATTCATAGAAAATAAAAGCTCCATTGCCCAGGAACCTGTAAGTGATTCATTCTGAAAGCTTCAGGATGCCAGCAGATTCCAGACCTGAATTCCTTGTCCTTTTCTCCACCCTTTTACCTCAGGAGCAATGGCATCAATTTTTCACAGAAAAGTCTGCTGAGCTCATGGGATCAAATGGCCTTGACTTTTTATTACCAGGTTCCAAGTCCAGAGCTTTTCCTACCAGACCATTATTACCCTTATTCAAATCACCCCTCACCACAGCAGCCACACCTGCCTCACAAAGATCCAATTTTCCACCCAACCACCTAAATGCTCACCTCCATGAACATACTCAAAGGACCCCAACCTCAGATAGTTCCACCCATAGGTTACCAATACCTGCAACCCAACCATCAGTGAGTTTCCCCTTTGAGAGTTTAAGGTGATGCTAAAAGATCCCCAACAGGTATTTTTCTAAGTAGAACACAAACACTAGAAACCACAAAGGAAAAGATTGGTAATTTTAAATATGGAAACATTTAAAATTTCAATATAGCAAAAAAAGTATTTTTAAATGCCCAAAATAAATCAAAGAAATACTTGTATTGTAATTCAAAACAAAAATGGCTAATTTCCTTAATGCATTGGATTGGCCAAATGTTTTGCCAGCATCTTACCAAAGAACCCAAATGAAACTTTTGGCCAATCCAATACAAAGCCCTTAAACAAATCAATAAGAAAAAGGCAAATAACCAAATAGAAACATGGGTAGAGTACATTAACAGGCATTTCATAGGAAAGAGACATGAAAAGCTAATGCATTTGTGAAAAGGTGAACACCCTCATTTTTAATTTAGAATATGAAAATAAAATTTCAAATCAGGCTGGCAGATTCTTAGATTCTGAGGATGCTCAGGCTCATGATACTATGGGGAATAGGTACCCTCCCACGCTGTTGTGGGGTTATAAATAGGGCAGTTTAGCAATATCAAGCAAGTGTTAAAATACGCATACTCTTAGGATCTTCCCTGGTGGTCAAGCAGTTGAGAATCCACCTCCCAGTGTAGGAGACTCGGGTTTGATTCCTGATCAGGGAACTAACATCTCACATCCCTGGGGAAACTAAGCCCATGTGCCGGCAGCTACTGAGCCCACACTCGAGAGTTCATGCACTGCAACTAGAGAAAGCCCATGCACCGCAACAAAGACCCAGTGCAGCCAATATACTTATACACACACACACATACTCTTTAGACAGAAGTTTCATCTACTACTTAGTGTAGTACAGACCACACAGACTGATTAGCCCTTTCTTTCCCCTTACTCACAAGTGACATTCAGCACCACTGAGATGGACACCGACTGATTCCTCTGCAACTTGCAGGTAAAGGTGATGCCGTTGTCATCTTCTCTGATGCCCGAGACACAGACAGAGCTGGAGTTGATTTTGTTGCCAGACTTCAAATCCACTCTCCCATCTTCACGGTACCAGAGAAGTTCTTCATCTCGGGTGTGGTTTTGAACAGCACATTTCAGAGATTCCTGGAGGCCAGGCTCAGTTTCCAGAATATAGTTTTCAGTTTTACCATTCACACTTAAAACAGAACCTGGAAGTGCAGGAAGAGACTATTAAGATAAGAGTGAACAATCTATATGGCCATCAGTAGAGAACTGGCTAAAAAATTTTGTTACATCGGTACAATGAAATGCTCTGCAACAATTAAAAATAGCCATATCGATCTATGTGATTTTACAAGGAAAAAGATTGATAATGAACTATTAATTTTAAAAAATAAAAGGTTGAAATGATGGTTACCAAATGTTGCTGCACATGGGAATCATCTTCCTAGCTCCCACCCCTAGACATTCTGATTAATTAATATTAGTGTAACCTGGGCACTGGGTGGGGGTTTAAAAAGTCTCCAGGTGATTCTAATATGCAGTGAAGTTTGAGAACCACTGGGTTAGAAAACAATATGTATGGAATTGTCCCATTTATACATACACACACTCTCTCTCTCTTTCATATATATAAAACCTGGAAGGATAAACATCAAAACATTGAGTAGTTATCTCTTAATGATGGGATTTTATTTTTCTTTATTCTTTTCTATATTTCCTAACCTATGTTACAATAACTGCTTACTACTTTTTAAATCAGAAAGGAAAAGGTTTCTTTCAGGATAGGGTGGGGGAACAAATGCAGAAAAGATTTTCACGTAAGTGGTATGCTCAAATAAACAGCAGAGATTTATTTTAAATAAGATTAGTGAAAGAAAGTGAAAGTCACTCAATCATGTCCTACCCTTTGCGACCCCATGGAGTATACAGTCCATGAGTTTCTCCTGACCAGAATACTGGAGTGGGTAGCTGTTCCCTTCTCCAGGGGATCTTCCCAACCCAGGGATCGAATCCAGGTCTCCCACCTTGCAGGCTGATTCTTACCAGCTGAGCCACCCGGGAAGCCCAAATATGATTAGTAATGAAATATACTAAAATGTGGGAAAATTCTGGCTTTAGCTCTGAAAAGAAGAAAAATTTTCACCCAGTCTTCTACTGTTAGAACCATGAAAACAGTTTTCCATTTAATTTTTCACTATTTTATCCGACTTCTCTACTCTGAACCATACCATCTGTGTAATCCTTCCAGTTTGGATTTTCTCTTTTCCCAATTCCCTGGATCATTTTATAATCTGAAATTTCTTTATTTAAGTAGAGCCCCCAAAGAATATTAACTTACTTGTCATCACATGTGGCAAAAATAGAATCATTAAGAGAAGAAATCTGCATCTTTCTATTAGGCCGCTGGTCTTCTGTGCCATCTTTAATTTACGTCTGATCTGCCAGGGGAAAAAGGGAGCAGTTGGTTCTGCACTTTGGTCTACACTGAGCTTATGAACCTTCCTCTTGTCTATTATATATTTAAAATAAAAAGTCCCAGATGAGTCATTCCAGTTATAACGGTACTATTTCTAGTTTTTAATTAAACAATCCTGTTCTGACTACCAAGTTCAAAGTACTTCTAGTATTCAGGGATTTTTTTCAAGACAGCAAAAAAAGGAAACCACAAGGAAATAGGCTATGGGATAGAGGGCAGCTACAGAGCAAGCCCTGGGGAAGGTAAAACTAGAATGTCTTTTTTTTTTTTTAATTATTTGGTTTTTTATTGAAGGATAATTGCTTTACAGAATTTTGTTGTTTTCTGTCAAACCTCAACATGAATCAGCTATAGGTATACATATATCCCCTCCCTTTTGAATCCCCCTCCCATCTGCCTCCTCATCCCATCCCTTTAGACTGATACGGAGCCCCTGTTTGAGTTTCCTGAGCCATACAGAGAACTCCCGTTGACTATCTATTTTACATATGGTAACATAAGTTTCCATGTTACTCTTTCCATACATCTCACCCTCTCCGGTTAGAATATCGTTTTAACACAAAGAGAAATGAAATTTACTTTCTTCTCAGATAGGCCCTACTGCACCAAGTAATTCTGATCTTGAAAGGCTTTCTTGACTCGTTCTTGGTAAAGTTGCTCTCTGCTAATAGGGGGTCTTTGAGACTTTCCAAATCCTGTAGATTCAAATGGTTTGTGCCTTAGGAAAGACTAAATTCCGACACAACTGCTAGTCTTAAACCACATTTATCTGTTTTCCTGCTTCCTTCCACTCCATCTTCTCATTCCTCCCTCTTGACCCAGTATAGGCTAAAAATAATGAGTAACGAGTTCTCTTTTCTCCCTTCTGTGTTTTTGCTGCCGTCATCCCTCGCCTAAAGATACTCCCTGCTTCCATCTGGGAGAAACATGTATTTATTACTTCCTTTCAAGAAGACCACTAAAAATACAGTAGCAACACACATGGAATGTTTTCTAAGCAACAGACATTGTGCTAAACACTTTACATACACTTATTTCAGGATTTCAATCTCAGTTAAGCCCCTAACAACCTTTTTGAGGTCATTTCTAAAGGTCTAGAGAGATCATATAACTTGACATTTGGTAAAATTATATCATCTGTAAATATTAGGGTGAGGATTCTAACCCAGGACTCTTAAGGCAACGTTCTTAACCACTCTGCTGCCAATGTGAATATTTTCTTCCTTTAAGGCAGAAGAGAGGGTGGGACAAATTGAGAGAGTAGCATTGAAACATATACATTGCCATATGTAAAATAGACAGCTAGTGGGAAGTTGTTGTATAACACAGGGAGCTCAACCCAGTGCTCTGTGACAAGCTACAGGGGTGGGATGGAGTGAGGAGTGAGAGGGAGGTTCAAAAGGGAGGGGATATGTGTATGCTGCTGCTGCTGCTAAGTCGCTTCAGTCGTGTCCGACTCTGTGCGACCCCATAGACGGCAGACCACCAGGCTCCCCATCCCTGGGATTCTCCAGGCAAGAACACTGGAGTGGGTTGCCATTTCCTTCTCCAAGTGTATACTGATGGCTGATTCATGTTGTTGTATGGCAGAAACCAACACAACATTTTAAAGCAATTATCCTCAAATTAAAAAAAAAATATTTTTTTAAAAAAATCAAAGGAATTGTTGGGTCTTCCCTGGCTGTCCAGTGGTTAAGACTCTGTGCTTCCAATGCGGTGAAGGGCGGGGAGGGGCCCACAGGTTAAATTCCTGGTTGGGGAGCTATGATCCCACATGCTGTGTGGCCAAAAAATGAAAATAAAAAGAGGCTACTGTTAATCCTTTCTGGTCCCTAGCCACTCTATGGGCCTTAGCAACTTGGAGTTTTTTCTCTTTACACAGATATTAACCTTCAAGAGCTGGAACATACCTATGACACTTGGGGGCTGGTTCTGCTCCTCCCCATCCCAGGCTTGTCCTGACAGGAGCAAGTTTCATTCCTGCCAGGTTCAAGCTGGCAAGTTTGCATCAATCTTTCAGTAAGCTGATATTAGAACTAATATTGATTCTTTTGTCATTTAAAATTTTTTCTAGTAGGATTTCTATCATGGCACTCTTAACAGTGATGATCTCAGAACTGGTCATTAATAGAGTTTTCTCAAGCACTATCCACTATAGGTACTTAATAAAAACTGAGAATGTGGGCTTCTGGGAAGACCTCACCCTACTCTTTTAAGGAAGAAGACTGCTGTCTCCCTCTCCCTCCTGCCCCATTAAGACAATAACTTTTCAAAATGAATTTCCCCCACCTGACTTGTTTTTAATTTTAATTTTCATGACACTCTACTTTTTATACAAGGCAAAGTCTTACCACTTACCTGCTGAGCTCTGAAAAACTGACTTCTGTGGCCAGTCGTTCCTCCATCTGGGAACCCTGACCTCTTTTCCTGTTGCCATGTTTATAATACTTGAATTCGAACACTTTATGACAGTAGGGTCCAGTAAGTCAGATACATTGGGTTCAAAGTCTGTTTCTCTTTGTGGGTCTTAGAGAAGACAGTAATTGGGAAAGGCATCTTTTTGAGATCTAAGTTCTTCTGTGTACTTCATTACTGGGTGGGGCCAGATATTACTAACAGGGATGTAATTGTTCCAAGAAAGCCTGACCTTGTGCAAAAATGTGTAGCACATCTCATTGATGCTGTCATGCTCAGTTAGATGACTGTACTTGATAATCTGACAACTTCAGAATTGTAATGGAGCAAGTCCAAAGGGAGGTTTCATTTTCATGGTAGCTAAAACATTTGAAGATTCCACACAACTTAAATAATGCTGGAAAAATATTACTTACCATTGGCAATGTAAGTACAAGCCATCCTGAGGCAGCTATGGCCAGGAAAGTCTTATCCTCTGAGGCTCTCAACTGTCTGGGAATCCTTGCTTTACACTTTCAAGAATTAGCTGTCTGAAGATGACATTATTTTAATTGGTTAAAAATATGTATGTTTCTATAATAACTGGATAAGTATTCAGTTATTTCCATTAACAGATGATCATAATGATTGATTAGGAAAAACAGCTTTCTTAAAGGCTATTTGAACATCTCTGATGTGGTAGTATTATAGTCAGATTTCTTGAAGTTTTATTTTTAAAAGTTTATTACAAAAATATTAAGTGAATAAAAATCAAACTTTTTCTGTATATAAAAAAAAACATCCTAAAATATCCACCTCTGTCTCCAGAGAGACTCATAGCAGTATTATCTCTTTTTGGTTACATTGAGGGCAGTTTAAGATGGTTTAGTTTTAGTGGGATCTTAGATATTGTTGCTTTATTGTCCTTATTGAGTAGGGTTAATAATATTTTTCCAAAAGCGTTTGATCTGGAAACCAGCAAGGCTAAATGGACATATATGCTGGTGGTGGAGAACTCAGAGCAAGGATCATGAACTCAGTCTGCAGATCATTTAAAAGCATGAACAGGGCCACACATAAAATAACAATTTAAATTTAATTTTATTCTGTGCAAGCTAGTTCATTGTTGTCTGGAAGACAAAAGGTATTTAAATATTTAGATAAATAGTAATTACAACATTTATGTCTAAAAGACTCCAGGTTTTTTATGAGGTAATCTGTTTATCTCATTTAACTCTTGAAATCTCCCCTCCCCAAAGCAGGGAAAGATTTTGCAGAGAAACAGGTAAAGTAACTTGCTCAATTTCGATTAGCAAAAGCATTTTTACTGTAATATGTCTTTTATGCTAGTCATACTAGCTAGCTGAAAGCATAGGGAAAAACAATAAAAGACGAAATGCTGCATATGCTAAAATTAAAAAGAAATGTATTCATCTGATAAACAGCTTTAAATCTAGAAATACATCTTCGTGACTAACTTATACATGGGCTATAATTATTTGGTAATTAATACTCCCAATTAATCCCTTTCCTAAAGAATCTTTAGTGGTTCTTATGTTCCAGTTGACATGGAAAGCTAGATCTTGGGATTTCCCTCTAAACTCAGAGAATGTTCATCCATGCAAGTTTCCAAGGGCCTACAAATAAAATCTGATCAGGTCTGAAAGCCATCAGGTCCAGCCAATCAGAAATCAAGCTGTGGGGCAGCAAATCAGGATTTAAATAAAAGTTACAATTAGAACCACCAGAACTGGCATGACACTCATTTGAATTCTGAGTGCTCAGAGACAGTATGGTTATTGCCTCCACAGTAGGAATAAGAAGGGCTAGTGAAGACTTTGGAGAAGGCGATGGCATCCCACTCCAGTACTCTTGCCTGGAAAATCCCATGGGTGGAGGAGCCTGGTAGGCTGCAGTCCATGGGGTTGCTAAGAGTCGGGCACGACTGAGCGACTTCACTTTCGCTTTTCACTTTTACACATTGGAGAAGGAAATGGCAACCCACTCCAGTATTCTTGCCCGGAGAATCCCAGGGACGGGGGAGCCTGGTGGGCTGCCGTCTATGGGGTCGCACAGAGTCGGACACGACTGAAGTGACTTAGCAGCAGCAGCAGCAGTGAAGACTTTTGCCTCCCGATAGAACATTGAATATTATCTTCATCAGTGGTTTATTGGCTTAATTTTCCTTCAGATGGTAACTTCCAAATGCTTGGTCTTAATTAGCACAGGTAAAGGAAAAATGTAGGTGATTCACACTTTTCTGTTTTCTTCTTCTCTAGAAATTTCCATTCCCTTCCCTTAAGAACCTGAAATGGCTGAGGGCTACATTGATTAAAATAAATTACATTGGTATTTTACACCAGTAAAAAATGGTAGATGGAATACATTCATGCCTGATCCATTGAAACAATAAAACCCACAGATATCATAAAGGAGAAAATCAGTCTATGGTACTTAAGAACATTGTATTTAGTATGTTAAAAATTATAAAACTGTAATTTAAAAACATTGTGTTAGATAAGGTATGATGTTCAACTAAGAAGTTAAAAAAGTAGAGGCACTTTGTGTATTTAATAAAATATGTGTGAGGGAAAGCTCACAGAGGACAGAAGAATAAAATGGGAAATATATAGATTGTTTTTCTTTGGTCATTTTCTTTAATTCCCCTTTACCTCAGACCTAACCCCCAAAACTTCAGATTTACCTCTAACAAAGAGATAATCAGCACCAAATACTGCTTTTAGAATCTGCAAATAGTTTTTATCTTTATTAACTATCACACATTATATAATTGCTTTCCTTTTTCATATTAATCAATTTTTTATTCTAAACATGTTATCTCTGATTTATAACAATCTCTGAGATTATGAAATCTGAACTAGAAGAATACAAAGGAACAGTTTCAGTTATTTGGCCCAAATATATTGTGTAATAGTATCTGAATTTAAAACATTAAATAGCTACATTGTACTGTGATGCTTATATAACAATTTCTGTAAGTTATGTAGCAAACTTAAGGCTTTCTCATTTCATTTCTGTTTGATTCACATATGGAAACTAATCAGGGTGATAATAAAGTCAAGAATTCATTTCAGAAAGTTTAAAACAAAATGGATTTTAAAATTTAATATAGTTGTACTTTTTCTTCTGTTGCTGTTGCTGCTGCCGCTTCTGCTGCTAAGTCGCTTCAGTAGTGACCAACTCTGCCACCCCATAGACAGCAGCTCACTAGGCTCCTCTGTCCCTGGGATTCTCCAGGCAAGAATACTGGAGTGGGTTGCCATTTCCTTCTCCAATGCATGAAAGTGAAAAGTGAAAGTAAAGTCACTCAGTCGTGCTCAACTCCTAGTACCTACATAAATAATAATTAAAATTAAACTTCTAATTTTATTTTCATGTATTATAAAATTTGACATAAAAGCAAGCAATTATGCATTTTATAATTTTACTATATAATTAATGAAATTCATGTTTATTTGTTTATAATAAAATTCACATATTATGAAAAAATATGTATGTTTCTGATATCACTTAAATGCAGAATCTAAAATATGATCCGGATAACTTATCTACAAAACAGAAAGAAACTCACAAAGAACAAGCTTGTGGTTGCCAAGGGTGGGAGGAAGCTGAATTGGGGGTTTGGGATTAGCAGATGCAAACTATTACGTATAAAGAACAAGGTCCCACTGTATAGTACAGGGAACTATATTCAATATCCTGTGATAAACCATAATGGAAAAGAGTATGAAAAAGAATGTACTTTATATATGTAACTGAATTACTTTTCTGTACAGCAGAAATTAATACAATATTGTAAATCAACTACACTTGGATAAAATAAAGTTTTAAAAATACACATATTTAGGAGACTTCCTTGATGGCTCAATGGTAAAGAATCCACCTGGCAATGCAGGAGGCACTGGTTTAATCCCTGCTCTGGGAGGATCCCACATGCTCCAGAGCAGCTAAGCCCATTTGCCACAACTACTGAAGCCCCATGCCCTAGAACCTGTGCTCTGCAACTAAAGAAGCCACTGCAAAGAGAAGCCTGCACACTGCAACTAAAGAGTAGCCTCCAATTGCCACAACCAGACAAAAACCAGTGCAGCAATGAAGACCCAGCATGGCCAAAAAATTAAAAAAAAAACTTGTTTATGGTGTTGTTCCAACATGAATTTTATCTGGCAAGTACTATTGTTCCCATTCATACAAGAATAGAATAAAAAAATATTTATGGTTATCTGTACATTTTTAAAACATTGGTTAAGAACATCAGACACCTGCTGCTTGCTAGCTGTGTGACTTTATAAAGTTATTTTACTTCTACAGGCCTTGTCAATATGATGTGATTAATAATAGTGTCCTCCCTACAGGGTCATTTGAGGATTACATGAGACAAAGCATTCAAAGCAGCTGCGCGATAAGCTCTTATTAAGCAGTAGCAATTATTATTATTAATATAGTCTGGGCAAGGTGTAATAAACACAGCCACACTGTAGCATTGTTTCAGTAAGAATCACAACTAAGAGCATTTCCTGTTGGCTGGGTTGCAAGCACTGTCTAAGCACGTTTTATATATACTATATTTATTTATTTGGCTGTGCCAGGTCTTAATAGCAGCATGCAAGATCTTTAATTGTGGTATGTTGGATCTAGTTCCCTGTCCAAGGAGAGAACCTGGGCCTCCTGCATTGGGAGCATTGAGTCTTTAGTCACTGGACCACCAGGGAAGTCTTGAAGCAGGTTTTGAGTTTGTTTCTGTATGGATCTAAGGGCACTGGGTTTTACTATTATCATTTAGAACTTAACAGAGGATTGATGTCTTGATTCTGGGTCCCTCCAAAGCAGACCTGAACATAAAAGTTTGCATGCAATTAGTTTACTTAAAGGTGATCTTAGGAAGCGCAGAATGGAAGTGAGATGAGAAAGGAAAGAAAACAAATAAAGGATGTGTTAATGAACAGATTACTGTGGTCAATTGTTGCTATGGACCCTTTGACAAGATTTAGGGAACACACCTCAGAATCCTCTCAGAGTATATCATGAGAAACGCTGAGCTGGAAGAAGCACAAGCTGGAATCAAGATTGCTGGGAGAAATATCAATCACCTCAGATATGCAGATGACACCACCCTTATGGCAGAAAGTGAAGAGGAGCTAAAAAGCCTCTTGATGAAAATGAAAGAGGAGAGTGAAAAAGTTGGCTTAAAGCTCAACATTCAGAAAACGAAGATCATGGCATCTGGTCCCATCACTTCATGGGAAATAGATGGGGAAACAGTGGAAACAGTGTCAGGCTTTATTTTAGGGGCTCCAAAATCCCTGCAGTTGGTGATTGCAGCCATGAAATTAAAAGACGCTTATTCCTTGGAAGAAAAGTTATGACCAACCTAGATAGCATATTCAAAAGCAGAGATATTACTTTGCCAACAAAGATCTGTCTAATCAAGGCTATGGTTTTTCCTGTGGTCATGTATGGATGTGAGCGTTGGACTGTGAAGAAAGCTGAGCGCCAAAGAATTGATGCTTTTGAACTGTGGTGTTGGAGAAGACTCTTGAGAGTCCCCTGGACTGCAAGGAGATCCAACCAGTCCATCCTAAAGGGCCCAGTCCTGGGTGTTCATTGGAAGGATTGATGCTGAGGCTGAAACTCCAATACTTTGGCCACCTCATGCGAAGAGTTGACTCATTGGAAAAGACCCTGATGCTAGGAGGAATTGGGGGCAGGAGGAAAGGGGGGCAACAGAGGATGAGATGGCTGGATGGCATCACCGACTCGATGGACATGAGTTTGGGTGAACTCTGGGTGTTGGTGATGGATAGGGAGGCCTGGCGTGCTGCGATTCATGGGTCACAAAGAGTCGGACACGACTGAGAGACTGAACTGAGCTGAACTGAGGGAGAGGAAGCTTGAGTATTTATCCACAACTTCTCTCCATCACTGGTTAAGGAGTATTCTTGGTGTTGGCTCTCCAGCACTTCAACCCACTCTGTAAAGGTACAGTGCACTCTCCTGGTCTGATTGTGAATGTCCAGGCAGACAGAAAGTCACTGGGCGTATGGGAACTGTTTGCCGGTGACCTCTAGGCAGGCCAAAGGGATGTGAGAAAGGTAACATCAACTTCTAGAACTGGGTATTAGATGACATTGGGAAATAATGGTTAATTTACTCTTAGATGTGATGATGCTATGGTGGTTATATAGAAGAATGTCCTCATTCTTAAGAGATGTCTGCTGAAATATTTATGATTTAAGTGTCATGATGATTGCAGCTAATTTTCAAATGACTCAGCAAAACACACACACACACACACACACACACACACACACACCAAATACAGCAAAATGTTAACATTTATTGAATCTAGAGTCCAGGTTGGGGTATATAGCTCTTCATTGTACTATTCTTCCTTTCAACTCCTCTGTATGTTTGACATTTTCTTTTTTCTTAATATTTATTTGTGTGTGTGTCAGGTCTTAGCTGTGGCTCGTGGGCTTAGTTGCCCGGTGGCATGTGGGATCTTAGTTCCCCAACCAGGGATTGAACCCTCATCCCCTGCAGTGGGAGGCAGATTCTTAACCACTGCACCACCAGGGAAGTCCCTCACAGTTTCATAACTGAAATATGAAGGAAAGTGTTTTGCAGACTTTACTGTGCCCACTATATGCTGAGTACTCTAAGCCTTGGGGATGCCTGTCCCATCCAAACCAAGATGGGTTTCTTTGTTATGATTTAGTAAGACTTGGCTTTTCAAGTCACTCAACTGCCACTGTGGAGAACTGTTTTAATAGCTACAAATCAATGATGTCTATAAAATGAATGGTACCCCTTTAACTGCACAGCATTAGATGGGTACCCTGGATGATACTAAGAAGCTCCTGATCTTCTAGGCTCTTCCATTCTAGAGGGGAAAGGTAACTACGGTCAGGAACCAGTTAGGGTGCTTTTTCAGATTAAAAAATGGTATCATGGCGCCCCTTCTGGAGAGTCAAAGAAGTGATATAATTTGCCCAGGACCATGTACATTGTCCCTGGAACGTTCCTCTTTCTTTCCTAGGACTGATAAGCAAGAAGAAATCATTCAGCTCTTAGAAGTTAAGCTCAATAGTTAACCATTAAGCCTAAGTATTTCAGCTGGTTGGAATATTAACAGAGTCCAATATTCCATGTCCTCCGCAAGTAGCTCAGGCCCAGAGGGAGAAAAGACAGGCAACCTTGAATGTGGAAATTTCCAGGAGTAGAAACAATTCACTCCATATCAGACTTCCGTACTCTGGACAGGGGAGGGTGTCCAAGACCGGGCAGCCCTGGGGGGTCTGAGCTAAGTGAGTGCCGAGAAGCACCTGAGGAGTCTCCAGTCACTTTCCTTCATCAGGAGTCTCATCTTTAACAAGCTCCAGGGTGACTGACACTGCGGTTCAGGGGTCTCATTTTGAGAACCACGGCCTATGAGACTAAGCATTGATGAGGGTGATGAAGGTGGGAGCCCCTTAGCTCAGGATAAGTGCCTAGTACAGTGCTTAGTGCTTGGTGGGTACTCAACAAACAGTAGTGCGAATTCCCTGGTGGTCCTGCGGCTAAGACTCCATGCTCCCAGTGCAAGGGATGTGGGTTCAATCCCTGGTTGGGGAACTAAGATCCCACATGCATACAGCATGTCCAAAAAGTAAAAAAAAAAAAAAAGTAGTGGGAGGGGGGTTCAAGAGGGAGGGGACATACGCGTACCTGTGGCTAATTCGTGTTGATGCATGGCAGAAACCATCACAATATTATAAGTCATTATCCTCCAATTAAAAATTTAAAAAAAATTTTTTTAAGAAAAAAAGAAGCAATAGTTAAAGAAGGAAAGAGGGAAGGAAGAAAAGATGAGAGGAAGGAGCAAGGAAGAAGGGGAGGAGAAGGGGAAAAACGGGGAGGGTGCTCACTTGGAGATGAATTGCGAGCTCTGGCCTGGAAGAGAATGTGTACACAAGACTGCCCTGGGGGAAACTGACCCTGCTGGGGCACAGGCCTCACAGTACTTCCTGTCATGTGGGGATGGAGAACAGGGAGGAAAACAACCAGGAGGGAAGACGAGGTGCAGTGTAGCTGGGTGCTGACCACCCCATCCCCAGAGGCCTTTGAGCTGCATCTGCCTCTGCTGTCACCAAGCCTGATCCAACAGAGGCAGCAGCTCAGCAAATGGCACGAGGGTCATAGGTCAGCAGGGTCAGGCCAGGTCGCTGGGAATACCACTGAGGGCTTTAATGTAACAGAAAAATGAGAAATCTAGTCATCACAGCCTTGCAATGATAGAGTAGTTCTTTGAGCCACTTAGGGACCCAGTTCAGTTCAGTTGCTCAGTCGTGTCCGACTCTTTGTGACCCCATGAATTGCAGCACGCCAGGCCTCCCTGTCCATCACCATCTCCCAGAGTTCACTCAGACTCACGTCCATCGAGTCAGTGATGCCATCCAGCCATCTCATCCTCGGTTGTCCCCTTCTCCTCCTGCCCCCAATCCCTGCCAGCATCAGAGTCTTTTCCAATGAGTCAACTCTTCGCATGAGGTGGCCAAAGTACTGGAGTTTCAGCTTTAGCATCATTCCTTCCAAAGAAATCCCAGGGACCCAGCATGGTGCTTTTTCATCCAGAATTCAACACAGTATTTACCAAACTGCTTAAAATTGGTATGGAACTTCAGAATTTCCAGCTTCTAAACAGTGATTAGTTTTCCTCTAACTTCTCATCCTCTATAAGATTCCTTCATCACCGAGAATCTTAGACCTTAAATTAAGACCTGAAAGGCTGCCTGTCTAGAGTTGCCATATTTAGCAAATAAATATCCAAGACATCTACTGCATTTGAATTTCAGGTAAGTAACAAATAATTTTTTAGTATAAGTATGTCCTGTGCAACTGCCATCTGTTAATTTATGACAAAGCCAATGTTTGGAATATGCTTACACTAAAAAAAAATCATGTGTATCTGAAATTCAGATTTAATTAGGTATTCTGTGTTTAATTGGGCAACTCGACTTCTGGCTAATCCTCCTGTTTTTTAATAGGTGAGGAAGTGAAGTTCAGAGACATAAAGTGACTTGTCCAAAGTGACACAGGGTTAGAATCCGTTCAGGATTCCCTGCTGCCACAAGGTTCCTTTTCCCAGTGTCTTGCTTCAGAGTTTCTCTACACTGCTTCTTTGTTTTTTTTTTTTTGTTTTGTTAAGGGGTGTTTTTTGGCTACGTTGCGTGGCTTGTGGGATCTTAATTTCCTGACCAGGGATGGAACCCCAGACTCAGCAGTGAAAGTGCAGAGTGGACCACTGGACCACCAGGGAATTCCAAACTTGGCTTCTTGACCCACTAGGGATGAGTTTTAGAGTGTTTGTAAAGTCCCTGAATTTTAGGCAAAAATGTGTGTGTGTGTGTGTGTGTGTGTGCATGTGGGTATTTTTCTGGGGAGATAATCTCTGCTTTTATTTATTTATTTACCAAAATATCAACTTTATTACTGAAAGAGAATGTATTGGGAAAGGTGGCTTGTATTTATAGGCAAATGGGTTTCCAGTAAGAAACCTCAGAGTCGGAAGAGATCCCCATCCCATGAGAGGTACTGCTGCACCTCTGAGGATGGTAGTGCACCAGATACCTCCTATCAACACTGGCAGGGCTTCTCCTGTTATGCCTATTTAGAGACTAAGAGCAGTTAAGAAGCATGATCTCTGCAGACAAGAAGTCTCTTCTCTTTCAATTAGCTTCTCAAGAGTCATGATTTTAATAAAATATTAAACTGTGCTCTTTCATAGGACTATGTTCTGCTTTCAAAATGAAGAACATCTATGACTTTGGGCTGAAATTTCTGCTTTCCCTACGTCCCTTCATCCCCTGCCCTTCCTTCATTCCCTGGCACAGCACTGGGTTCAAACATTTTAGGTGGTGGGTGGATTTTGTGTACAAGTGTACAGAAAAAATATTCACTACATCTTCTTTTTTTGGCTGTACCACGCAGCATGCAAGATCTTAGTTTCTTAACCAGAGATCAAACCCACACCCTCTACAATGGAAACAGAGTCTTAGCCACTGGACTGCCAGGGAAATCTTTCCACTATATCTTCTATGTGCCATGCAGTGGCACAGCCATCCCACCCTCCACAACCTACCTGTTTCAAAACCCCAAATTCCTCTTGTTGTTATTTAGTTGCTAAGTTGTGTCTGACTCTTTGAGACCCCTTAGACTGTAGCTCCTCCATCCATGGGATTTCCCAGGCAAGAATACTGGAAGTGGGTTGCCAGTTCCTTCCTGCAGGGGATCTTCCCCACCCAGGGATCAAACTCACGTCTCCTGCATTGGCAGGCAGATACTTTACTTCTGAGCTACCAAGGAAGCCCGATTCCTCTTATCTATCGTGTATCCATAAAGAAAGCTGAGGGCTGAAGAACTGATGCTTTTGAACTGTCATGTTGGAGAAGACTCTTGAGAGTCCCTTGGACTGCAAGGAGATCCAACCAGTCCATCCTAAAGAAAATCAGTCCTGAATATTCATTGGAAGGACTGATGCTGAAGCTGAAACTCCAATACTTTGGCCACCTGATGCGAAGAACTGACTCATTAGAAAAGACCCTGATGCTGGGAAAGATTGAAGGCAGGAGTAAAACAGGATGACAGAGGATGAGATGGTTGGATGGCATCACTGACTCAATGGACATGAATTTGAGCAAGTTCTGGGAGTTGGTGATGGACAGGGAGGCCTGGTGTGCTGCAGTCCATGGGGCTGCAAAGAGTCAGACACGTCTGAGCAACTGAACCAAACTGAACTGCATGTTGTATTTTCCTCCCTCCACTTCTTAGACTGGCAACCCAGGGCTGACAGATCAGAACACCTTTCAGAGAAGGGAGCAGGGATGTGACCTTTGAGATTGACCACTAGAGGTCCCTTCTCATCCACAGTGATCCTGAAGTTAGACTTTGCTAGAGGTTGACAAAGAAAAGTAGAAGTGAAGTCGTTCGATTGTCTCTGACTCTTTGCGACCCTATGGACTGTAGCCTACCAGGCTCCTCCCTCATGAGATTTTCCAGGCAAGAATACTGGAGTGGGTTGCCATTTTCTTCTCTAGGGGATCTTCCCGACCCAGGGATCTAACTTGGGTCTTCTGCATTTCAGGCAGACTCTTTACCATCTGAGCCACCAGGGAGAGAAGAAATTTCCTTGGACTAGTGGGGCTGATCTCTGTTACAAGCATAATTGGGGTAGTCTGTATCAAGCAATGGGAAGAAGCCATGCAATCCAGCACGAGTGATGCAGAATAAAATGGTTTCCTAAGAAGCTGGATAGTGTCTTCCAGTGTCAGGCTTGAAGGCAGAGTTTTAAGCAGAAATAGGGGCCTGGAGCTTCCTCTTCAACCAAAAGGGGAAAATGCAGGGTATTCCACCCCTCACCCACACCAGGCAAATATCCAATTTCCTTCTGAGTGTAGTCTGGCTCCAGGGACATATTTACTGGAAGTTAGGGATGCTTCTGCAAGAGACCCTCATTTGTACAGGCTCATTCTATAAAGGCCTTGACCTTGGTAGCTTTATAGTTGTAATTTTGTATTCTTTTCCTTAAAGAAGGCCCTCAAGTATATAAACATTTAGGCTCCATAGGGGTTGGATCTAATGCTGTCTGGCTCCCGGATACAGATTTCAGGGAGGAAGGAGGTGGGGCAGAGTTTCAAAGGGACGTTTCCCTGGAAACTAATGAGAAAGCGTTTCCTGTGGGATGAGGAAGAGGTTCATACACATGCCAAAAAACCAGATAGTCTCCTAATCTCCAAAGAATTGTAGCTGTGGGGGCACCTGAAATCAAGGAGACCCCTCTTGCCTGCTCAGAGCTTTCCTTGGCCTGCGGAAGTCTGCCAAATCTTTAGGTGAACTCACAGACCTGTAGCATCCTGTTGGCTGCTTTCTGAATAAACAAATGCTGTTGCCAACCATTGTGTTAGATTTTGGAGAAAAAAACCCAACCAAGCAAAACTCTGGTTCCAGAATTTCTGTGAGTTGTGATGAGGCATGAACTTTACAAAGGATTAAATAATCAACGAGGGTTGAATGAACAATTCTGTTTGGGATGTACGGATTGGATTTGGTAATAAAAGGCAAAGCAATATCCACAACTTTAGAAGCAGATGAGTGTAAGGAGCTTTTTCTGGTTCTAAAATAGAATGTTCTGGAAACCTGCAGCCAACAATGTGCTGGAACTGCTAGTACCAACTAGCAGAGCTGACACTGCGCTTCTCTTCTCAACTCTGCATTTAGTGACTGAAACTGGCCCCACTGGGAGCATTTACACCAGTGAAATTAACAACCATTACAAATCAGGGCTCTTCTCTCTAGGACTGGTGTTCTTTACCAGAACATCACTACCTGCACCCTATCCCTGAGGGCTTCCTAGGTGGCACAGTGGTAAAGAATCTGCCTGCCGATGCCAAAGATGCAGAGACATGGGTTTGATCCCTGAATTGGGAAGATCCCGTCAAGTAAGAAATGGCAACCCACTCCAGTATTCTTGCCTGGAAAATACCATGGCCAGAGGAGCCTGTCAGGCTAGAGTCTAGGGATCACAAAAAGTTGGACACAGCTGAGTGACTGAGCATGCACCCTACCCTTAATCTCCTCTCCCCCCCCCCCCCCCCCCCCCCCCCC
>SJXQ01008992.1:5226-78171 GCA_006408695.1 Aepyceros melampus
CATTGTGGTTTTGATTTGCATTTCTCTGATAATGAGTGATGTTGAGCATCTTTTCATGTGTTTGTTAGCCATTCATATGTCTTCTTTGGAGAAATGTCTATTTAGTTCTTTGGCCCATTTTTTGATTGGGTCATTTATTTTTCTGGAGTTGAGCTGCATAAGCTGCTTGTATATTTTTGAGATTAGTTGTTTGTCAGTTGCTTCATTTGCTATTATTTTCTCCCATTCAGAAGGCTGTCTTTTCACCTTACTTATAGTTTCCTTTGTTGTGCAGAAGCTTTTAATTTTAATTAGATCCCATTTGTTTATTTTTGCTTTTAAAAACAAAAGATTGAAGGCAGGAGGAAAGGGGGACCACAGAGGATGAGATGGTTGGATGGCATCATCGATGCAATGGACATGAGTTTGAGTAGGCTCCAGGAGTTGGTGATGGACAGGGAAGCCTGGTCTGCTGCAGTCCACGGGGTAGCAAAGAGTTGAACATGGCTGAGCAACTGAACTGAACTGATCACCAACTCAAAGGACATGAGTTTGAACAAACTCTGGGAAATAGAAAAGGACAGGGAAGCCTGGTGTGCTGCAGTTCATGGGGTTGCAAAGAGTCAGACAGGATTTGGCAACTGAACAACAATAGAATGTGAATCATCACACCTACGTTGGAGGCTTTTTTAGAAGGGTTAGTAATAAAGTAAGTAAAGCAAAGAACCTGAAATATAGTGACTGTGTAATAGCTGGCATGTGCTACCTGGGGCCAGAAACAGAAAGTGGACAAGGATCAGCTTGCTTGTGGCTTAGTGACTGCTTCATTCAGGTTCTATGAAGGTCTGTAACTCAAGATCCAGGCTCAGAAAAATATTTAAATGCTCAACTAATGATGTAAAAAAAATTTTTTTTTAATCTCCTTTTTAACTTTTTAGCTAAATCTCTTTATTTTGTTATCTTAATGGTTGATTTAAGGTTTATAGGGCATCCCTGGTGGCTCAGACAGTAAAGAATCTGCCTGAAATGTAGGACACCTGGGTTTGATTCCTGGTTCAGGAAGATCCCCTGGAAAAGGAAATGGTGACTCACTCCAGGATTCTTGCCTAGGAAATCCCATGGACAGAGGAGCATGGTGGACTATATGGTCCATGGGGTCACAAAGAGTTGGACGTGACTGAGCAACTAACAAACTAAGGTTTAATAGTATATAGACTAACTTAGTGTTCCCTTTGGGAACCCTGGGGAAGAAATAGAGAAGGGTTGTTTTGCTCTCTTCCCTGGCCCCATGATCTTTTTTAGTGGACCTAAAGTCCAGGGATACCTTGGGTTCCAATACTTCAAGCGAGTATGGTATACTCAGTGTAAGTTTTGTAGTTAGGGGGCAATTTGTCCTGTTTTTAAAATTCTAGTTAGCTTCTCTCTGACAATTATACAAAGAAAGATTATAGAAGAAGTCACAGAGGAAGCCCCTGAAAATCCACCAGGAAGGTTGATAGAACAGTAATACAAGGGTAAGAGTGACAAGGGTGGCAGAAGCCTGGTTTAGACCTGTCCCTGTGCTCCTCGCATGTGGAGGTCCAGAGTTACCTTATTGCTCAAAAGAGGATGCTCTTCTCAGGTGAGACCTCCCACCCCCCTACCCAGCCTGGCAAGTGACAAATGTTGACATGGTTTGGCACCACTCTAGATTTTAAAGTGCTGGTAGTGTGAAATGCTGAGAAATTTCTGGACTGAGTCTCTTTAGTTCCTCAAGAGTTCCACATTCTTCACCTACAGGTCTTTGCCTGTGTGGTCATCGCATCTTGAAGTACTCTCCTCTTGTTTCCCACTCTGTGTGCCTATTTCCTAGAGATCTCAACTGAAGGTGAATCTTCCTCCAGAGAGTTTTCCCCAAATTCTTCCTACCCGCACACCTGAAGTGTTAGATCACCTTCCATGTGCTTTCATTGTGTCCCCATCCTGTCTCAGATAATGCCCTCTTCCTTAAAGAGCTTATGCTCCAGTGGGGAGACACAAAAAGAAATAACATCTTTTGACATCTGTTATTTACTCCTTGCCAGACCTTGTTTAATGTTCTGAAGACTGCCAGTAATATTGTTGAATGGATAAACCAGTGAGATTGCTAGTAAGGCAGGTAGATGGTTTGCACAGGGAGAACTGTGACCTTGGAAGGGTCTATCCTGGAAGTTTTGGTGAGGGATCCAGAGTGAGGTGGTGCTAGTGATAAAGAGACTTCCCTGGTGGCTCAGAGGATAAAGCATCTGCCTGCAATGCAGGAGACCTGGGTTCAATCCCTGGGTTGGAAGCTCCCCTGGAGAAGGAAATGGCAACCCACTCCAGTATTCTTGCCTGGAGAATCCCATGGACAGAGGAGCCTGGCGGGCTACAGTCCATGGGTTTGCAAAGAGTCGGACACGACTGAGCGACTTCACACACAGTGGCAAAGAACTTGGCTAACTCAGGGGACATAAGAGACTCAGGTTTGATCCCTAGGTCAAGCAGATCCCCTGGAGAATGGCATGGCAATCCACTTCAGTATTGTTGCCTGGGGAATCTCATGGACAGAGGAGTTTGGTGGGCTACAGTTCATAGGGTTGCAAAGAATTAGACACAACTGAAGCAAGTTAACACACACACACACACACACACACACACACACAGAATAATCCATCCTTAGTAGCATAGGGAGAGTTAAGGCCCTCCCCCTTCACATCTGCCTGCAGTTTTCCCTCCAACTAAGGCAACTCTGATGACCATCTGTGATATGGATTTATTCTCATCCACCAACCAGGCTAATAATGATTGTCTTGACTTCTAATAGTATGTACTAATTTTGCCTGTATTATTGAAATTATGTGTATATATCTTTTGTGTCTGAAGAACTCTCATTTTATATGACCCAGGAATTACACTTCTTATATGTTATTATTTGTTGTTGTTGTTTTTCAGTTGCTAAGTTGTGTCTGACTCCTTGTGATCTCATGGACTGCAGCATGTCAGATTTTCCTGTCCTTCACTATCTCCTGGAGTTTGCTCAAATTCAGGTCCACTGAGTCAGTGATGCTATTTAAACATCTCATCTTCTATCACCCCCTTCTCCTCCTGCCTTCCAATCTTTCCCAGCACCAGGGTCTTGTCCAATGAGTTGTCTCTTTGCATCTGATGACTAAAGTATTGGAACTTCAGCATCAGTCCTTCCAATGACTATTCAGGGTTGATTTCCTATAAGGTTGACTGGTTTGATCTTCCTGCAGTCCAAGGGACCCTCAAGAGTCTTCTCCACACCATAATTCAAAAGCATCAATTCTTCAGCACTCAGCCTTCTTATGGTTCAGCTCTGAAATTCGTACATGACTACTGGAAAAACCATAGGTTTGACTATATGGACCTTTCTCAGCAAATGGATATCTCTGCTTTTTAATATGCTGCCTAGGTTTGGGGCTTCTCTGGTGGCTCGGATGGTAAAGCATCTGCCTGCAATGCGGGAGACCCAGGTTCGATCCCTGGGTCAGGAAGATCCCCTGGAGAAAGAAATGGCAACCCACTCCAGTACTGTTGCCTGGAAAATTCCATTGACAGAGGAGCCTGGTAGGCTACAGTCCATGTGGTTGCTATGATTCAGACACAACTGAGTGATTTCACTCTCTTTCTTTCTAGGTTTGTCATAGCTTTCCTTCTAAGGAGCAAGTGTCTTTTAATTTCTTGGTTGCAGTCACTGTCCACAGTGATTTCGGATCCCAAGAAAATAAAATATGGTGCTGTTTCCACTTTTCTCCCTCTATTTGCCATGAAGTGATGGGACCAGATGCAATGATCTTAGTTTTTTGAATGCTGAGTTTTAAGACAGCTTTTTCACTCTCCTCTTTCACTCTCATCAAGAAGCTCTATAGTTCCTTTTCACTTTCTACCTTTACATTGGTATCATCTGCTCATCTGAGGAGATGATTGATATTTCTCCCAGCAATCTGGACTCCAGCTTGTGACTTATCCAGGTTGGCATTTCACATGATGTACTCTGCATATAAGTTAAATAAGCAAGGTGACAACATACAGACTTGTCACACTCCTTTCCCAGTTTTGAATCAGTCAGTTGTTCCATGTCTGGTTCTAACTGTTGCTTCTTGACCTACATCCAGATTTTTTTTAGAAGACAGGTAAAGTGGTCTGGTATTCCCGTCTCTTGAAGAATTTTCCACAGTTTGTTTTGATCTACACATTCAAAGACGTTAGCATAGTCAATGAAGCAGAAGTAGATGTTTTTCTGGAATTCTCTTGCTTTCTCTATGATCTGACAAATGTTGGCAATTTGATCTCTGGTTCCTCTGCCTTTTCTAAACCCAGCTTGAAATCTGGAAGTTATTGTTTCCTGTACCATTGAAGCCTAGCTTCAAGGATTTGGGGCATAACCTTACTAGCATGTGAAATGAGCACAGCTGTTTGGTAGTCTGAAGATTCTTTGGCATTGCCATTCTTTGGGATTGTAATGAAAACTGACCTTTTCCAGTCCTGTGGCCACTATTGAATTTTCCAAGCTTGCTGGTATTTTGAGGGTGGCACTTTTACAGCATCATCTTTTAGGATTTGAAATAGCTCAGGTGGAATTCCATCACCTCCACTAGCTTTGTTCATACTAATGCTTCCTACAAATAAAAGACAAAGAAAAATTTTAAGGGAAAAATGGGTGAAGAATAAAATGAAGTAGGAAAGAAGATAATTTTAAATTTCAGTGCCCTTGTTTTTAAGGAAAAAGTCATCCATGAGAAAAAGAGAATTTTTAATCTAGTGAAATGAAAGGCTCAGAGCTGAAATATAATAGTGAGAAAGTCTGGATAAAATTAAAAATAAGAGGAAAGGCTAAAAAATAAAGCATAAAAATATGAAAATGAAAGAGTTAAAGGATAATGATTATAGGCCATGATATATGAAGTAAAAAAGTTAGATCTTTAAAATGTAAAATAGGAATAAAACAGTTAAAAAATAAAAGTGAAATGTTAAAAAAAACTATATGCATGCACACACACATATGTTGCTAAATGATTAAAAAGAAAATAGAAATTTTAAAATTTTTAAAATTTTAAAAATTAAAAAATTTTTCATTTTAAAAAGAAAATAGAAATTTTAAAAATGTGGAAGGGGGAGAAAGCATAAAACAAAGCATATGAATCTTAAAAAATAAATCATTGGTGAGGCTGAGCATCTTCTGATCACTTAATTGGGCAGCAGGAACTCTGGGAAGAAGTCAAATGGTACTCCTAACCCTCCCTCCTTTATCAGCCCAGAGACAACACTTCTGTCAAACAGCTGGTGGGGACGTGAACCTAGGGCAGAAGGTTCAAGCTGTGTTCCTCCTGGTCTTAGCAAGGGCCATTTGTGTGTTTGGGAAGAACGCTAACTCAGTTGATGAATCAGTGCTTGTAAAGCTCTTAGCATCTTGGTGGCACCCAGTGGCATTTGCCAAATATTCTAAAGGATTGGGTCGTTGGTGGTTGGTGGTCGGTGGAGAGAAGCAAAAGGGGCCTCAGCATTTGATACTATCAAATCCTGCTTCCCAGGAAATTGCAGAGGGCTCAGACAATATTTTATAAGAATCAATGGTAATCACAAATATATATTTGTTTCTGAAATGTGTCTAGCGCCACACCAGATAGGCATTTTCCCACAGATGGTCTCATTTTAGAGCTCACAGCAGCCTTGCAATTATCATATTTCATAGATTCTTAGACTCCACGTTTCCACACACGTTAGCATCTCTAAGATCAAGCTGCATGATGCATTTTACAATCTATGTGATAAGAGAACCTTATATTGTGGTTTAATTGTCGGTGTGTTTTTCCACATGTACATAGAACAGTAATGACTCTTATAGTTTATGGTGTGTTAGATTCGATGAACTACAGTAGATGCTACACTCCATGTTTCCCAGATGAGAAAATTGAGACTCCTGGAGTCTAAACAGTCTGCCTGACATCACATACTGGTTTGTGTAGAGCCTGGTGTGACATACAGATTCCAAAACTTGTTCTTTTTTCCCTTGGAAACTCAAGGACTCGAAATTATCTAACCCACACTGGGAAAGTCAAATCCCAGAATGTCAGAGCCAAAATGCTTCCAGAAGATGAGTGTGTTCTATACACCAGGATAGAGGTGGGCGGTAGTCTTGCCCTGACTTTCCACTCCTCTCGCTCAGTTGAGAGGAGTTCACTGCATTGCTTCTTCCCAAGACAGTTTCTTCTTTCAGCATCTTTTCCTGTTTTACTATTTTTGATTTGTTTAGGTTTGTTTGTTTGCTCTGCAACTTTGTCTTCCTAGCTGCTGGTTTCCTCAGAGAGTCAAGGAGACACCCAGCTGGAGCGAAGTATCAGACACCCATAGTATATTTCTCTCTCACTCACCCCAGTTACCTGATAGCTGGCTGGCTACCTCTAGAAATATATTAGGAGAAGGCAGTGGCACCCCACTCCAGTACTCTTGCCTGGAAAATCTCATGGATGGAGGAGCCTGGTGGGCTGCAGTCCATGGGGTCGCGAAGAGTTGGACATGACTGAGCGACTTCCCTTTCACTTTTCACTTTCACGCATTGGAGAAGGAAATGGCAGCCTACTCCAGTATTCTTGCCTGGAGAATACCAGGGATGGGGGAGCCTGGTGGGCTGCTGTCTATGGGGTCGCACAGAGTCGAACACAACTGAAGCAACTTAGCAGCAGCAGCAGAAATATATTATGGCTTCTGAGATTGGTGTACCAGAGAAGCATCAGCAGAAGCACCACGTCTGCTGCATTCCCAGTCCAGAAGGAACAGTGTTATGTCCTCATGGGAACAGTTTATTCTTATAGTACTGTGATTTAAGCTTACAGAGAGAAATGGCCAGTTACAGAGTAATTTCCCTGAATACTCTGTTTTCATTGCCTGGAGGTTCTTAACGCTAAATGGTAATGTTGTGCATCTGGAGAAGCCTGGTGGGGTCTCTGTGGACACCTTGGCTCTCTGGTTTCTATCAAAGGGCCTTATCAGTCTTTTCACTAGGGTTTGCAAATGTTGAAATAAATTTCTGAAGGCCAAAGAAATGCAGAGCTGAGTGATCCTTTGATCCAAGCCCTTCGTTATGTAGATAAGAAAAGGGAGGCTCAGAGGGGTGAAGAGGCTGGCCAGAATTACACAGCAGATTGTGGCCATGACTGCAGTCCACCAGGTCACTCACTCAAGGTCATCCAGGAGTTATAGAAAATGTACATCAATGTTTGGTGTGACTATTAGGAAACCTCCTTGAGATTGGGGAGGCTGCTTATCTCCACTATGCATTAGGCTTCTCACTAATTTCCTTTTCTCTGTCTCTCCCCTGACTAATCTAACATGTTCATGCTGCAAGATTCTTCTTGGTAGAACTTCTGATCACATCTCTTCCTGTTCAAAAAATTGGTGGCTCCTAAAGAATAGTCCAGCCTCCTTGGCATTGAAGCTGCTTGTGGTCTGGCACAAACTCCCTCCAGCCTTTACTTTCTCCCACTTGCATAACATGCTCTCTCAGTCTGGATGGGCTTTTTGTAAGCCTGCAACCTTTGCTCATGCTGTTCTGTGTTCTGAAACATACTTTCCAAAGTTCTGCTCCTGCTTTAAACTTGGCTTATTATCAGGGAGGATGGTCGGGCCAGGTCTGGGGACGGGGGGCTATGCTGGGGCCTGCCTCTTCGCTATTTACAGACTTCTCTGCCCAATGAAATATGCAGGCAAGTGGGCACCACCAGGTGGTCCAGGCTAGGGTACTTACTCAATGCAATACGTAGGAAGGCAGTTTGGTTTGGGTACAGCCTGGCAGTGAATGCTTGGTGGGCAGTGGGCATCTGGGCAAGTGATCTGGCAATGAATGTCAGAACTCCAGCTTCTGGGGTGGGACATTTCAGTGTCAGATGTTGGAGACACAGAGCAAGCCACAGAGATGGGGCCTTACCTGCAGGAAACTTGCAGATCAGTGAGTAAGACAGATATTAAGCATTGGTGATTTCATCAAATGTGCATTGATTCCTACAATTGTTATTTCTCAAATACGGATGCTGAGTCTTACTGAGGTTGACAGACTTCCCCGGGTCCCTCAGTGAATCAATTTCAGAGACATCTCCAAGGCCTATGCTCTTATCAGAGACAATCCCTTTTCTGGAGAAACCAGGGGTCAGGGCTGAGTGATGAGGCAATGACTTGGGTCTGGAGTAAATATTATTACTACTAATAATGGGCATATTCATGGGAGAAAGATGCTTCTCCCTTTACACGATTACTACCTGCCATGTGTAAGATAGAATCATCCTAAGTGCTTTGCCTATGTTAATTTAAATGTCTCAGTAACTCTGTGTAGTAGCAATTAACCTCTCTATTTTATAGCTGCAAGGGTTAGACACAACAAATACATTGTCCATGATTACTCAGCTATGGTGAAGAAAGGTTTCAACCTAGAACAGTCTGCTATAAAATCAATGTTCTTTCCAGAAGACCAGGCTACCTCTCTACCAACATTTGTCTAAAAACCAAAGAGAGCTTATTTTTTTCCTTCTTGAGGGGAATGAGGGAGAATGAGATAAGGGCTATGTAGACAGTGAAAACTAAAACTAGTCTAAATCCTGGGAGTCACCTTGAATTTCTCTCCACGACGCAACCCCCATTTTCATCTAGACTGCAAGCACTTATCCTAAATCCACTCTCTCCCCTCCACCTCCCCTGCTACCACCTTATGTTTAAGCCATCTTTCCGAGGAATTTGGCCTGTGCACATGGCAGATGATGGTGCCATTTACTTTAATGGAGAGGGCGAAGGGAAGGTCAAGGTGAGGGGTGAAAGCGCTGTACATCAAACTTTGTTTGACCATAGTGAACTTGACTGTTTACTAGACATCCAAGGGGAGATGTCAAATAGCAGTTACATATTGTAATCAAGCATCTGACTCCATTTTTAATGTTTGATGGCTGGCAGCTTTCAGGACTCACCTATCCATCTACAACTTTCAAGCCACATCTGAGAAAGCTGATAAGACAGCCTGGGCACTGGACTGGGAAGACCTCAATGGTAGTTTCCTGCTTTCCTCCTCTATTTCCCCCTAACTCAGGCTTCTTTACAGCTAAAGGACCCTTAATTCCTGTGTCACAGTTAAGCCCAGCTCTTCAGTAAACTCTAATTTGAGACTTTGCTCTCCTGTGGTTGGCCTGAGTTATAGGTCTAGGACTGTGCCTAGGTCTCTTCTCCTAGGCCAACAGCTGTAGCCCTGCCCAGCATCTCAGTCCTTAACCAGAACAGCATCCAATACTGAACCCTGGTGACTTGGGGTCCTTCCTGCTTTATATTATTATAAAACAAAAAAATTTTCATATAACTTTAAAAGGTTACTTTCCATTTGCAGTTATTACAAAATACTGGCTATATTCCTTGTGTTTCATAACACATCCTTGAGCCTGTCTTACACCCAATAGCTTGTCCTCCCGCTCCACCACCCCCATGTTTGCCCTCAACCCCCACTGGTAGCCACTAGTTTGTTGTATTTTTTAGATTCCACATATAAGTGATATTATATAGTACTTTTCTTTCTCTATCAGACTTATTTCACTCAGCATAAAGCCCTCCAAGTCCATCCATGTTGCTGCAAATGGCAAAATTTCATTATTTTTTTATGACTGAGAAGTATTCCATTGTGTATATATCAGTTCAGTTCAGTCTGTCAGTCATGTCCGACTCTTTGTGACCCCGTGGACTGCAGCACAGGAAGCGTGGGCTTCCCTGTCTATCACCAGCTCCCAGAGCTTACACACACCGCATATATACCACATCTTCTTTAGTTATCTGCTGATGGATCCTTAGGTTGCTTCCATATCTTGACAGTTGTAAGTAATGCTGCTATGAACACCGGAGTACGTGCATCTTTCCAAATTAATATTTCTGTTTTTGGATATATACCTAGGAGTGGAATTACTAGATTATATCACTATTCTATTTTTAGCTTTTTAAGGAGCCACCATCCTGTTTTCCATAATGACTGCACTTTACATTTCTACCAACAGAGTGCCAGTGTTGCCTTTTGTCCACATTCTCACTAACATTTGTTATTTGTGTTCTTTTGGATATAGCCATTCTGACCAGTGTTAGGTGATATCTCATTGTGGTTTTGATTTGCATTTCCCTGATGATTAGTGATGCTGAACATCTTTTCATGTGCCTGTTGGTCCTTCCTACTTTAGATGATTTCCACAAGGCCAGATCCTGCTCACGAACCCGCAGTCAGTAGTCCTGTTCTATATGAAGAGCAGCTCTGTGTCTGATTCTCATATCCTGACCTCCTGTTTTGTTTTGTTTTTGACCCGAAGTAGCAAGAAGTAAAACCTCACCTCTTTACTACAGCATTTAGCACTTTGCGTCCTCCACTTTATATATGTCTGTGTCTCCTAGAGGGTGTTCTCTGAGCCATCTTAGTAATCCCAGTGCGAGGACATACACAAACCCCTGCAGGCACAGAGCAGGCTGTTAGGGACTGTTTACTTAATAGACACAGAAAGATCTGGAAATGAGCACTCCCTGAGAGAGCTGGGGAGGACTCGTGGAATAGCCACAGAAGACCTGACTTCATTTTGAAAAAGAAAGGGGAGGTGTGTGGTGACGGAAGGACTAGAATACTCTTCAACAGTAAATATGGTTTGAAAACTTTCAGGAATGATGGAGTCCAGTTTCCCCACTTAAAATGTTTTCTTTCCTTCCTTCCTTAAGACAAAAGATAAATATTAAGTAGGAGATCATTGTCTCTTACTGGGCTACTGAAATAGTCACCAAATTGTCTCTCTTCTTTGAGTCTTGCCCCTCTGTGATGGATTATCCACTGAGTGAATCAAAGTAATCTCTGAAAGCATAAATCAGACCACATCACTCTCCTAATCAAAAGCCTCCCTCCCAGTGGCTCCGCATCACACTCTGCAAATTCAGTTCCTTTTCATGGGCTGCACAATTCTCCAGCATCTGTCCCCTCCTACTCCTTTGAGGTATTTTGCTCTTCCTCACTTGGCTAAGCCCCATTGGCCTGCTTTTTGTTCTCTGGCTTTACCAAGCTTGTTCCTGCCTCAGGGCCTTCGTACTTGCTATCTTCTCTCTTGTCAATAATACCCTTATATCTGGTTATTTATGGCTGACATCTTCTTTTAATTCAGGTCTCATCTCAAATGTCATTTCCTCAGACAGTCCTTCCCTGATCTCGCTATGCAATGCAGCAACCTCCTGCCCATTGATATCCATGTTCTATTTTCCTCCACAGTTCTTGTTTTCTAAGATATTTATTTATGTCCTTGTTTGATGTTGGTTTATCTGCTTGTTCATTGTCTGCCCTCTCTGAGTGGTCCCCCTTGTCCATGCTAGAACATGAGCTTTGTGAGGCTGGGAATTCTTGTTTGCTTTATTCTATTTCTAGCCCATGAAACAGCACCTGGTACATAGTAAGACTTGATAAATATTTGAATGAGTTTTAAAAGCAATTAAAAAAAAAAACCTTCATCTCTGTGCTCAGAGGTATGATGTTTATTCCAGAGAGTCCTTATTACCACATCTTCTTGGAGCAGATGATAGTTGGGTGGTGTGTGGTCATTGAGTGATATAGACTGAGTGGACCGGGTGTAATCACAAGGTTCAGTCATTTATAAAAAGACTAGAATGTTTATCTACCAGCACTTGGTGAGGAGCTTTCCTGCCTCCTAATAAGTCCCTGTGGTTTAATATATAAGGGATCTTTGTAGATAAATGTTAGGCCAGGAAAGAAGTGGGCCAGAGTGTCCAATTTTCTCCTGGAATTCAAGTTAAGAGGAATATTGATGACTGCCAAGAAGACATAAATTTACCCCGAGGTTAATAGCACTTAGGGTTCAGGGCTCCTCACTTGTCCATGTGCCTTCCAAGGCTCCGAGAGGGTCTCAAGGAGTGTACTTTCATGGTCATGTGAATCTGTACAGTGTTCAAAAGTTAGGTATTTCATTTAAATCAGTCCAGGCCCCTGCCTCTTTGCATCAGCTTCTAATATATCACACTTTGCTTTGTGTTAGCTGGTGTTGGAGGGCTGCAGACATTGCTGGGATTTGCTTGGGGGGATGTTGGGTCATTATTTGGGGTTTAGTGGGGCTTCCTGAGGGCGCTAGTGGTAAAGAACATGCCTGCTATGCAGGAGACATAATGAGACACGGGTTTGATCCTTGGGTTGGGAAGATCCCTTGGAGAAGAGCCTCGCAACCCACTCCAGTATTATTGCTGGAGAATCCCATGGACAGAGAAGCCTGGCAGGCTTTAGACTATAGGGTTTTGAAGAGTCAGCCATGATTGAAGTGACTTAGCATGATGCATGAGATGTGTTGATGTGAATCATGGTCCCCTCCATGTCTAGTTTAGTTGTGATGATCATGCTGGCATAGGAAAGTCTTCCACAACTATTTCAACTACTCATTGGGCTCTGGCAGGGCCAGAGGTGGCATCCTGGTATGAACACATGTGCTAGTCTATGGCAGCAGAAATACATGGAAATGGAGAAGAAACAGTATTTGAAATGTATGGTTGCTCTTGTTCAGTCGCTAAGTCGTGTCCAACTTGGCAACCCCATGGACTGCAGCATGCCAGCTCCTCTATCCTCTGCTATCTCCTGGAGTTTGCTCAAATTCATGTCTGTTGAGTCAGTGATGCTATCTAATCATCTCATCCTCTGTTGCCCTCTTCTTCTCCTGCATTCAATCTTTCCCAGCATCAGGGTCTTTTCCAATGAGTTGGCTCTTTCCATCAGGTGGCCAGAGTATTGGAGCTTAGCTTCAGCATTAGTCCTTCCAATAAATATTCAGAGTTGATTTCTTTTAGGATTGACTGGTTTGATCTCCTTGCAGTCCAAGGGAGTCTCAAGAGTTTTCTCTAACACCACAATTTGAAAGCATCAGTTCATTGGCACTCAGTCTTCCCGATCCCTTCACTGGGAAGATCCCCTAGAGAAGGCAATGGCACCCCACTCCAGTACTCTTGCCTGGAAAATCCCATGGACAGAGGAGCCTGGTAGGCTACAGTCCATGGGGTCGCAAAAAGTTGGACATGACTGAGCGACTTCACTTTCCTTTCCTTTCCAGTCTTCTTTATGGCACAATTCTTACAAATGTATGAGGCCAGAAGCTATTCTGAGGAAGGTATTTACAATGATCAGACCTTTAAAATTGTGAGTGGTAGATCTGTTTCTCCTTGGTACCTGGTCAAAATGGAAGTGCATTTCTACTAAAAATATGTTAACAAGACAGCATGCACAGTTATAAATGCCCCTTGTATTATATGCACCAAATAGGACCCAGGAACACTCCTGCACTTACAGGGCACAGAGCTGTATCGGAACTGCCAACAGCGAGTTTGTCAGCGTGCAGTCTCCTAGTTTTGCATCCCGTCTTAGTGTCTGACCCGTCTTACAGTATCTGACACACCTGTTTCTCACAAAGTCTATGTTGGCTCCAGAAGAAATTGTACTTAAAATTGTCACTGATGTCAGAAAATAGGCTGCAGAGACAAGTACTTCAGGACATTTCTGCCCATAGTCACTCTCAGTTGGTTAAAAAAAATTTTTTGCTTATATAATTATAGAGCTGAATAAAATATAAGTATCAATCACTTTTAATTTTAGATTAATTCTGTACATTTTTTCAGAATTATTGATCATATCTGAATTCAGATATTGTGAGTAGAAGCCAAAAATGTAAACTGAAAAAGAGAATGTTAATTAAAACTAAATGTCAAAAGCTCTCTTATTGTATAACAAAGGTAAGTCTAATCTCTGATAGTCAAATCATGAAGATAACAAAATAATAATGATAGCTAAGTAAATACAGATAATGAAATTGATGGAAGAGCTAAAGAGATGATGAGAATCAGGATACTCCTAAACAGAAGACACCAAAGCCAAAGAGAAATAAAAATAATAGCAGAGAATAAGGTAATTTGTAACCTCAGTAGAGCACACATGTAGGTCAGAGGTCAATAGTGGCTTTATTTGGATGAATTCATTATGCCTTTTCATGTGTCTTGTTAAAATGAGCTGTAATCTCATTCATTTGCTTTGGCAAAAGACAACCTAAAAATTATATAAACCTCTTCATGTGCTATACAAGGTCACTGACATCAAACTGGTCATTGAATGTCGTCAACTCAAAAAATATTTAACATTAGTCATATACAATAAAACTTGAAATGCCCTGAAACCTTATAGCTTGCATATGAAAGAAACTTTATAGATATTCCCCCAATTTAATGGTTATCCTGGAAATTTACATGACATTCTCAGTAACAAGTTGGGCTGCTAAAACTTTTTCTAAACTACCCATAAGAAAAACAAATTTCAAGGGTCCACGCTGGAGGAGGAAGGGCTCAATGATCTTTTTGTTCCCTCTGCAGAAAATATTACAAAATTGTTATTGTGTGAAGAGGTGATCAAAGAGTATGCAGCCAAAAATGTAGGAAAAAAAAGCTAATTAACAAAAACAAAAATTTTGGATTTTATGGTATTTGTCAGCTTTTAAAAATTTATAGTGTATGGTCATTTATTTCTCATTCTAAGTAAATATTCAATCTTGAATTGACTTTTAGATTCATAATTCTGTATTCTTTTTCTTTAAGAGGGCCCCCACAGGAACAAATCATATGAACTTTAGGCTGCACCAAACTTAAATCAGCCTCCTCCAGCAGGCAAGAAATTGTATTAATAGCTATGGCTTCTTTGGCCTTCACGATGGAGAAACATGAAGAAAACTTGTCCAGCAGGGTCTGGAGACCAAGAAGTTAGGGATTTCTTACGTAATGTACAAGATAAGACATTTTTATTTGTTGAAACAATTAGCTACCCCTTAGAGTTGGACTGTGAAGAAAGCTGAGTGCCAAAGAATTGATGCTTTTGAACTGTGGTGTTGGAGAAGACTCTTGAGAGTCCCTTGGACTTCAAGGAGATCCAACCAGTCCATTCTAAAGGAGATCAGTCCTGGGTGTTCTTTGGAAGGAATGATGCTAAAGCTGAAGCTCCAGTACTTTGGCCACCTCATGTGAAGAGTTGACTCATTGGAAAAGACTCTGATGCTGGGAGGGATTGGGGGCAGGAGAAGAGGATGACAGAGGATGAGATGGCTGGATGGCATCACTGACTCGGACATGGGTCTGAGTGAACTCTGGGAGTTGGGAATGGACAGGGAGGCCTGGTGTGCTGCAGTTTATGGAGTGGCAAAGAGTCAGACACAACTGAATGATTGAACCGAACTGAACTGAACTGACCAACAAAGCAAGGGTTTCACCATAAGGCATAACCTGCCTAGGTCATTAAAGAAAAAAATCATTTTATCTGTCTCAAAATAGTGTGTCTTCATTTCCTAGTTTAGTGGGTTGTCCATCCTAATTCCGATCTACTTAGGATCTCAGAATGTGACCTTATTTGGAATGGGGTCTTTGCAGATATGGTTGGTGAGTTTAAGATGATATCATAGTGGATTAGGATGACTTGGTGATCCCATGAATAGGACTCTGTGCTTTTACCGCTGAGGACCCAGGTTCAAGCAATCCCTGGTCAGGGAATTAAGATCCTCATGCCAGGCTGCCTGGCCAAAAAATGATTTTTTTTTTCATGTTCTTATAATAGGCCTATTTGTAGAGACAGAGACACAGTGAAGAAAGCCATGAGAAGATGGAGGCGGAGGTTGGGGGGATACAGGAGCAAGCCCAGAAACGCCTGAGGCCATCAGAAGACTGGAAGAGGGAGGGGGAATTCTGCCCGAGAGTCTTGGGAAGGAGCATGGCCTTGCCAATACCCTGATTTCATACTTCTTGCCTCCAGAACTATGAAAGAATATATTTCTGTTGTTTTAAGCTGCCAAGTTTGTGGTAATTGGGACAGCAGACCTCAGAATTAATACTTCTGAGAAAATGGTATACCTTGGGTTAGTGAGGGCAGATGCTAACAGTCAGTTTCCAGACAGGCAAGCAGAAAAAACCCCTGTCCTCTATTTCCACATAACTCTGCTGCAGCGACAAACATTCGTGGTGCTTTTACTATGCACTGTTGCTATACAGGCCATGACAGGGAAGGCAGAGATAGTTGGACCCAGTTCTGAACTTACGGAGCTTACAAGTGGGCAGAGAGATAAAATGTGGATAAAAGTACAGCTGCTTTTGGAAGAGAGAAAGCAGGCAGGGATCCAGACCCCATCTTGCTCGCTAGCAAGATGGCAGGTTAAGGAGGCATGAGTGGTGGGAGACTAACCGACAACAAACTGGAGAAGCTCTTTTGTGCAGCAAGAGGGGAGGAGGAAGGGAGAAAGAAACGGACTTTCAGAATTTTCATGAGGATGAAACTTTGAGCAGAGGAGAAAATGGTGATTTTTTTTGAAAACTTTTCGGGAAGACTGATTAAGAAATTTATTACAGGAAATGAAGGCATGAAAATGGTGATTTTTTTTTTCAGAAGGATTTCTGGGTAGGTGCAAGATGTCTGGCATTGTGCCTTTGACAAAATCAACTGTACAGCTTTCCACTGTTATTCAAGCATTCAGAGTGGAACTGTAGTTTTTTGATGTGGTGAATAAAAGATTCAGGATGATGGGAGCTTCTGCTTTGTGTGGGTTCCCTATGGACATGGATTTTGTAATGAAAGATGGAGTGTGAGTTAGGCAAGGGGTGAGCTGCAACAAAGCAGCAGTAGAGGCTAGAGATGAAGATGTTCTAGCAGGAGCTACTCTTTGTCACCCTAGGTTTCCCCACAACCTGATTCAAGCTCCTCCCCCAAAAGTAACTTGTAGAGTTAGCAATCTTCTCTGGGGTGTTGTGGCTACAGCTGCTAATATTTGTTCCCTCCCCTCCCCTGGCCCACCAGCTATAAGCCAAAAGTAACTAGAGCCCACTACTTTAGAACATACTCTTTTTAGTCTTCTCAAGTCTTCATGGAAATTGTAGCATTCTTTTTCCACTCAGAGGTAACCTCTGAAACTCACCTGCAACCCTTCCTTCTCATTAACTCTCCTTTCTGTCTTGAGAGTGCATTTGCCAATAGGATCTGAACACATCCTTAGTTGCTAATGTGGTATGTTATTTCTAAGACTTTTTTTTTTTTTTTTATAGAGTACATCATGAAATTCAATCCCAGAGCCCAGGTGGTTTAGAGAATGTTCCAAATGGTCTACATATTTGAAAGTAAAGGGGGATAGTCTTAAAAAAATCCCTTTACATTTTGGCCAAGTCCCTGATGTACAGTTGGACCACATCATAAAAGACTCTCAAATGGTTATGGCCAATGTCATTCGACTGAATCATCTCTCTACCCAGATGATGAGTCTGTGGGATTGAGGCTGTTCCCAAATTCAGAAAACTTTAGACTGCACACTTGGGTACTTGGGGAGTTGGCTGTAGCCACCTGCTTTCTTGGAAACTAAAGAGGAAAAGCTATCTGTCAACTGAGTTCCCTTGATGCAAGCCCCCACTGACTCTAAGCACAATATTCAGTCAAAAATAAGCTCCCAAATGATGTCAGAGTTGGGAAGAAATTGCATCCTGAGCATGGCCAGCAGTCAATTCTTGATTTTTTTTGTCTTTCTCTTGTCTTTACCAGGGAAGCATATTGTTTTCTAGCCATGGTTAAAGTCCAGGAAACCCATACCTTCTACTGCAGCATGGAATTGGTGAACTCTAGGTGCTTTCACCACGGGGTAGGGGGCTAGAAGAGGCTCAGACCCGGCTCTGCTTCTTAATGGTGATGTAAGCCAGGATGGGTCAGTTTTCTCTTGGTCTTTACTTTCTCCATTTGTAGGGTGAAGGTGGACAGCCCCAGCTGTGGATGCTCCACATCCTGTTGGGAAAGAGATTGCTTTCTTCCAGAGAACCGGTGGTTCTCATCATATATAACGTATTACCACTTCTTCCAGATGTCATTGGCAGTTTTAGCAGTATAGCATGGTTCCAAAAGCTCTCTGTCTGCCATATAAGCCAAAATAGACAATGAAAGAGCATCTGCAAGGTCACTGTTTCACACAGCTTTGGAAGAGTCAATCACAGTGTACTTTCTATGTAAGTAGTGCCGCAGAGCTGTGCCAGCTGGCAGTAATTGAGGATATGGTAGGAACCATTGTGTCTACACCTTCCAATTCTTTGGTAAGGCACTAATCTCAATGATTTCTGCCTCCAGGGACATGGCAGTGCTTTTGATCTACTGTTTTGCTAGGGAAGGAGAAGTGCAGGAGTATTCCCTTAGCCTTTTCTACTTAGCCCCTTGTTCATGGATTAGGAGGCCAGTGTGTGGATTCTGTGAGTTCCAGAGAATGTATTTCTAACACTATACTAGAAAACCCAGGATTGATTTGGGCTTTCCACTGAGCTTGCCATGAAACAAAGTTGAATTAAATTCTATTTATCACTTGAGCTCACTCTGTCTACTTGGCTGCAGTAGATTCTGAGTTCAGTGTTCAAATAAGGCCAGTGACTAGTAATTCCTTAGAGGTATATTTACTTTTTTTTTTTTTTTAAGGCACCAGTACCTTGGGAAAAGACAGGACAATGAGTTACAGTGCATATCTCCAAAAATATTTATATAGTCCTTTGTTCCCTCTTCAAGTGTACTTGGTCATCCCTTCATTCAAGAGATCTTGGTTTTATTCACCTATGGGATTGCCTTAGGGACTGCAACAATATTAGCAGCATAATATTTTGGTATCATAAAGCCTAAGATATCCAGGTCCTTCACGAGATGCTGGTTTATTTAGGGCCTAGGTCAACTGCACTTTACACTCTTATCCCTGTAAGTCAGACACTGCAATATTGCTGTCTGTTATGGTGACCATACCTAGTTTAAAACCATAGATGAAATGTTTCTGCTTCCCCTTTGTCCCACTGAAGTTCCCTCTTTGCAGTGAAATAAGTGACTCCATTTTACCTGGAACTCCTCTCATCAGCATCCCTGGCCCATAGAGAGATGCCATGAAAGCACTTTTCAGTGATGCTGATACTCTCTTCATCAATGTAGATCTTGAGGCCTTGGTAGGAGAGTGTGTTCCAATCAACATGACAGTCAGAGGTAGGGAGTGACTGGGTCACACATGATAAATCCACTCTAGCTTTCCTATTCCTCATAGACTTTGATTCCTTCCTCTACTAATACCAAAGGATTTCTGGAATTTCAACTTTATTTATGTTGTTTCTATGTCCATGTTTCCATCAACCATACCCATGTGATCAAACTTGATCTTGAATCCAGAATTCCTGGAAGGATACCCTATCGATAACTTCAGCCAGGTGCATTATGTTCTTCTACTTTTGTCTGAAGCACTCTTCAAATATATTTCTATACTTGTTCCCTGTTTTTTTTAAGTCTTCTCAACTAAGGTTTGACTTTGAAATTGCCTCCTTTCCATTCTCTAAAGCACTCATGGATTTGATTGTAATTATAAGTCTGAAGGAGCCTCCCTGGTAGCTCAGTGGTAAAGAATCTGCCTGCCAATGTGGAAGATGCAGGTTTGATCCCTGGGTTGGGAAGATCCCCTGGAGGAGGAAATGGCAGCCCACTCCAGTATTGTTCCCTGAAAAATTCCATGGACAGAAGAACCTGGTGGGCTATAAGAGTTTGGAGTTGCAAAGAGCTGGACATGACTGAACAACTGAGCATGCACACACATCTCATGACAAGTGAAGCCCACCTCTGGGCCTTTGTATATGATGTTCTACATGGAAGTCTCTTCTAGTAGCCCATAGCTAGGTCTTTACTTCCATTGGATTGAGCTCTATCAACATGGTTGAGATAGGACCTGTATTTCCCAGAATTACTGTTCCTATCATCTTTCTAGGTTAGAACTGGCAACAAAGGAACATCCATGAGATTTGGAAGGCTGGAAGACAGCAGTAGTTCTTTCTCTAGGAAAGTTGTTATGGGCAGTGTTGATGGACAGACAGAGTGCCTGGCAAGTCCCAGCTTCTGCTCACTCTCTTATCCGCCATGCCCAGATCTTCAGCTATAACTTTATAGAGCCAATATTTACACAGAAGCAATAGCTCCCATAGACCTTTCCATGAGCTTTATTCATGGTCACCTCTAGTGGCTATAAATCCTTGGCTTCTAGAGTCCATGCAAGCTGCAATTTTTCTTTTAAGTTGGCCCTTTAGGAGAACTAATTAGGGACTCAGCCCCAACTACCAAGTCAGATCTTCACTTTCCCCATTTCTTCCTATATATGTGTAAAGTCACCACAGTTCAAAAGCATCAATTCTTCGGCACTCAGCCTTCTTCACAGAAGAAGAAGGCTGGGTTCAGTTCTGCTGAACCCAGTCTTCACAGAAGGCTGAGCACTGAAGAATTGATGCTTTTGAACTGTGGTGTTGGAGAAGACTCTTGAGAGTCCCTTGGACTGCAAGGAGATCCAACCAGTCCATTCTGAAGGAGATCAACCCTGGGATTTCTTTGGAAGGAATGATGCTAAAACTGAAGCTCCAGTACTTTGGCCACCTCATGCGAAGAGCTGACTCATTGGAAAAGACCCTGATGCTGGGAGGGATTGGGGGCAGGAGGAGAAGGGGATGACCGAGGATGAGATGGCTGGATGGCATCACGGACTCAATGGACATGAGTCTGAGTGAACTTCGGGAGTTGGTGATGGACAGGGAGGCCTGGCGTGCTGCGATTCATGGGGTCGCAAAGAGTCGGACAGGACTGAACGACTAACTTACTTACTTATGTGTAAAGTCTAGTTCCTTTATTTTTCTTATACCCATAATAGTGGAGTTCTGCTGAACCCAGATGGCTACATCTCTGCTCAATGGTTGCCTAATCATTGAGGCATCTTCTTACCACATTGTATAAAATTAGTGACCTCTCGGGCTTCAGCAATCTTTATTGTCTTCACTGTGCCTTACTTTTCTTTGTAGCACTTGCCGCCATCTGATATATGACATATTTACTTGTATATTTCTTTTGCTGCATCTTTCTCCCTGACTAGAGTGTAAGCCCCACAAGGGCAGGGACTTTGTTATGTTCACTGCTATCTCCTCTGTGCCTAGCAGATTGTCTGGCACATGTGGGTGTTCAATACAGATTATGTATGTATGAATGAGTTTATTAATTTTATTTGTTTTATGTTAAATAAGGTTTTATTTGATGAAAAGTCCTGCTATTAAAGTTTGAAATAGCTCTACTGGATTTTGTTTTAGGAACTGGGAATATAGAGATGAACATTAGTCTATTGGCACATAGTAGGTGTTCAGTAAACAGTTGTTATATGGACATGAATCAATGAATAAGTGGATGGGTGTGTGAATAAACAGCTTTTACTTAAAGGAGCTCATAGGATCCCCAGATATTGTTGGAGAATAGATATCAAGGACACTAGAGGTTCACAAAATATATTTAAACCCAGTGTCAAATGGCCAAATATTAAAATAAATATCCACTTAAATTTTAATATTATCAACAGAGAAGAGGCATGTCTGAAAGGCTAATTTTAAATATTATTCAAAATTAATTATTAATAATTTATTATTAACATTTTTGGTAGTTAAAAGTAGAAACATTAACTTCCCAGCATTTCTAACTATCCTATTTTTACTTAAACTTCTAGAAAAATTTTAGATTCAGAAACTATTATATGACTTTCCTAAAGCTATCTAGCAAAAGGACTCTTTCTTAATAATCATATTAAACATCAATCTGTTTCCCTTCATACATGAAAATTTAAAAACATATGAAAGCTTTTATAATAAATATTGAATACTGCAGTAATTACTCTTGCAATAATGACTATACTGACATATTAATAGACTATCATATGAAGCACAATAGATTTTTTCTTTTTACTTGTAAGTTATATATATAATGATTATCTGTATTTTAAAGTGGTTAACCAGATATTACAAATTAATTCAAATGACTTGCCTTACTGGAATCACTGATCTTATCAAATATGACGTTGACTTATGCAGTCATGAAATCACTGGTCACGCACAAGTTCAGGGATACCAGAAATGATATCAAAAAAGACAAAACCCAAGGGTAAGCTGATGCTGAAAGAAATATTTGGGCCAAAGCCTGAGACAGAAGCTAAGCTTTCATGCATTCCTAAAATGAAACCTTGCATTTTTTATAGCACTTGATGTATTTGAGAGGGTTTTTTTTTTTTTTTTTCCTGCAAACTCTCATTTTCTCAACAGTATTTTTGTTGAGTGTAGACAGGTAGCTATGATTTAACCCATTTCATGAGTGAGGAGACTGAGGTTCAGAGATGTAAAGTGACTTGATGATATGGCAGCAGCCCCCAGAGCTGGTTTTCTATTTTCTGAAATGCTGGGTTTTTTGTTAAGTGTCCTCTGTGTTGTGGTGCCCTTCTCTATCTTAACCCAGGTTTCCTGAGAAGCAGAACCCAAAACAAAGACTTGTGTGTAGGTAGTTTATTTAGGAATGGTCTCAGGGAACACTTAGGGGTGAAGGAATTATGGGGGAGGGAAGTAGAGAAGGAAAAAGCTGGTGCAAATGGGCACCATTGAGCTCCCCCTACTCTGGACAGCTAACACTGAACCCCTCAAGACTTCTGAATTGCATATCCAAACTGCTGAGGGGGTACAAGGAATAAGCATTTAAATACTAGATCAAGAATGGCCCTATAGGTTTCTCCCACCTCTGCTTTCTGCCTTGCACGTGTGAGAGTGCTTAGGGTTTCCCGTGGATGCTTCACAGCAAGACATCTGAGTAGCTCCTTCGACAGGAAGGAAACCTATAGTGAAGGACTGATTCTACTGCCATAGTCCTTGGGGCAGAATCCTGGCACTGTCATCTGTGTGGCCTTGGGCAAGTATTTAACCTCTCTGTGCCGGTTTCACTGTCTGGAAAATGGGATGCTAAGAACAATCATTTCATCATAGGGTTTATCTGTCTTAACACATGAAAAGTATTCTGACCAATGCCTGGCACAGGGGGAAATGCTCAGTGGGTATTAGACACTGCTGCTGGGCTTCTCAATGTCTGAGTTTAGGACCTGAACTTAACATTGGAAGCACTCCAGAATTCCCTACTTGGTGAACAGTGACTGATGTGATCAGAATTTGGTTTTAGGATGATCAGCCTGCCAGCCTGGTTTGGACATACTCAGAGCCCCTCCCCCTGCAAGTGAAAGCAGGGGCTTTTGTGGGTGTTCAGGTGTGAGTTGAAGCCATGAAATTAAAAGATGCTTGCTTCTTGGAAGGAAAGCTATGACAGATCTAGACAGTGTATTCAAAAGCAGAGACATCATGTTCCTGGCAAAGGTTTGTATAGACAAAGTTATGGTTTTTCCAGTAGTCATGTATGGATGTGAGAGCTGGACCATAAAGAAAGCTGAGCAACGAAGAATTGATGCTTTTGAATTGTGGTGCTTGAGAAGACTCTTGAGAGTCCCTTGGACAGCAAGGAGATCAAACCAGTCAATCCTAAAGGAAATCAACCATGAATATCCATTGGAAGGACTAATGCTGACTTTGGCCACTTGATTTAAAGAGCTGATGCACTGGAAAAGACCTTGATTCTGGGAAAAACTGAAGGCAAAAGGAGAAGGGATCAACAGAGGATGAGATGGGTAGTTAGCATAACTGACTCAATGGACATGAATTTGAGGAAACTCTGGGAGATAGTGGAGGACAGAGGAGCCTGGCATGCTGTACTCCATGGGGTCGCAGAGTCGGACATGACTTAGCAACTGAACAAGTTGTGAAGGATCCAGCAAATCCTATGGTCACTGGTACAGCCAACTAATGGCCAAGTTTCCCAGAGATTAACAGAGAGACGCAAAGAACTCCTTGGTGTTGCCCGCCTGGCCTCAGTTCTCAAGAAGACTGATATCAGACAACAGTATCTCATGCTTTAGGAACTGGAAAATAGAAGGAAGCTTTATGTTCACCTTATTTAGTAGCTTGGCATGGTTGAAGAAACTCAGGTTTACACTTCTAAACCTGTGTCCTGGCTTTGGCCTTTGGCAAATTCTTTACCTTTCTGAGATTCATGAAAGTTATCATCTATAAAAATGGGGAATATGTGTTATGCCTTAGTATTTTTGAAGAATTAATGAGATGATGCTGTACAGATGCTGGTCCAGTGTGAAGCTCTCAGTAGGCCTTTAAGAAGTAGAGTGTCTTGAAGTAGATATTAGTATGTATATTATTATTACTATTGTTAATATTATTTTATGGGGATTTGGTAAGGGGTAAAAGAGATAAGGTATGTAAATGTCCTGGGATGATTTGTTTTCAGTGTCTGGTATGTTGTAGACTCTTAATAAATAACAGTCTGCATCTGTCCTCCCCTCCCAGTGGGCTGCTTGCCTTTGCTCCAGGGTCTGGGCTGTTGCCAATGTCATGCAAGGCTTATCAACTCCATCTCTGGCTCATGATCCAAGAAAGTGTGAGTTTTCTTCACTCTTTGGTTCTCTGGTGCCCAGGACGACTTGCTTGAAGCCGTGTCGACAGCCCCTTTGTGATTCCTACTGCTTTCCCATTCTCAGCAACATGCGCGTTAGCAGCTGCAGTTTCTCATGGACGCACGCCTGTGTGATCTCATCTGGACATGCCCCTCTGCCTATGTCCCTGGCCCATATCAGGAACATTGAGACAGAACCCACTCCATGGCAGAGTCTTTGCCAAAGCTCTGAACAGCCACCCACTTTAAAATCCATTTTCTATATAAAAGCAAGGACTAGTTTTAAACACTTCTTTTAACATTTGCATATGGCTTTATATTTTTAAAAGTTCCTTCTCACCATTTATCATTTGTGTTGTGTAAGCACTTCTATTATCTATAGTTGTTAAACAATTACCCAATGGGAATACACAGTTCTGTGTTAAAGTGTCTGAACCTCCAAAAAAGGGATCTTGCAAATTAACTTAGCAGAATTAGATTGAGGAGCTTGTTGGAATCAGTTGAAGCCCTGAGAACACAGGAGACCAGAGAGGTTAGTACAAGAAGAACAAGTGTCTTTAGAGTATGAAACAGGTCAGCTCTCAAAGGAAAAAGCTTACTGGTTTAGTTTTTTGTTTGGCTAACACTTACTGAGCAACATTAGGGAACAGATAGGCAGACATTCTTGCCCTGGTGGAACATACAACATAAAGGGGGAGTCAGAAGTGAAAGAAAATAAGTAAAATAAATAATGTATTGGATAGTAGTAACTATTAATGAAAGAAATCAAGCTGATGGAGTTTATAAATTGTTGGGCTTGGCAGTGTGGGTGTTGGGGATGGTCTCAGCGGTGGCGAGAGAACTAAAATTTACCAAGTTTTCTGTCGGATATTGTCACTGCCCTCCTGTGAGTGTGACACAAGGTATGGAAGGACAGATGTGGCTGCCAAGCCAGGCTCTGTATTTTCCAGCCCCATCTTGGAGTCAGGTGCAGCCATGGGGCTGAGTTCTCTCCAGTGCAATGTGAGGAAGTGGCATTGGCCACACCACGGGGAGTGCCTCCTCCTCGTGCCCTTGCTCCTGGCCTTCCCCGCGGCTGGAATCACAAATACCAGAGCTGCCTCAGAAGGCAGGTGTTATGGACGCCAGATCCAAGGTCGGTCTGAGTCCTTGAATGACCACGTGGAGGAGAGATGCCCACCGACCTGGAATACCCACTCTGGACAGTTAGTGAGAAAGAAATAGATGTGTGTCTTCTAAGTGCCCTTCAATTTTGGGGCATCTAGTTGCTATAGCAGTTTAACCCTATCTGATAGCTGGAGCATGCACATAATTTATCTTTAAAACTAAATTACATGATTGAGTGCTATATTTTAGACACATGAGAAAAGAAAAGAGCAATGGAAGCTTAGAAATGAATGTTTAATTCTTTCAACTTGGGTGGGTTAGGGTCAAGTCCAGAGAGGTATGACAAAGAAGATGATATTTGAGCTGAGCTTAGAAGAATGAACAAGAATTCACTTTGGGGAGGAAAAGGGGGAAGGACACTCCAGGCTGAAGTCACAGCTGGAATAAAAGCCCAGAGGCATGAAAGTGCCTATTTGATGTCAGCTGTGTGTGTGTATGTGTCTGTGTGTGTTTTAACTCCTGTAGTCATGAAGAAATGAAAGAACGCGGCATATTCCTACACCATTGTTCTGATTATCTCAATTTGACTTTATATTATTAAATGTTGGAATTATGATGCAGTAAAATAGAAAGCAACATGTATGTTTCAAAGCTAAACATAGCTGCTATGTTTGACTCTTTTCAAAATGTCCGAGTGTTCTTCATTATGGGGCTCTAGATAAGAAGTTAAAGTCTGCTTCTCAGAAACCTGAACTCAGTCCCAGCTTAGGTGGTTTCTAATCCACAAAGATAGAGTGAAAATGGTTAAAAGGATTGCATTTTCAGAATAGACACAAAGTAATATGATCCTTCTAGTTAACAGACACTGTGCATTATATTGGGTTGGCCAAGAATTTGTTCAGGTTTTTCCGTATGATGTTACAGGACTTTTTTGCCAACCCAATGTTAGTAGATACTAGAAGATGTGTATCTAATGTGTGTAACTCAGTCTGCCCGTTTCCTTTTGTGGTTGAAGCAACTATTTCCTGTGCTGTCCTACTGAACTGTGTGTGTGAGACAGCACCATGATAAGAGTCTGATACACAGGTAAGCCAGGTAGTATGTGTCCTCATTTGCCAGACAAGAAATCTGAGGCCCCAGAGCTCAAGCACTTGTTCAAGGTTATATGATTACTGAGTTCCATGGCCAGAATTTGAGTCCCACTTGACTCCAAGGCTCATTTTATTAACAAAAACATTCCTTCTTCACTTCTCTTGCACATTTACTTTTCATTTTCAGGCTCTGTAGTTTTAAACCCTGTCTAGGTTTTGAGATATCGGACTATTATTTTTTTGGATTATGTGTTTAATCATCATGTTTTCAAAACCTCCATCAACAACAAGTATTCTTTTTCAGTTCTGTCCTTGGGGGCCATGCTGACCTTTCAACGAGCCGTAATTTCAATATGAGTGCGTGTCAAGTGTTTTGCAATACAAGGGAATTTTTTTATTTTGGCCAAGCATTACCTTACTGGGTCACAGGACACACAGATTATGCAGGATTTCAAGGCATCCATATATCAGCATAAACCACCCTTAAATCTCTGGGTAAAACAAGGTCAGCTCAGTCTTAATTTTTTCTCAAAATTTTGGTCTGAGCAGTTAAGCTTCATCCTCAGGAAACTGGTGGGCTTCCTAGGAAAAAGTGCTTTAATAGTTTGTGTTTCTATCAGGATTGGAGAAATGATAAGAAGGGGCTCACAGGGATTCAATGTCAGCCATGTGTCAGATACCATGCTTATGTTCTTTTATTTAATCACCACCAAAAGCCTATGAGACAAATACCATAATTTCAATTTTAACAGATGAGAAATCTGAGACTCAGACTTGTTCAAGGCCATCTAGTTCCTAGAGGGTATTTCTGGAATTAAACTGAAGCCCATGGTCCAATATCTTTTCATGACATGATGCTTGAGTGGTTAGAATGAATTGTTCTGTTTAAATCAATTTCTCTAACCTATTGTTTTCCAGACTGGAGTCATGAAATCAACTTTGTGGATTGCTATTCACACTTAATAGAACAGAGCAAAAATATTACAGGATGTACCATACTTGTCATATGGTACAAATCTTGTTTTGTGAACTTCTGTGTCGAGTCTCTCTCTATACACACACACACACACACACACACACACACACACACATGTATTTAGTTGTGCCTGTTAATGTGACCTGGTTACCTTGTAAAAGTATTTTACCATAGGTTACAGTCAAGAGTTCTCTATCTTCCTCCTCTCATGCTCTGGTCCAGGCACTAAGTATCTTGTAGACTTTTCAAGTTCTCAGGTTCAGACTGCCCTTCCCCCGTTCCTTTGCAGCCCTGCTCCTCTTCCCGTGTTCTTTGTCCCAGTTGGGGGTGTCATGATCCATCACATCATGACCATCCTCAATAATTGCCACTTTCTTAGCTATCACATCTAATCTGCTTTTTAGTTATAACTAATTTACTTAGGAACTAAATCTTGGAATTTTTTTCACCTTCTCCTCCCTTGCTGTTGACTTGGAGGCAGGGATACAGTTTAATCCAAACCCATACCCTGGACAACTAGATACCTACAGCCTCTCTTTTGTCTTTCCCTTTCCCTCTGTCTTTTGCTTTGTTGTCAGAGTGCATCCCTTGTCTTCTGCACTTAACTACTGAAGAATAAATTCATTTGTTATCTTATTTAATATGGATTAAAGAATCTGCCTGCCAATGCAGGAGATGTGAGTTTGATCCTTGGTTAAGGAGGATCCCCTGGGGAAGGAAATGGCAACCCACTCCAGTATTCTCACCTGGGAAATCCCATGGACAGAGGAGCCTGGTGGGCTACAGACTGTGGGGTCACAAAAGAGTCAGGCAGGACTTAATGAGTAAACAACAATGAGCAGACAGCTCATCTGACCACATTACCTCCCCCAACCCATGTTTCAAACCCTTCCATATCTGTGAGTCTGTTTTGTAGAAAAGGTTGTGTCATATTTTGGATTTCACACATAGTGGTATATCATATGGTATTTGTCTTTCTCTTTCTGACTTACTTCACTTAGATTGATAATCTCTGAAGTCCATCCATGTTGCTGCAAGTGACATCATATCATTCTGTTTATGGCTAGTAATGAGGAATTCCCTGGTGGCTCAGATGGTAAAGCGTCTGCCTGCAATGCGGGAGACCTGGGCTTGATCCCTGGGTTAGGAAGATCCCCTGGAAAAGGAAATGGCAACCCACCCCAGTATTCTTGCTTAGAAAATCCCATGGATGGAGGAGTCTGGTGGGCTACAGTCCACGGGGTCGCAAAGAGTCGGACACAACTGAGCAACTTCATGGAGGTTTCTGGATGGCTAGTAATATTCCATTGTATAATATACCACATTTTCTTTATCCAGTAATCTGTTTATAGCCATTTAGGTTGCTTCCATGTCTTGTCTATTGTAACTGGTGGGGCTGTAAACACGGGGTGCATGTATCTTTTTAAACCTTTTTTATTGGAGTATAGTTGCTAATACTTCAGTTAAAAAAAGAAACCCTTCCATAGACCTCCTTGTTTAGAGCAGTGTCTTTACAGAGGGATGCATATTTCTTGGTAAGTGCTCAAGGCAATGATTGGGGTGAGGAAGAAAATATTACTTCTCATGTTTAGCTTATTATTAATAATAGAGAAATAAACTTACATAATTTGCAAAGATATAAGTTCAGTTGCTCAAAGATATAAGTTCAGTTTAGTTGCTCATTCGTGTCCCACTCTTTTGTGACCCCATGGACTATAGCATGCTAGGCCTCCCTGTCCATCATCACCTCCCAGAGCTCGCTCAAACTCATGTCCATTAAGTTGGTGATGCCTTTCAACCATCTCATCCTCTGTTATCCCCTTCTCCCCCTGCCTTCAATCTTTCCCAGCATCAGGGTCTTTTCTAATGAGTCAGTTCTTTATGTCAGGTGACCAAAGTATTGGAGTTTCAGCTTCAGGATCAGCCCTTCCAATGACTATTCAAGACTGGTTTCCTTTAGGATTGACTGGTTTGATCTCCTTGCAGTCCAAGGGGCTCTCAAGAGTACTTACATCTTGCAAAGATATAAGTACATATATATTACATGCATAGACTCAGTTCTCTTTTCTTCACAAAGAAGGGAGTGCAGTACAAATGTCTGGCTCCTGTAGCATGGACCAGAGGTCTGCACGTTCCCTCACTTTCCATGAAAACTCTCTAATGTCAGTTTCCCTCTTCAGATTTGTGTATGGTTATTTTACAACCCTTTCTCTTTTCATTTATACTCTCTGATCCTGCTTACTATGCTACTATATTTTCTAGATTTGAAGATGTATTTTTTTCACACTCTGAGATGCACTTCATAGTTTTATTAAACTAAAGTTCTCAGCAGCCAGTTAGGGAAGTAAGTTGTGATAAGAATAGCCCCTGCCCGTGTGTGTGTGTGTGTGTGTGTGTGTGTGTGTGTATACGTGTGCTCACATAGGCTCCAAATCTACTATATCTACCTCTCCTGTCTTTGAAAATGCTCTCATGCAAGGACCAATTCCTATCTGTCAAGGCTTCCAGCCAATTTGTGTGTATGCACTTTTAAAAAACTTTTTAAAGTGGGTACATAAAATAAAGAGTAAAAAGAATATAAAAATGCTAGCAGCAGTTATCTATGGATAGTAGAATTAAGGTGGTTACGTTTTCTTTATTGATTTCTATAGTTAAATTTTGTGCAGTTCTCAGATAGTGCTTTTTATTATGATACATTTCACTGGAACGCAACATACTATGTACACGCCAGGTATGTGCCACACTGCTGTGCTCAGTAGCATGGTCGTGTCTGACTCTTTGTGACCCTACAGACTGTGGCCCACCAGGATCCTCTGTCCATGGAATTTTATAGGCAAGAATACTGGGGTGGGTTGCCATTTCCTCCTCCAGGGATCTTTCTCACCCCAAGATTGAACCCACATCTCTTGTGTATCCTGCAGTGGCAGGTGGATTCTTTACCACTGTGCCACCTGGGAAGCCCCAAATGTTAGGTATAAAGCATAATAAAACAAACACTCCTGTTCCCACCCCTTGGTTTAAGAAAGAAACACTTATTGATTGATGGTTTTGAAGCCCCTCAGTGTGCCCCTTTCCAACATCTTTAATGGCTAAGAGGAATTCTTTCATATATTTGGATAATAATGGTTTGCTATTTATATGGACATACTCTCTATGGATTTATGGCTTGTTGTTTTCAACTTTTACAAGCTCTTTTCACAAGAGAAGCTTTTGATTTTAACATAGTCTCAAAATTCACTTTTATTAATTTGCTTCTTTACTATGGTTAGTGCCTTCTGTCTTGTTACAGAATCTCTGCCTTTACTAAGATTATAAAGACCTTCTCTACTCCCTTTAAACTTTTGAAATTCTGCTTTTTAAGTGAAATTTTATTGGAGTACAGTTGCTTTACAATGTTGTATTAGTTTCTGCTGTACAGCAAAGTGAGTCAGTTATACATATATCCCTTCTTTTTGAGATTTCTTTTCCATTCAAGTCACCACAGAGCATTGAGCAGAGTTCCCTGTGTTATACAGTAAGTTCTTATTAGTTATCTGTTTTAGTGTATGTATGTCAATCCCAGTCTCCCAATTCATCCCCCACCCCCCATTTCCCCTTGGCATTCATTAAGTTTGTTCTCTACATATGTTTAAAGTTCTACTTTTTATATTGAGGTCCTTAATCCACTGGAATTAATTATCATATATGATGTGAGGTACTATGAAGTTTTATATTTTTCCCCATAATTTGTACCCAATATTCCTAGCACTGTTTATCAAATGGCTGGTCTTTCCCATATACTAGCAAAGCTGCTTCTGCCATGAAGCAAGTTTCTACATATTCAGGAAGGTATCTTGGCTTTCAATATTTGAAGCTCAATTTATGAGTGACAGTACCTGTAATTTTTATTTTTTATTCTTTGTCTAGATTTGGCATCGAGATTATACTAACCTCATAAAGCTAGTTGGGGAATATTTCTGTTCTTTAAAAGACTTTGTATAATATTGGAATTACCCTGGGATTTCTTTGGAAGGAACGATGCTAAAGCTGAAACTCCATGTCCTGGCTATTATAAACAGTGCTGCGATGAACATTGGGGTACATGTGTCTCTTTCAATTCTGGTTTCCTCGGTGTGTATGCCCAGCAGTGGGATCGCTGGATCATAAGGCAGTTCTATTTGCAATTTTTTAAGGAATCTCCACACTGTTCTCCATAGTGGCTATACTAATTTTCATTCCCACGCAGCACTGTTTATAATAGCCAGGACATGGAAGCAACCTAGATGCCCATCAGCAGATGAATGGATAAGAAAGCTGTGGTACACATACACAATGGAGTATTACTCAGCCATTAAAAAGAATACATTTGAATCGTTCTAATGAGGTGGATGACGCTGGAGCCGATTATACAGAGTGAAGTAACCCAGAAAGAAAAACACCAATACAGTATACTTACACATATATATGGAATTTAGAAAGATGGTAATGATAAACCTGTATGTGAGACAGCAAAAGAGACACAGATGTATAGAACAGCCTTTCGGACTCTGTGGGAGAGGGAGAGGGTGGGATGAGTTGGCAGAGTGGCAGTGTAACATGTGTGATATCATAAGTGAAACAAATCGCCGGTCTAGGTTCGATGCAGGATGCAGGATGCTTGGGACTGATGCACGGGGATAATCCAGAGAGAGGGTGTGGGGCGGGAGCGGGGAGGTGAGGGTCGGCATTGGGAGTTCATGTACACTCGTGGCTGATTCAAGTCAATGTATAGCAAAATGAATACAGTATTGTAAAGCAAAACAAACTAAAAAATAAAAATTAATTAAAAAACAAAACAAAAAATTTAAATAACAAGGCAGAATAATGGAGATTATCATAATTCTAATCTTTGTAGAACTGTATAGTGTTCTAAGATTCATAACATTAAATAAAATAACTGTAACCTCTAAAAAAATAAAATAAAATAAAGCTGAAACTCCAGTACTTTGGCCACCTCACGCGAAGAATTGACTCTTTGGAAAAGACCCTGATGCTGGGAGGGATTGGGGGCAGGAGGAGAAGGGGACGACAGAGGATGAGATGACTGGATGGCATCACGGACTCAATGAATGTGAGTCTGAGTGAACTCTGGGAGTTGGTCATGGACAGGGAGGCCTAGCGTGCTGCGATTCTTGGGGTTGCAAAGAGTCAGATACAATTGAGTGACTGAACTGAACTGAACTGAGAGCGTGGTAGAATTTACTTGTAAAACCATCCATCTGAGCCTGAAAATTTCTTTGTGGGAAGATTTAAAAGCAGTCTTCAATTTCGTTAATAGTTATATTACTATTTAGGCTTTTAATTTCATTTTACATCAGACAAAGTGGATGATTCCCTTAGAAATATGACATAATAAATTAAGAGGTCATGATGTTGCATTGTATAATTCAATGAAGGAGAGGAAATAGATGAGCATTATCAAATGGCAAATGAAATCCTGCTATTCTAAAATACTTCTAAAAATGATACTGTCAGTCAAAAAAGTACAAATGAGGTCAAGATGTGGAGAACATGATATAATAAGTTGTGAGTCACTCTTGTGCTACGTATAACTTCTAACGTCCAAAGATGAAGCAGAAGTGTTTTTGGATGCTGAATATAGATAAGATACAGGGAAATTGTAACATAAAGTACTCTATAAAGGTGGGGATAAATATATGCTATTATGGGTAGATAGTTTTTATGTATCTTTATTTAGTAACAATCTTTCCTTTTTATCCCCTGTTAAGAAAGTATAATGAATGCCTGAAAACCAGTAAACTCTTGGAATCAAGGGACTATGGTCCCTATTATTTGTGAAAAAGCCTTCATTTTTCTCATATATATGCTTTTGAGTAAGCAGTTTCTTCTCTTTCTTCATTGCCCGGTGAGCTTTTTAAGACAGTTAAAATTGTCTTCTGTGACAATTTTCTGGATGTTCTCTGTGTCCCTATCAAAATTAGGAGAAAAGAACAAATTTCTGTTATGAGTTATTGAGTTATTCTTCCTCATTAGATCGTGAGCTCCTTGGGAAGGGGCCATGTCCTAATCACTTCCGTGTACCCTGCAGACAGTGCAACATCTTACACACAGCAGACAATTACTTTTCAGGAACGTTTATTAGAAAAGTAAGCTGGGCTTATGGTTATCTCTCACTTCCTTGATTCTTTCATACCTTATCTGTATGTAATCAGAGATCCATGTCAGAAATGAAACTGAGTGTAAAATCTTAGCAAATCATTTATCTTCCTCCTTTTAAATCCCTCATTAAAATCTGACTATTCAATTTAGTAGCTGGAGGGTGAGGAGCGGGTAGTGGCGGACTTCTCTATCTCTCCTGTTTTCATTCCAGCGAGGTCTCACTTATTCTTGTCTGATGCTGTTGGAATTGATCCCGATGGCCTCCAGTAACCAGACCTGTGGTGTAATCGCACACCTAATTAGACAACCGTGCAGTAAGCCCTAGTCTCTGCCACTTGAGGGGTGATTTATTTTTCTTTGCTGTGCTCAGGAAAGGAGAGACCGCAGAGTCATTTGAGAGGTCAACTATTCATGTCCTCCCACTCCCCTTCTCCATCGGCACTTCTCTCTGGGGACCCTGCAGTAGGTGCGGGTGGGTGTAAGGGTGGTCTCCCAGTGTGGCATTCAGCAAAGCCTGTACCCCCATCCTCTGTCAAGCTCCCTCAACACAGACCTAATGGCATCACTCTCCTACTTAAAATGCACAACTCCACAAAACCCTCGGCTAGTCACCCCTCAGGGTCCTGCTTCCGCTTTGCTCCCTGATCTCACCTCTCAGATGATAGATTCATGGGGAAATTGCCGGGCAACTGGAAAATTGTGTAGTTCTTCAAACACAGCTCTCCATTCCCATCCTCAACCTTCAGCATAGTGCATTCTGTCTGGAATGCTGTCTCCCTGCATTCTTTCTCCATCCATTCTTCTTCAGGTAGTCAGTTCAGCATGACTCCTCAAAATTCTATCTTTATCTCCTCCTCCTGTACCCTTCCAAGACCCCTCATCCCCAACCCCAGCAACCTGGGATAAATTCCAATCTTTCTCATTCTCAGTGAATCCTCTTGCCCCATTATTCAAGCATTAGTATCATATTTTATTGAAATTGTTGACTCATTGGTCTTATTGTCCCATGAAAGTATAAACTTTTGGAAACTAAAGCAAAAATGCTGTCAATGTACATAACAGAGTGTTTGGCAAAGAGTAGGTCCTATATTTTTATTAAATAAATTAATTAGTCAAAGAGGAGTAAGTGGAAAGGAACCCAGATGTTGTATAAGATGCAGGAACAGGCCTGGGGAGAGGCCAAGCTGGTCATGAAGCAGCGGATGAATGGGAAGTCACACGGCCCAGGGTCCCAGGCAGTGATGTTCACAAGCACTCCTGGTGTGCCTTTAGAAGAAACATGTCTGGAACCGCTGGATCTAGTGGCTGGTCCCAGGGCCAGGATTCCTTTTAGTGAGAAATAATGGAGTCATAAAAACCTCACATCCTGCACATAGGTGTAAATACTGGATGGAAAAGGAACTCATTTCAAGAGGAACAAGTTGGTACAAGTTGGCCCTCAACACAGGTTGGTGGTCAGTGAGGAGTGATGGACTGATTGAAATTCAGGGCAGGATCTTTCAAATTGTCTTCTAGTATGAGCCCAGGGGGTTTATTTGCATTCCAAGGGGGATAGGGACTGTGGGTAGCTGAAAACTGAAATTGGGTTAAAGAGTGAAGCCATTGGATATGCTATTTGGTACCAGAAAAATTGGAAGTGTAACACATAGTGGGGGAGAAGGCAATGGCACCCCACTCCAGTACTCTTGTCTGGAAAATCCCATGGATGGAGGAGCCTGGTGGGCTGCAGTCCATGGGGTCGCAAAGAGTCGGACACGACTGAGCGACTTCACTTTCACTTTTTACTTTCATGCACTGGAGAAGGAAATGGCAACCCACTCCAGTGTTCTTGCCTGGAGAGTCCCAGGGACAGGGGAGCCTGATGGGAGGCCGTCTATGGGGTCGCACAGAGTCGGACACGACTGAAGTGACTTAGCAGCAGCAGCAGCAGCAACACACAGGGGAGGAGGGTACTTCCTCATACTAGGATGAGCGTAGGAGCCTTGTAGGCAGTACCTGTTGGGGTGAATGGATAACCTGCTCCTAACAGCCAACTTCTTAGCAGGAAAGAATCCTCCTGCAAAAATGTGGGTTCGATCCCTGGGTTGGGAAGATACCCTGGAGAAGGAAATGGCAACCCAGTATTCTTGCCTGGAAAATCCCATGGACAGAGGAGCCTGGCAGGCTACAATCCATGTGGCTACAAGAGTAGAACATAATTTAGCGACTACAGCACCACCACCAAGAGCCACCTTAAAATGGCCAACCCAACCTGGGAAAATGATCCAAACTCCAGCTAAGGGTCGGCATAGGTACCATTCCCTTCTTGGTTCTGAACCAGTTCTTTGACCTACATTCCTATATAGTTCTGGGTTGCTTCTGACCCTCCCTATCTCTGACCTTGATGGAGATCTTCTACTAGTTCAACCTGCCTCGCCTCCCTAATTTGATCATTGCCCCTGAATCCTTGGCATTGATCTCAGGGTCTCCAGGCAATAATTCTGGTTATCCAGCTGTTTACCCTGCCTCTTGTTGTCTTGGGCAAACATCTCTGCCTGTGCACCCCAGTTCAAGCCCACTCTTTCCTCATGCTTTTTCTTTCCTTTCTTCCCAACAGACTAGTGCAGTCCTATAGTTGAAAACCAGAGACAGAAGTGGCTTCACATCAACAGAGATGACGTTTCAACATTCCATAACCTGTTCTCTGAGCATGGAACTTCTTCTGAGGCTCCTGCTGAAGGAAGGGACAGGGCTAGCCATGTTGATACCACACATCCCACCTCCCTGGCCATTACCAGCTGGGGTACAAGGAGTTATCTGATTCAAGGGCACTTGTGTATAGGAAAAGAGCTGGGACATTCAAATTGTACCTTGAGAAAGACCCAAAGTGTATAGTCAAACAGTGGTGACTGGTTGAATTTGAGGTCAGTTGCATATCGTGGCCACAGAGAGAAATCTGGAGGGCAGAGAAGGTTCAGAGATACTGAATGGTTCACATAGAAGCTGAGACTCCATGGTGGTATTGATGCCTTTTGATGTTCTGAGAGATCCAACTGTGTTTTGTTTCCATGCAATATCTACGTATTTCCTTTACTGCTGCTCTGGTTTTTGTTTTATTTTGTTTTAGCTTGTCCAATATGACCCATTCTTTTTGCAACCAAAGAGCTATGCCTGGGAGTGAGGATGTGCGGTGGGGTGGAAGGCTATTTTTCAGGTGGGGCTAGAGCCTCAGAACTGAAGTTTGGTAGAAATTTGAGATGAACAAGATGGATTAGCAGAGGAATGGTTTGGCAGAGGGCAGATGCCAGAGTAAGCGGAGAGGAAGACAGTTGCTCTCTTTCAGGACACAAGAGCCACAATCACAAGCACCCCAATTAGAGAGGAAGGACTAGAACAGGACTTCCATGCTGGAGCTTGAATCATCTCTGGGACCCCTCTTCTTGACTATCCCCCGAGGCTGGCACGGGGAAGGTAAGCTCTGTGCAAATATTGGTTTTAATGTGCCAGGTACTGGAACAAGGCATGTAGTAATTTGTTAATTCTCACAATATTGTGAAGTATATATTATTATAGTTTCCATTTTACAGATGATGAAACTGAAATTTAGGAAGGCTAAGCTACCTGCTCCAAATCACACAGTGAGAGTGGTGGAACTAGGATCTGAAAGCAGGTCTAGATATGGCAAAGCCCATGCTTTCCAGCCTCTTTGTGTCTCCTTTACCCGTGGGTCACAGCATACTTTGGTGTAAGCCTCTCTGATGACTCTCTTGCTTTCAAATTGCTGCTCTAAAAGGCACATAGTTTCCCATGCCCTGCTCCCCTTTCTGTAGCCAGGTCATGCTGGATCCAGGAGGTGTTTTGCGGGCTGCTCTTGACAAATGCTGCCAAGAAGCATTACCCAAATGTGAAATGATTCTTTTGGAGGAAAAATACATGAGTAATAACAACTGGATTCCAAAAGCAACAAGCATCGAACTATTTTTTGTTCTTGAAGAAATGTTAAACTTGAAAGGGCATGGCTCTTAAATGTCTTTTGAAGTTCAGGCGATTTTTTAGTCTTTCATACTTTAAAGGATGAGACTAGCCTTTAAATATGTGGGATGTGTAGAGTCCTGTCACCCTGGGAGGAGAGAATGATACACAGTGTAGCACCAGGGAAGCTGAGATGCATTTTCTTGGCTATTCCAATTGCCAGAGTAGCTTCAAGCTTCTCAAGGAAGGCAGTGAATTTCATTACAAACTTAGTTTATTTCAGTTATTTCAAAAGCTTCAGTTATTCCCTGGGTCCACTGGAGCTACTTGCTTGCAGAGGGGATTTAGCCAAGCTCTTTATTTTTGTTGGGCCTCAGTTGCTCCTGCCAAATGAAATGCCTGTACCCATTCCACAGGGCCACTGAGGAAGGGAAATAATATAAGGGATGTAAAGGCTCTTGAATATGTAAAGGGCCCTTTAAATGTGGGGATGATTATCCCATGTTCTTCTTGGCCACATTTTCTATTAAGGATGTGGTTTTGGCAGGCAGAAATGGTAACGAAGAAAGCTCATTCATTCAAGAAATATCCGTTGTTATCTCTACTACATATTGCTCATCATCATATCTGAAATGTTTAACACAGTGACTAAGACGAATACAGAATCTTCCCTTCCTGGGCTGGAGTCTGGCTTGATATACAATTCATTTGGTGAAGAAGCAGGCAATAATGAAGGACCCTGACATAACTGGAGATGTAGAAAGGTGCTTGGAAGTATCTTCTTATCCATATTTGATGGGGAGAAAATGGTTCACATTCTGGTGCTGTTAGAAGCTGAAGTTGTGTCCCCCTGAGATTCATACATTGAATCCTTACCCCCAGTACCTCAGAATGCGACTGTATTTGGAGATAATTTTTTTAAGGTGTCAAAGGTAAAATTAGGTCAGATGGGTGGGCATTAGGCCAATATGACTGGTGTTCTGGTAAGAGGAGGAGATTAGGACATAGACAGGCATAAGCACAAAGGAAAAACTGTGTGAGTCAGAGAGAGGGAGAGAGAGATGAGTGCCTGCAAGCCAAGGAGAGAGGACTAAGGAAAAACAGCCCTGCCAGCACCTTGATCTTGAACCTCTAGCCTGTGGATCTGTGAGAAGATAAATTTCTATGTTAAGTCCTTCAGTCAGTGGTACTTTGCTGTGGCATCTTGAGCAGACTAACATAGGCATTAAGACACATTAAGCATACTGAGAAATATCAATAACCTCAGATAAGCAGGTGACACCATCCTTATGGCAGAAAGCAAAGAAGAGCTAAAGAGCCTCTTGATGAAAGTGGACGAGGACATTGAAAAAGTCGGCTTAAACTCAACATTCAGAAAACTAAGATCAAGGCATCTGGTCTCATCACTTCATGGCAATAGAAGGGGAAACAGTGAAAACAGTGATAGACTTTATTTTTAGGGGCTCCAAAATCACTGCATATAGTGACTGCAGTGATGAAATTAAAAGATGCTTGCTCCTTGGAAGAAAAGCTATGACCAACCTAGACAGCATATTAAAAAGCAGAGACATTACTTTGCTGACATAGGTCCATCTAGTCAAAGCTGTAGTTTTTCCAGTAGTCATGTATGAATGTGAGTTGGACCAAGAAGAAAGCTGAGCACTTAAGAATTGATGCTTTTGAACTGTTGTTTTGGAGAAGACTCTTGAGAGTCCTTGGACTACAAGGAGATCAAACCAGTCAATCCTAAAGGAAATCAGTCCTGAATGTTCATTGGAAGGATTGACGCTGAAGTTGAAGCTCCAATACACTGACCACCTGATGTGAAGAACTGACTCCATTGGAAAAGACCCTGATGCTGGGAAAGATTGACAGCAGGAGGAGAAGGGAACGGCAGAGGATGAGATGGTTGGATGGCATCACCGACTCAACGGTCATGAGTTTGAACAACCTCCGGGATTTGGTGATGGACAGAGAGGCCTGGCATGCTGCATTCCATGGGGTTGCAAAGAGTCAGACACAACTGAGCAACTGAACTTAACTTAAATGAAGCATACAGTCAATAGATATTTATTGAATGAATGAAAATGAGACTTAGCTGAGCCTGATCCTTCGGTAGCAGTTATACAGGATAAGAGTGTGTGTAAGAAAGGAAAAGGCATAGTCAGACTATTCCAGGCAAAGGGGGCAGTGTCTGGAGAGAGTGGAGAACAAAATGTCTTCAGCACGACTATAACATGGAGAACATGCTGGGTGGTGGAGATGAAGGCGGAGGGGTAGTCAGGGACCTGTTAGGTTGGGCCTCTAAGCCAGGCTAAGGAGTGATTAGAATCCCTCTGAGCCCCCTCCTGCCCCCAGATAAGATGTAGTTGCACACTTTATGCATGTGTTTTTATGGAACATTCAGTTCAGGGAGGACTATGACCCTAACTGGGCTTCCAGCTGGCTAGGTGGGTAAAGAATCTGCCTGCGATGCAGGAGACGCAGGAGACACAGGAGATGTGATTTTGATCCCTGAGTCAGGAAGATCTCCTGGAGGAGGGCATGACAACCCACTCCAGTACTCTTGCCTGGAGAGTCCTATTGACAGAGGAGCCTGGTCGGCTACAGTGCATAGGGTCACAAAGAGTCAGACTCGACTGAAGTGACTGAGGATACGTGCGTGATCCTAACTACCACAGGATGGATATATGAATTATTTCATTCAAGCTTCACAACCAACTTGTGAGGTTCCATCATCCCATTTTATAGATGAGGAAACAGAGACTCATAGAGATTAATTTCCCTAAGGACAGATGATTAGAAGGCACAACAGGACAGGGTTCATACTCGCTTAGTTTGGTGTACGGGTCTCAGCGCTGCAGTTGCACTTCTCCAGGATCTATACGGCTTTGGCCAGGGTGCTGTGGGAGGTGCGGGTCCTCAAGAGTTTAGGTTAGAAGGTTGTCAAGAGTGAAGACCTTCTATTTGCTGCACGGTATATATCTATGTGTCTGTGTTTGGGCACGTGTACCCCTGTGGCTGGATTACATGAGAAGAGACGTCCAAGGACAGCAAGATTGGAAGTGAATATTCCTGCCAGGGTGCCATGGGTGCTGTCAGGGAGCAGGGCCAGCAGCAGCTTCACTGGAATCTGGGGCAGGAGAATATTGCCAGGATGTCAGCAGGAAACTTTCCTTGCCCCTTGCCTTTGCATGTGGAGGCCTGCGCCACATGGCCTCCCCCCTCACCCCTTACCTCTCCTCATGGGGAGAGGGGCACGTCTCTGATGGTGGGTGTGCGAGGCTTGCCTGTCTGCCTCCAGGGAATGTGTGTCCTGGTCTGTTCTCAGCCACACCTAGGTATCCTGTCCTGCAGGGAACTAGCAGTTTCCAGCACCCCCCTGTGCCAGGTGGGTAAGTTTAATCTCAGGCTGAAGTGTTGGTGACTAGCCCTTTGATCCTATCTCAAACCACAGACTCATTTATCAGCATAAAAGTTAACCTTTTTCTGTATATCTGCCTGTCTCCCATGTTTATCTTAGTTGGTTTGAATTAAGAGAAAAAAGTACATTGTTTGCTGATATCCTAAAGTCCTAATGCATTGGATTAATAATAAAGAGGTGCTTAATGTGGGTGCAGGGCACTCAAATAATGGAGGGCAGAGATGCCCCAGCTTACTCCCCACCTGTACATTTCTGACCACCTGTGTTCTTTTTCTGGAGGGATTTTTCCTCCACCCAGTGGGAGGGGGGATTTTAAAAGACATTCAGCTTGCAAGCCACCTGCTGATAGATTTTTCAGGTAACTTTGCTGTTAAATATTTTTGATATTTTTATATTAAGAATGCTGATGAGAGAGTTGGATGACACCCTGTTTTTTAAAACAGATTTATACACAAGTTCTGTGAAAAGCAGGGGGCAGAAGGGTGAATGTGTCTGTTATCTACCTCCATAATAAGGATGTCGAACAAACAACTTCCCTTGTGACTCAGCTGGTAAAGAATCTGCTTGCAATGCAGGAGACCTGGGTTCAGTCCTTGGGTTGGGAAGATACGCTGGAGAAGGGAAAGACTACCCACTCCAGTATTCTGGCCTGAAGAATTCCATGGATTGTATAGTCCATGGGGTCGCAAAGAGTCGGACATGAATAAATGATTAAGCACACAAGAAACAGCTACAAAACTTCAATGCCTATGACAACAAATAAGCCTTTCTCTGTTGGGAACTTGCTGGAGATCAGCAAGACAGCTCTGCTGGTCCTGTCTGGGCTTGTGCACCTTGTCAGGGATGGCTGGCTGATGGCTGATCCAGCATGGCCTCCACTGGGGTTGCTGGGGTGACTTTGCCCTGCTCTGTGTGTCCCTTATTCTCCAGCAGATTAGCCCAGGTATGGCCTTCTGATAATGGCAGGGGTGAAAATGAGCAAAAGGACACACGTGGGACCTCTGTGGCCTAGGCTCAGAGCTACCACACGTGCCCCTGGTGGTAGCGGTTGAAGTTAGCACAAGGGCTTCAGGGGGTATACACAGCCTTTAACAGAGAAACTCCAAAGTCAGAAATTATAGGGAGGAGTAAAACAGGGGGACCTCAATGCAATCAATCTAGAATGGCAGGGGCAAGAAGAAATCCTGGATAAAGCAAGATACTCCATATTGGCCCCCTCACCAGGAGGGTGAACTAGATGGAAGAGAATTTATTGTTCTTCCAGGGCTGCCATCTGCCCAGATGCATGGTCTGGCTTTGTGTTTGGCTAGTATTTATTCTGATTGGGCAGTGCCTGTGCTGTTTTGGTTGTTGGAGCTTGTGAATATCACCTTCCCTTTATTCACCACTAACCACATTTTAGAAGTTTTTAATTGTTCAAAATTTCTATTATCTATGTCCTCCTGGGTTTGGGTTTATCTCTTTTCTAGCATGGTTTCCTCCAGTATGAGCACAGTTATCCTACTAAAACCCTCCTTCCCCTGCTTAAAATTCTCCATGGGTTTCTGTATTCTGTATCTGATCTGTCTGTCCATAGCCTCATCCCAAGTAATTGAGATCATTACAGCTGTTTCTTTCAAACCATGTGTCTTTAGTTGAGTGGACCTTCTTTTTTGAAGCGCTGCTTAGTCTCCTCTTTCCATCTCACTCCTCTCATCCATCCCTCAGGGTGTGCCTTGGGCATCCTGTCCTCCAGGAAGTACACCTGCCCTTATCCCCAGCCAGGAGGATGAGGCTTGCTCCCATGTGTTACTGCAGCCACTCATGCTTCTCTTTAGCACAGCACTGACCATGTCCTACCATAATCCTCTCTTTAGCTGCCTCCTGCTCCGACTAGAGCTTGGGGTGATGGGGAGGCAGAGACGCTGTCTTATTTGGGTTGGTACCCACAGCACCTCTGACAGAGCCTGGCACACTGCAGGTGCTCACTAATGTTTTAGTGAAAATAGATATATTTGCATAATTTATAATTTGTTTTTCTGTCACTCAGTTGTGTCCAACTTTTTGTGATCCCATGGACTGCAGCACCCAAGCCTTCCCTGCCTTCATCATTTCCTAGAGTTAGCTCAAACTCATATCCATTGAGTGGGTGATGCCATCCAATCATCTTGTCCTCTGTCATCTCCTTCTCCTCTTGCCTTCAATCTTTCCCAGCATCAGGGTCTTTTCCAATGAGATGGGTCTTTGCATCAAGAGGCCAAAGTATTGGAGCTTCAGCTTCAACATTTATCCTTCCAATGAATATTCAGGATAGATTTCCTTTAGGATTGACTGGTTTGATCTTGCAGTCCAAGGACTCTCAAGAGTCTTCTCTAACACCACAGTTCAAAAGCATCAGTTCTTCAGCACTCAGCTTTCTTTATGGTCCAACTCTCACATCCATACATGACTACTGGAAAAACCATAGCTTTGACTAGATAGATCTTTGTTGGCAAAGTAATGTCTCTTATTTTAATATGCTTTTCTTCCAAGGGGCAAGCATCTTTTAATTTCATGACTGTAGTCACCATTTTCAGTAATTTTTGAGCCCAAGAAAAGAAAGTCTGTCACTGTTTCCATTGTTTCCCCATCTATTTGCCATGAAGTGATGGGACTGGATGCCATGATCTTCATTTTTTGAATGTTGAGTTTTAAGCCAGCTTTTTCACTCTCCTCTTTCATCTTCATTAAGAGGCTCTTTAGTTCCTCTTTGCTTTCTGCCATAAGAGTGATATCATCTGCATATCTGAGGTTATTATTTCTCCCAGCAATCTTGATTCCAGCTTGTGCTTCATGCAGCCCAGCATGTCTCATGATGTACTCTGCATATAGGTTAAATAAACAGGGTAACGATATACAGCCTTGACATACTCCTTTCCCAATTTGGAAGCAGTCCATTGTTCCATGTCTGTTTCTAACTGTTGTTTCTTGAACTACATACAGGCTTCACAGGCAGCACATAAGGTGGATTGGTATTTCCATCACTTGAAGAGTTTTCCAGTTTGTTGTGATCCACACAGTCCAAGGCTTTAGTGTAATTGATGAAGCAGATATAGATGTGTTTCTGGAATTTTCTTGCTTTTTCATGATCCAGTGTATGTTGGCAATTTGATGTCTGGTTCCTCTGCCTTTCCTAAACCCAGCTTGTACATCTGAAAGTTCTCCGTTCACATACTGTTGAAGCCTAGCTTGGATGATTTTGAGCATGACCTTGCTAGCATGTGAAATCAGTGCAATTGTGTGGTAGTTTGAACATTTGAACATTTGCCCTTCTTTAGGCAAAACTGAAATTTTCCAGTCCTGTGGCCACTGCTGTTTCCCAAATTTGCTGGCATGTTGAGTGCAGCACTTTAACATCTTCAGCATCATCTTTTAGGACTTGAAATAGTTCAGCTGGAATTCCATCACCTCCACTGGCTTTGTTTGAGTGAGGCTTCCTAAAGTCCACTTGACTTCACATTGTAGGATGTCTGGCTTTAGGTGAGTGATCACACCATCATAGGTATGTGGGTCATTAAGATAATTTTTGTATAGTTCTTCTGTGTATTTTTACCACCACTTCTTAATATTTTCTGCTTCTGTTAGGTCCTTATCGTTTCTGTCCTTCCTTGTGTCCATCTTTGCATGAAATGTTCCCTTGGTATATCTAATTTTCCTGAAGAGATCTCTAGTGTTTCCCATTCTATTGTTTTCCTCTATTTGTATTGTTCACTTAGGAAGGCTTTATTATCTTTCCTTGTTATTCTTTGGAACTCAGATGGGTATATCTTCCTTTTCTCCTTTGTCTCTCACTTCTCTTCTATTCTCAGTTATCTGTAAGGCCTCCTCAGACAACCATTTGGCTATCTACATTTCTCTCTCTTCTTGGGGATGGTTTTGATCACCACCACTGTACAGTGTTATGAAACTCTGCCCATAGTTCTTCAGGCACTCTATCAGATTTAACCCCTTGATTCTGTCACTTCCACTGTGTAATTGCAAGGGATTTGACTGAGGTCATACCTGAGTGTTCTAGTAATTTTCCCTACTTCAATTTAAGTCTGAATTTTGCAATAAGAAGTTCATGATCTGAGCCACAGTCAGCTCCCAGTCTTGTTTTGGCTGACTTGTAGAGCTTCTCCATCTTTGGCTGCAAAGAATATAATCAATCTGATTTTGGTACTGACTATCTGGTGATGTCCATGTGTAGAGTCATCTCTCGTGTTGTTGAAAGAGGGTGTTCACTATGACCAGTGAGTTTTCTTGGCAAAACTCTGTTAGCTTTTGCCCTGCTTCATTTTGTAACCCAAGGCCATTTTGCCTTTTCATACTGTTCATGGGGTTCTCAAGGCAAGAATACTGAAGTGGTTTGCCATTCCCTTCTCCAGTGGACCACATTCTGTCAGACCTCTCCACCATGACCCTCCTATCTTGGGTTGCCTCGCAGGCATGGCTTAGTTTCATTGAGTTAGACAAGGCTGTGGTCCTAGTGTGATTAGATTGACTAGTTTTCTGTGATTATGGTTTCAGTGTGTCTGCCCTCTGATGCCTTCTTGCAACACCTACTGTCTTACTTAGGTTTCTCTTACTTTGGACATGGGCTATCTCTTCACGGCTGCTCCAGCAAAGTGCAGCTGCTCCTCCTTACCTTGGATGAGGGGTATCTCCCTCACCGCTGCCCCTCCTGACCTTGAACGTGGAATAGCTCCTCTAGGCTTGTTGTTGAAAGAGGGTGTTCACTATGACCAGTGAGTTTTCTTGGCAAAACTCTGTTAGCTTTTGCCCTGCTTCATTTTGTAACCCAAGGCCATTTTGCCTTTTCATACTGTTCATGGGGTTCTCAAGGCAAGAATACTGAAGTGGTTTGCCATTCCCTTCTCCAGTGGACCACATTCTGTCAGACCTCTCCACCATGACCTTCCTATCTTGGGTTGCCTCGCAGGCATGGCTTAGTTTCATTGAGTTAGACAAGGCTGTGGTCCTAGTGTGATTAGATTGACTAGTTTTCTGTGATTATGGTTTCAGTGTGTCTGCCCTCTGATGCCTTCTTGCAACACCTACTGTCTTACTTAGGTTTCTCTTACTTTGGACATGGGCTATCTCTTCACGGCTGCTCCAGCAAAGTGCAGCTGCTCCTCCTTACCTTGGATGAGGGGTATCTCCCTCACCGCTGCCCCTCCTGACCTTGAACGTGGAATAGCTCCTCTAGGCCCTCCTGCGCCTGTGCAGCCACTGCTCCTTGGACATGGGGTTGCTCCTCCCAGCCGCCGCCACTTGGTTGGGGCATAGATATGGATTATTGTGATACTGAATGGTTTGCTTGAAAATTAATAGAAATCACTCTGTCATTTTTGAGATTTTACCCAAGTACTACATGTTGGACTCTCTTGTGGACTATGAGGGCTACTCCATTTCTTCTAAGGGATTCTTGCCCACAGTAATAGATAAATGGTCATCTGAATTAAATTCACCCATTTTGGTCCATTTTAGTGCACTGATTCTTAAAATGTTGATGTTCACTCTTAACATCTCCTGTTTGACCATGTCCAGTTTACCTTGATTCATGGACCTAATATTCCTGGTTCCTATGCAATATTTATCTTTACAGCATTGGACTTTACTTTTACCACCAGACACATGAACAACTGGGCATTGTTTCTGCTTTGGTTTAGCCTCTTCATTCTTCCTGGAGCTATTTCTCCACTGTTCTCCAGTAGCATATTGGGCACCTACGGACCTGGGGAGTTCATCTTTCAGTGTCATATCTTTTTGCCTTTTTATACTGTTCATTGGATTCTCAAGCCAAGAATGCTGAAGTAGTTTGCCATTCCCTTCTCCAGTGGACCACATTTTGTCAGAACTCTCCACTATGATCCATCCATTTTGGGTGGCCCTACATGGCATGGCTCATAGTTCCATTGAATTAGACAAGGCTGCGATCCACATGATCAGTTTGATCAGTTTCTATGATTGTGGTTTTATTTTTGTCTGTCCTCTGATGGATGAGGATAAGAGGCTTGTGGAAGCTTCCTGATGGGATGGACTGGCTGTAGGGAAAACTGGGTCTTGTTCTGGTGGGCGGGCCATGCTCAGTAAATCTTTAATCCAATTTTCTGGCTAATGGGTAGGGCTCTGTTCCCTCCCTGTAGTTTGGCCTGAGACCCATGGTGATCTTCAAAAGACTTAAGACTGGCATGCTGTGCCTCCCAGGACTGTGTAGTCAGTGCCCCTGACCCCGTGACAGGCCACTGTTGATCCCTGCCTCCACTGGAGACTCCTGGACACTCACAGGCAAGTATGACTCAGTCTCTTTTGGGGTCATTGTTCCTTTCTCCTGGGTCCTGGTGCACACAAGGTTTTGTTTGTGCCCTTCAAGAGATTCTTTTCTCCCCAGTCCTGTGGAAGTTCTGTAATCAAGTCCCACGGGCCTTCAAATTCCCATAATACACATCCAGTTAAGCATAAACTGGGATTCCCAGGTGGCTCAGTGGTAAAGAATCTGCCTGCAATGTAGAAGATGCCAGAGATATGGGTTCGATCCCTGGGTCAGGAAGAGCCCCTGGAGGAGGGCATGGCAACCCACACCAATATTCTTGCCTGGAAAATTCCATGGACAGAGAAGCATGGTGAGCTAATGTCCATAGCGCTGCAAAGAGTCAGATATGACTGAAGCAACTGAGCATGCATGCAAAACACAAACTATTCCTTATTCTCCAGGACACCTAGGACCATGTACATGTGTGCGTGCATACACAAACACACACACTTGCACCATCCTTTGCCTTCTCCCCAACCCCAGTTTTCCTCCTCTCTCTCTCTGATGCATGGCAAAACACAAACCCATAGGGTTCATGCAGGGTGCTAAGTAAAGTAATTGAAAGCTTCTGCTTTGATGTCTTTTATTTCAGGAAGCTACTTGAACAGAGGGTAATTATTGCTGTTAATAGCAATAATTTCCCCGTAATCTGGTTACATGTCCTATTTCATTTTAACGATCAGAGCAGCTGTCTTTAAACAAGTCTGGATGAGCCTCTGGGGACAGGGCTTCCGAGACATAGTCTCCCTGGTCTAATTACTCCACTGCTAAAACCTGTCTGAGGAGGAAGCAGAGGTTAGGGAGCAGGGTGGAGTGAAATCCAGATTCTTCTACAACACAAAACTTCCTGGGGCTTTTTCACAGCAGCTCCACCTTACTATAGGAGGAGAGGCAGGTAGAGCTCCGCTCTCATCATCTCCCTTGCTCTGAGGAGCAGTGAGATGCTTTCTGGAGGCAAGACCACAGCTCCAAGTGTGCATGCTTCCTTTTCCTATGCAGCTGATAACATGGAAAGCCACCAACCATATCGATGCCTTGCAGCTTCTCAGATATTTTTTATCTTCTTAAAACTTGCTTCATAGGAGGACATGAGGCTGCTTCAGATGGTTTCACTTTAAAACAAAACATAGGATTCTATGCCCTGTGTGTTTGCTAAACATTTAAGGAGCCCATCACTGTCGGCTCACTAGTTTGGCAACATCTGCGCATGCTCCCTTTGGTTTCCTGGTCTGGAAGGCATGCTGTTTCACTTAATAACACCAACCCTGGAGCCAGCCTCGTTTAGATTTCGGCTCCTTCTCAGCCACCCACTAGGATCTGTGACCTTAGAAAGACCCTGCATCATTTGGCATTGCAGAATGTTAGTTCCTTTTTTGTAAAATGTGGATAAAAATACCTGTCTTGTGTGGTTGACCTGAGGATTAGACAAGGCAACCTCATATATATAGGTAGTAAATGATTGCTTCTGGTTCTTATTTGACTGGTGGTCTTGGTGAGAGAGACTTAATGAGCTGATTAAACACACCTGGGCAGAACATGCAAATTTCAGAAATCCAGTGAGACAGGAAGCATGGCCTTTTAGGAAACAATGGATTTCAGCTAAAGTGCATCTTTCTCAAATCACAAAGGGACAGAGATCACCCACCCCTCAATGGGTAGACTCATGTGGGAGAGAAAAGTATACCTGTGGCATTTTCCCTTTAGCTCCTTGCACCTACCTAACAGCTGTTTTCAATATGTTAACAATTTAGAAAATAGTCAAAATGATACCTTGGATATTTTAGTGCCATAGTTAGAGAAAGACCTGCAGGAAGAGAAGGGTTGTCTTTAATCGGGTCATTTCATTTGATCCATGGTGGGTTTTATTCTATTTTATTTTTAAATGAAATAAACCTTAAGAAAAATGATTGTTCTACACATACAGTTTTTTAAAAAATGCATGTTTCCTGGCTTTAAAAGGGCTGGTTCTATAATTGAAGCAAATATAAAATATATAAAATGACAAATGGAAACATATGCTGGCACTACCCAGGGTGAGTTCTTTTTTGACAGAAAGTATTTCCAGGAACTATTACAAAATTTTCAAGCCACATGAGGCAGTTTGGATAGGATCCGGAGACTATCTGCTTCCTCTTACACAATATTATTAATGTTCTGGTCTACAAATTGAAAAACATGCTTATTTATATATTCATTCTTTTCTCCCTAAGTCTTTTGCCCTGATGTTATGAGACTATGTGGAATAATAGAAGGAAATGAGATTTTGGATTTGGAGCTTAAAAGCAGTGCCTCATGGATTAGAGGTTTGAGTGATAGTAACTCCCTCTTTCTGAGTTCTGATCCAATTGAGAAACAAACACAAGAGGTGGAAAGATAAAGGTAAAAGTTCTGGCCTCATTGTTGGTAGTGTTGGGTTGGATGGCAGGGCTTGGATTTGAGGCCAAATAGACTTCTTATACTTTTCTCCAAGAACAGGATTTTGGATGACACATATAAGAAAATATGAATCTATAGAATAGACAAATGCTTCTGCAGCCTTGTGCAAGAAGAACTGCTGTTCCTCAGCCAGCTAGTTCCAGTAGAAAGAAACAGAGATAAAGGAATAAAGGCTCTTAACCCTGCCTGCTTTAGAAACACGAGCCAATGAGAGTCAGGCTGTCACTGTTCAGCTATGAGAGTGATCATTTATTCTCTGATTATGTACCATGTGGGGAAGATAGGCTAAAAGTTGACTGTGAGGCAGGCAGTCTTCATAGGAAATATATGGAGAGAAAAAACAAAAAAAAAAACATGACGGGTTACATTTTTTTTTTTTTCTCCCTTTGAACCTTATTTTTCCTGTTTAACAGATGAGCTACCTGGATCTTTCCAACACCAATTCTCCAACACTCATCATATGTCCTACAACTCAGAGTAGGACTATCCAGAGTTAGTGTACCTATCCAGAGTTAGTGTCAGACTCCACAGATTTTAGACTTCAGTCCCATAAGTGTTTCCTTATTTCAGAAGCCAATAGCAAGTCCCAGATCGCCAGACTGTTACTGAAAGAGGGTTTGGGGTCCGGCAGCTTGCTGTTCAAAAGCCAATAAACAGGTCAGGTTGGTGTAAAGGAAAGTTTGCTTTGGGTGAGATGCCTGCAATTTAGGGGGGAGGGTGGTGGACATCTGCCCAAAGGCTGACTAACATCCCCTCCACTCCCCACCAACTACTGGCAACCAGTGGGTCAAGAACTTTTACAGACAGAAGAAGGGGGCTACATGTGGAAACAGCACAGTCAGCTCTGACAGTCATCTTCAGATTGATCGTCGGTGGTCTGACCAGAGGCACCTTAGTTGTTTTAGGTAGTTAATCTTCAGTTCCAGTGTCCATTTGCTCCCATTTCTTTGAGGTGAATTCTCAGAATCATGGTAGCTTATGTCGTGGGTACAGTCTGGCACTCTGGTCATCAGGCAGTGGACTTCTTCACTCTGGTGTTTTAGTATTTAAAAGACAACTCACAGGATGTGGCTTAGAATCTTATCTAGAGCCTTTGAGAAAGAACTAAAGGACCTTGACTGCTTAATGACGACATTGTAATTTGGTCTTCTTTGACTGGTTTCCTTTGTTTCTGCATTTCCCTGATTAAACTGATTCTTTGACTAAAGTTTTTCACAGACAAAAGGCAGGCAGGGGACGTGGTTGGAGGAGGGGGCAAGAAACATAGGGTCCTGCTCCGTTTCAAGGCTGCTGGTACTTTTGTCCAAATGTTAGTCAAGCAGTCATGTCTGACTCTTTGTGACCCCATTGACTGTAGGCCACCAGCCTCCTCTGTCCATGGAATTCGCCAGGCAAGAATACTGGAGTGGGTTGCCATTTCCTTCTCCAGGGGACCTTCCCAAGCCAGGAATAAAACATTGCTTTCCCACACTGCAGGCAGACCCTTTACCCACTGAGCTACCAGGGAAGCCTTTTGTCCAACTTGGCTATAAATTCATGGTTTCTCCTATACCCTCCTCCCTACCCCATCCTATAATTCACTAGAACAACTTAAAGAACTCAAGAAAGTACCATGCTTACAATTACTGTTTTATTATAAAGAATATAACTCTGCTGCTGGTGCTGCTGCTGCTGCTAAGTTGCTTCAGTCGTGTCTGACTCTGTGTGACCCCATAGACGGCAGCCCACCAGGCTTCCCCGTCCCTGGGATTCTCCAGGCAAGAACACTGGAGTGGGTTGCCATTTCCTTCTCCAGTGCATGAAAGTGAAAAGTGAAAGTGAAGTCGCTCAGACGTGTCCGACTCTAGTGACCCCATGGACTGCAGCCTACCAGGCTCCTCCATCCATGGGATTTTCCAGGCAAAAGTACTACAGTGGGGTGCCATTGCCTTCTCCAAAGAATATAACTCAGGAAGAGCAAATGGGAGAGATGCCTAGGACAAGGGAATTGGTCAGGGGGTGGTGTAGAGCTTCCATGCCCTCTCAGGCTATTCCACCATCCCAGCACACTGAAGTACTCATCAACCCAGAAGCTCTCCAGACTTCATTGTTCAAGAGTTTCTATTCAGGTTTTACTATGTAGGTATGGTTGATTAAATCATTGGTCATTGGTGATTGAACTCACTCTCTAGCTCCTCTCTTCTTCCTGGATTTTTGAGGGTGGATTGAAATTTCTGGTCAAGTCTGTGGCTATTGAAACCATTTCCTATTTCCTGAAACCATCTAAGGGCCCAACCTGAATCACTCGATTTGCATAAATTCAGGTGTGATATAAAGGGACTTATAAGTTTTTTAAAAAACTAGACATGGAACAACAGACTGGTTCCAAATAGGAAAAGGAGTACATCAAGACTGTATATTGTCACCCTGCTTATTTAACTTCTATGCAGAGTATATCATGAGAAACACTGGACTGGAAGAAATGCAAGCTGGAATCAAGACTGCCGTGAGAAATATCAATCACCTCAGATATGCAGATGACACCACCCTTATGGCAGAAAGTGAAGAGGAGCTAAAAAGCCTCTTGAAGAAAGTGAAAGAGGAGAGTGAAAAAGTTGGCTTAAAGCTCAACATTCAGAAAACGAAGATCATGGCATCTGGTCCCATCACTTCATGGGAAATAGATGGGGAAACAGTGGAAACAGTGTCAGACTTTATTTTTTTGGGCTCCAAAATCACTGCAGATGGTGACTGCAGCCATGAAATTAAAAGTTGGAAAAGACCCTGATGCTGGGAGGGATTGGGGGCAGGAGGAGAAGGGGACGACCGAGGATGAGATGGCTGGATGGCATCACGGACTCGATGGACGTGACCGGGAGTAGGTGATGGACAGGGAGGCCTGGCATGCTGCGATTCATGGGGTTGCAAAGAGTTGGACATGACTGAGCGACTGAACTGAAGTTTGGTTGGAAATCTATGCAGCTTCACTCTGGGAAATGAATTTTTTTGTTTGTTTTTAAATGTATTGAAGTATAGTTGGTTTACAATGTTGTGCTGCTGTACAGCAAAGTGATTCTGTTTTTTATATAATATAATATATAATATATATATGTATGTATATATTCTTTTTCATTTTCTTTTCCATTATGGTTTATCACAGGATATTGAAAATAATTCCCTGTGCAAGTTAGGACCTTGTTGTTTATCCATCCCATCAGTTTGCATCTGCTATCCCAAACTTCCAATCTATTCTGCCCCCATTCCACTTGGCAACCACAAGTTGGTTTTCTATGTCTGTGTGTCTATATCTGTTTTTGTAAACAGGTTCATTTGTGTCATATTTTAGATCCCACATATAAGTGAAATCATATGGTATTTGTCTTTCTGACATTTCACTTACTGTGATAATCTCTAGGTCCATCCACATTGCTGGAAATGGAAATGGCATTATTTCATTTTTATGACCTAGTAATATTCTATTATTCCATATATCATATATATATGGAATATATATGTATATATAGGATATATACATATATCTTTATTCATCATTTGTCAATAGATATTTAGGTTGTTCCACGTCTTGGCTGTTAGAGTGAATAGTGCTGCTATGAACATAAAGGTATAGAAGTGCATTTATCTTTTCAAATTATAGTTTTGTCTGGATATATGCCCAGGAATGGGATTGCTGGATCATATGGCAACTCTAGTTTTAGTTTTTTGAGGGACCTCCATACTGTTCTCCATAGTGGCTGCACCAATTTACATTCCTACCAATAGTGCTCCCTTGGAAATGAATGTTTTGGTATTATGTATCAAAATTTGCTCTGAGAGAGAAATAAGGTAATATTAGAAAACTCTAGGTGATGGAAATAAGGGTAATCTGTAAACACAAAGAGTATAAATAAAATAGAAAAGAATGAAAGCAAGTCCATTTGGAAAACTTGTAAATCAGAAAAATAACTTTTAAATATGCAAAAATAAATGAACTAAGATGGCTAATATCTTGGTAGAACTCTAGGTATCTGATTAAGACCAGGTCATCTTTAAGTTTTTTTTTGTTGTTGTTTAACATATATTATTTACTTATTTATTTAACATACATTTACTAGAAATCTTCTCTGAGACAGACATTGTTCCAGGCAGTGGAGTTAGGGAAGCAAAAAGACACTTGAGGTTCCTGCCCTCATGGGGCTTCATGTCAGATCATACTAATTATCATATTAATAATTACAACCATGCAGTGAATGTTAGCTGTATTAAGGCTGCGTAAATGTTTTACATGAATAATTCTAGTTATTCGAAACACCTAACGAAATTGGTACTGTTATTAGCAAAATCTGAGACCCGGAGAGGTTCAGTTAATTGGCTGATGTCACTTTGTTGTTTAACATATATTATTTACTTATTTATTTAACATACATTTACTAGAAATCTTCTCTGAGACAGACATTGTTCCAGGCAGTGGAGTTAGGGAAGCAAAAAGACACTTGAGGTTCCTGCCCTCATGGGGCTTCATGTCAGATCATACTAATTATCATATTAATAATTACAACCATGCAGTGAATGTTAGCTGTATTAAGGCTGCGTAAATGTTTTACATGAATAATTCTAGTTATTCGAAACACCTAACGAAATTGGTACTGTTATTAGCAAAATCTGAGACCCGGAGAGGTTCAGTTAATTGGCTGATGTCACATAGCTACTAAGTGGTAGATACAGGGTTAGTCCTCAGAACTGGCTGGTCCATGCTTTTAACCCCTACTTCTTCTAAAACAAGATTTTCTGCTTGAACTTCTTCTATTCTTTCTTTTTACAGAGAAGTGCTTTGAAGTTTAGGAGTGTATATGAGTAAAGTCAATTTTAAAATTAATGAATAAAGTAATGATTGCTGAATTGGACAGCTGGTTGGAAAATCCGAACAGAATATTTCTGGCACTCTATTGGCAAGGCCTCAAAGTTTGATATTAATTGGAGTTTATCTCTCAGATTCTAGGTGAGCCATTTAAGGAGAGAGTAGCAGGAAACTTCAGGTGCAAAATTGTTGGCAGGGATAGTAAGGGAGGAAGTTGGAATATCTAGGTTTAGGCAAAGGAAACCCTGAAATACTTGTTTGAAGGGAGAAAAACTCATGTGTTTGGAGTTGGATCAGGGTTTGTGCCTTCTGCCTTAGAATTCCGTGGACAGAGGAGCCTGGCAGCTGCAGTTCATAGGGTTGCGAAGAACTGAACACGACTGAGTGACTTTCACTTCACTTCATTTTAAAAAAAAAAAAAAAAAAAAAGAAGGGGCCAAAGAGCTCTTGGCAGTTGTCAGGCAGGGGACAAAACATAACCCACCTGTCTGGTTTTACAAAACAGACCTGCAAGGCCAAATGACCTTCCAGCACTTGGAGTGTTCCTGAAAGATGGTGTCTGAGTCTGAGGCAGCCATTGCCCTTGGCTGGGCTTAACTTAAAAACACCCACGAAGATTTCTTCTTTCATGTAGACTCATATTTGGTTTGAGCCATAAGACAAGATGAGAAATGGTTGGGTAGGGCAGGGGAGGGAATCCGGAAGGTGGGTGGCTGTACTTTCATTCCGCCCTTCTCTTTGAACTGCATGCCACACGCTTCATGAATTCCTTCCCTCAGGGCAATGGAAACAAAATTACCTGCCTAAGGAATTACAGAGTGAAAAATGAACTCACAGCCACAGAGCTAGGGTTGCTTCTGACACAAACATTTAATGGGGGAAAGAGGCAACACAGGGCAGGGACCATTAATGGAGCAGGGGAAAGGGAACACGCATTTGAGAGACAAGAGACCTGGGCCCACCATCCTGATGTCATTCCCTGATCCTGGGGCCTCCATTTCTCAATAGTTAAAACAAGAGTATTAAATCAGGATCTGCAAATTTCCCAGTTTCTCCAGGAGGAATTGGATGATTCCAAATCCTGGCAGGAGTCAGAAGGGCTTTCTGGTTCTAGGTGGAGGAAACATGAGCTTGAGGGATAGCCTTTGGCAAGGGGACAAAGGGATCACCTATTTCATGTTGCCTGGGTGGAGGGCTGGGCTGAGGCATACGGCAGAGCACAGGACATGAAGTCATAGGCAGCTGCAGACCCTTCTGGCACTAGGAGAAGTTGGATCATGCCCCTTGATTATGAGCGTTCTCCAAAAAGGGATCTGAGTCTTCCTTTTCTTTATTTAAAGTTAGAAATAATTGGCTTCATCTGTATTTTCCAGTCTCCTTCATCAAATAATGAACATAATAAAAAGAGAGTCAAGTGTATAATCTTGATCTTATTTCCTCTCCCCTCCTCTCCCTTCAGCACCACACCTCCCCCACACCACCAAATGGTGATTTGATTTTTAAATATGAGGACTCCTCTGATGATCTGACCATTTACAGCAAGTTGTAACTCATCCAAGGGAGGCTTGATGTCCTGCTAAGCTCCCTGGGTTGGGTGTCGGGGGAGGGGAGCTATCAATGGCTGAGCTGACAGAAACCAGCGTCCAGGTCTTCAAATTTCAAATCCGTGGCATTTCCTGGAAAGCAGCATTTCTGAGCATCTCAAAACTAGGTTTTAAAATTTCAGCCTGCTGTGGACCAATACTTAAAAAAAAAAAGCAACAAAAATAAACACATGGAGAAATATAGTGGGAAAAACCAGACACACCAATGACAAATCTGAGTTTTCATTATTAAATCCAACAGACATATGTAAAGTATTGTGTTAAATTGCTCTAAATCTTCTAAATGCTTGTTCTCAATTCAGGGGCTGGACCCCTGCCCCTGGACCATGCTTTGAGTGACAAGGGTCTATGGTTCTTACTCTGCCCCTCTTCAATCCACAACCAAATACCCTTGAGAGGCAGCCTGACTCAGAGAAGAGAGCTTAGGCTTTAGGGGTACACAGGCCTGGGGTCAAACCCTGATGCAGTTTGGTCTTAGATGTCAGGTTCATCGGTCTGCAGTGGTGAAATAATGCCAACTGCTCAGGATTGCTTTGAGGATCAGTTCAGTTGCTCAGTCCTGTCCGACTCTTTGTGACCCCATGGACTGCAGCATGCCAGGCTTCCCTATCTATCACCAACTCCCGGAGCTTGCTCAAACTCATGTCCAAAGAGTCAGTGATGCCATCCAACCATCTCATCCTCTGTCGTCCCCTTCTCCTCCTGCCTTCAATCTTTCCCAGCATCAGGGTCTTTTCAAATGAGTCAGCTCTTCGTATCAGGTGGCCAAAGTATTGGAGCTTCAGCTTCAACATCAGTCCTTCCAATGAATATTCGGGACTGATTTTCTTTAGGATGGGCTGGTTGGATCTCCTTGCAGTCCAAGGGACTCTCAAGAGTCTTCTCCAACCCCATAGTTCAAAAGCATCAATTCTTCAGTGCTCAGGTTTCTTTGTAGTCCAACTCTCACATCTATATGTGACTATTGGAAAAACCATAGCTTTGACTAGATGGACCTTTGTTGGCAAAGTAATGTCTCTGCTTCTTAGTATGCTGTCTAAGTTGGCCATAGATTTTCTTTCAAGAAGCAAGCATCTTTTAATTTCATGGCTGCAGTCTCCATCTGCAGTGATTTTGGATTGCTTTGAGGATTAAACAAGGTAAAATGTAGAAGTCTCTTAGCACACAATGGTTGCTCCAAATGCTCTTTTTCTGCTCCACAGACAGATTAAGCCTGAAGTTTTGCTCCTACTTTGAGGGCACCACACTTTCCCCTCAGCCTGGAGAGGTTTTTGCTCCTGATTTCTGTCCCTCATCCCTTTGACTAGCAACAACTCATTATCAACCTTACTTGCCCTGTGCCCACACTTCAGACACTGTGGCTTGCTTTCCTTCCAATAACTAGAAGCTCCAGGAGGGCAGAAACTAGATCTGTAAATCCACTTCTATTTCTCCCAACTCCCTTTTTTTAAAAAACAATTTTATTAAAATTAAAAAAAAATTTATTATAGTTACTTTGCAATGTGTGTTAGTTTCTTCTGTACTACAAAGTGAATTAATTACACATATATTCCTTCTTTTTTTGTATTTCCTTCCTATTTATGTCATCACAGAGCACTGAGTAGAGCTCCCTGTACTATATAGCAGATTCTCATTAGATTATCTATTTTACACATAGTAGTGTATATATATCAATCCCAAACAAAACTTCCCAGCACACATTGGGCTTCCCAGGTGGCACAGTGGTAAAGAATACACTTGCCAATGCAGGAGATGAAGGTTTGATCCCTGGGTCGAGAAGATCCCCTGGAGAAGGAAACGGCAACCCACTCCAGTATTCTTGCCTGGACAATTGCATGGACAGAGGAGCCTGGCGGGCTACTGTCTGTGGGGTCACAAAGAGTTGGACATGACTGAACACAGCACAAAAACAGAACAGAAATTAATGATTTGCTCAATAAAAATATAATGTCTTTATTGAAAATCTGGGTTTGAACTGAGAGTGATGAAGCCTCTACCTGAGGCCCAACCAGGTACAGAGCTCAGAAAGTTATAACTGTTACCTTCTGTTCCCAAGGCCCACTTGGCAGAGAGAAGCCCTGAGCCTGTGTCTGTTCCCAATGGGTGTAAATTAGCTGCCTCCTGCCAGAGCCTTGGGCTTATGCAGAGCTGGCTGCAACAGAATCAGCTGTCTTTTCTTCTCCAGCCACAGAGAAAATCTTCACAACCACGTACAGAGTGTTGGATGGGGTGGGGGTGTGCAAGTGGTGTGGGGAGCAGAAGACAGAATGACACAGGGGATGGAAAAGTAGCAATTTGCAGATGACTCAGAATCATAGACCCAAAGAAGGTACAAAACAGGAGAGTCCTTAGAGATTATCCAGCTCAGTTTTTTAGGGATATTCTAGTGTCAAGCTTAGATGTGTGGTCTCTGGAGCCAGTAGACTTGGGTTCAAGTGTACTCATGTGACTTTGGGGCATATTTCTTAACCTCGCTGTACCTCTGTTACCTGTGAATAGGCTTGATGACAATATATAATATTTACTTGTAGTTGTAAGAACTTAAATGCAGAAATACATGTAAAGGGCTTAGATTAGTGCTTCATACACAATAATTGTAAGAGTTATCTATGATGATTTTTTTTTTTTTTTAAACCTTCTGGGAAAATTGAGGCCCAGACCTTAAACCTTATTTAAGGTTGTGGAACTACATGGTGACAGTCTGGACTAGAATCCCATTTTCTCCAACTTCAGTTTCTGTCCCTCCACCCCTCTGAACATAGATACACAGTTTTAAAGGGAAAACTAGGTTGGGTGTGATCTATTGTCTCGCACTCCTTTAACACATAAGGAAACCATCATCCAGCGAGCTGGATCAAGAGGCTCAAAGTGAGATAGTGTGAGGGCCCAGATAGAACAGTCTCCTCCCCTCTTGGGCCATGCAGACAGGCTGTTTATGATGAAAAATGGAATGGGTTAAGAATAAACACTCCTGCGCACATTCAGTCTTTCTCTGGAAGTCTGTGTGATCAGAGAGAGCTATTCAGGTTTCAACTTTTTCCTAGCAAATAGAAACTAAATTCAAATGGCATTTTGGTTTTGGAAAATTACAATCGTTTAGCTTTTGGACATTATTAGAAATTGATGGCAGTCCTTTTCACCAAGGAGTCTGTCCTGAGGGAACAGGAGTCCAGAAGTGAACCAGGTGGTAAAGGCCTGGATTTAGTCAAGAACCTTTGTACCTGAGCTCTCTGAGGCCTGCAAGTTTCTTTCTCCCCACCACCTTTCTATTCATATAGGCATTATATAAGCTATGCAAGCACAATAAAAGCATTTTGAAAAATGGAGATGTATAACAACCCCTACTCTGTCAGTATAGTTGGGAGGGTTAAATGAGTTATTTAATGTAAGATGCTTAGAACAGTGCTTGGCAACTGGTAAATGCTCAGTGCACCTCTATAGACTCCACAACCTTTGTTTTTTTCTTCTTTTTTAATTGGAGCATGGTTGATTTACAATGTTGTGTCAGTTTTAGGTATATAGCAAAGTGAATCAGTTATACATATGCTACTCCTTTTTAGATTCTTTTCCTATACAAGCCATTACAGAACTTTGAGTAGAGTTCACTGTGCTATACAACAGATTCTTATTAGTTACCTGTTTTATATATGCCATCTATGGGGTCGCACAGAGTTGGACATGACTGAAGCGACTTAGCAGCAGCAACAGCAGCAGTATGTATATGTCAATCCCAGTCTTCCAATTTATACCCCGCCCCCTTACCCTTGGTAATCGTAAGTTTGTTTTCTACATCTGTAACTCTAAGTCTGTTTTGTAAATAAGTTCACCTGTATCCCTTTTTAGGTTTCACATATAAGTGATGCCATATATTTGTCTTTCTCTGACTTAGTATTGTAGGCTCTAGGTCCGCCCATGTTGCAGCAGATGGCATTAGTTCATTCTTTTTTAAGGCCGAGTACTATTCCATTGGCTATATGTACCACAGCTTCTTTACCCATTCCTCTGTTGGACATTCAGGTTGCTTCCATGTCCTGGCTATTGTAAATAGTGCTACAGTGAATACTGGGACATGTGTATCTTTTCAAATTGTGGTTCTCTCCAGATATATGCTGAGGGTCAGGATTGTTGGATCATATGGTAACTCTATTTTTAGTTTTTAAAGAAACCTCCATACTGTTCTCTGTCGTGGCTGTGCCTTTGTTTTAATGACTCTCCAATATGCCATAAGATGAATATCTCATAGCTATTAGAATATTTATCTACTGTGTTGATATGATTATTGAATGCTGATTATTTCCCTAGATTTGGTTCTGATATTTCACCATTTTAGACAACTTTTTCCAAAGCAGGGGACTGCAAACTATGTTACTTGAGTCATATCCAGCCCTCTCCTTGTTTTTGTAAAGGCAGTTTTCCTGAAACTTAGACACTCCATTGAAATATTGCCTATGGCTGCTTTTGCCTATAATGGCAGAGTTGCAACAGAGCCTTTCTTTTTTAAGGCCGAGTACTATTCCATTGGCTATATGTACCACAGCTTCTTTACCCATTCCTCTGTTGGACATTCAGGTTGCTTCCATGTCCTGGCTATTGTAAATAGTGCTACAGTGAATACTGGGACATGTGTATCTTTTCAAATTGTGGTTCTCTCCAGATATATGCTGAGGGTCAGGATTGTTGGATCATATGGTAACTCTATTTTTAGTTTTTAAAGAAACCTCCATACTGTTCTCTGTCGTGGCTGTGCCTTTGTTTTAATGACTCTCCAATATGCCATAAGATGAATATCTCATAGCTATTAGAATATTTATCTACTGTGTTGATATGATTATTGAATGCTGATTATTTCCCTAGATTTGGTTCTGATATTTCACCATTTTAGACAACTTTTTCCAAAGCAGGGGACTGCAAACTATGTTACTTGAGTCATATCCAGCCCTCTCCTTGTTTTTGTAAAGGCAGTTTTCCTGAAACTTAGACACTCCATTGAAATATTGCCTATGGCTGCTTTTGCCTATAATGGCAGAGTTGCAACAGAGCCTGGTATTTCTACTATCTGTCCTTCCCCAAAATAGATTTACCAGTAATGATCTTAGATAAGTAACAATGTTTTGTTTCATTTTGCATAGATTATATATATATATATATATATATATATGTACATACATGCATATACCTATTCTCCATTAGTTTAATTCCTATAATGTATCTCTGGATACATTCTTAGTGCTTCTTTTGAAGCAGGCAGAGTAGGAGAGGGAACAAGGAAAGACAGCTGAGAACACATCCAGCTCTAGCAGGTTTGTTGGATGCTGTGGAAGCCATTTGACATAGTAGTTGTTTTCCATGTCTGTTTATCAATGTGCTTCTTTAGAACTTTTGTCTTTATGATTCAAGACTTTGCTCAATGAAAATTTTTGTGTATCATATGAGGAACATTTTTTTTACATAGCAGGAATAAGAAATAAGAGGAAGAGCACTGGGTTGGGAGTCTAAGACATGAATTCCAAGTCTGGTTTTTCTCTAATTTGCCACATGACCTTGGGCAAATGACCTATCTTAAAAATATTTCCAGTCACTCCCAGGTCATCTGTGTGGTCCAGGCCCTAATCATCTATCTTCCTCTGGACAGCTGGGATAGTTTCCTTTCTCCTGGCCTCTCTGCTTCCACTTTACCCCTCCAGTCTCCTGCCTCATCCTCTAAAGATTGTCTTCACTTGTGTCCCTTCCTTCCTCAAAAGTTATCCTTGGGTCTTCATTTTGCACATTTTAATGTCTCTGACAGTTTCTCATAGAAAGAAGATTCAGAACAACAGACTGCAATTGGATTATTGCAACATTCTTTTGGGATTTCTGATATATTGTTCTAAAGACGAGAGATCTGGTCCCATCATTTCATGGCAAATAGATGGGGAAACAATGGAAATAGTGACAGATTTTATTTTCTTGGGCTCCAAAATCACTGCAGATGCTGACTGAAGCCATGAAATTAAAAGATACTTGCTTCTTGGAAGAAAAGCTATGATCAACATAGACAGCATATTAAAAAGCAGAGACATTACTTTGCCAACAAAGGTCCTTCTAGTCAAAGCCATGGTTTTTCCAGTGGTCATGTATGGATGTGAGAGTTGGGCCATAAAGAAAGCTGAGTGCCGAAGAATAGATGCTTTTGAACTGTGGTGTTGGAGAAGACTCTTGAGAGTCCCTTGGACTGCAAGGAGATCCAACCAGCCCATCCTAAAGGAAATCAGTCCCGAATATTCATTGGAAGGACTTATGTTGAAGCTGAAACTCCAATACTTTGGCCACCTGATGTGAAGAACTGACTCACTAGAAAAGACCCTGATGCTGGGAAAGATTGAAGGCAGGAGGAGAAGGGGATGACAGAGGATGACATGGTTGGGTGGCATCACTGACTCTATGGACATGAGTTAGAGCAAGCTCCGGGAGTTGGTGATAGATAGGGAAGCCTGGCATGCTGCAGTCCATGGGGTGGCAAAGAGTCGGACATGACTGAACATCTGAACTGAACTGAAAGACAAGAGATTACTGTCATATGCCTGGGTTAGGAAGATCCCCTGGTGAAGGGAATGGCAACCACTCCAGTATTGTTGCCTGGAGAATCTTATGGACAGAGGAGCCTGGCAGGCTACAGTCCATAGCATTGCACAGAGTCAGGTATGGCTGAAGCGAGTTAGTGTGCACTCACATTCTAAAGACAAGAGATCACTGTCATTATGACCATCACTGCAGAGAAGACCCCTAGAATTCTGCCTGCCCCCTGCTCCCTGAAACTTGGGCCAGAAATCCCACTCTATAGGAAATGCAAATGCTGGAAGCACTTTTAAAAATCTTTTCCTCCATCCAAACTTCTGCCTCCTGGCCTGGCATGGTGCAGAAGCTTTCACAGGCAGCTTGGATTTTAATCTGTGCCAAGAGTCTGCTTGTCCAAGGTTATTTGGCAATGCTTGGAATCTCCCACCTCCCACACATCTCTTCTTTCAATGTTCCCTTTCTCAAAGGACATTTCCAAATAGACCCCTTTATCTTCTAATAAACCTTAGAAATAGGCATGGCATATATTACTCCTCTATGATAGATACAGAATGGAGGCCCAGAGAGGTGAGGTGAACTTTCCAAGGTCACACCGCCATTTGGCAGCCCCACTGAGAGTAAAACTTGGACTTTTATACTCTTGGTCCTGTGTTCTTTCTTTCTCTACACACATATTTTTAAATGGCTATTGGTCTTAAAAGTTCCCACACCTGGCCTTAAGTAATACTTTTGTATATAAAGTCAGTCATCTGAAGCTGGGAAAAAAATTGGTGGGAAAGAAATTTCATGCTAATGGTCTTTGACACTAGATAGGAACCTTTAAACTGAGGGAGAAAACAAGTTACAGATGATATCTATGCAGAGGAAAATAATGTTTTATTTATTCAAAACAAAGGAAACTGGGCCATGCTACCAAAGTATTCAATTCTAATATATTAATTTCAAGAACACAAAGACTGTTGACATGAGAACTTCTGCATGGATATGAGAGAAAAATACACTTTATTAAGATTCACAAGCCTCAAGATATTTTTTTTTTTTCTGTACCTTTTCCAATTTCTTTTCTAGGTCCATATTTATTCTTCCATAAAATGAGAGGGTGGGGATATCACTTAGTCTAGCCTAAGTTTGGCTGCAGTAACAAAGAACCCTCCAATGTTAACAGCTCATGACAATAAAGATTTATTTCTTGCTTTCTTGGACCAGCTCTGAGTCTGCTGCAGGTCTTTTTTCCTGGATCAAAGTGCAAGGAGCAGCCCTTCTCTGGCATATGCCAGTCTCATGAAAGTGTGAAAAAGAACAAGGCAGAACCATTGTTTGTCTATTAAAATTTCTGCTTGGAAATAATGCTTATCATTTCTTTCACATTTGTTTGGCCAAAGCAAGTCACATGGACAAGTCCAATGTCAATGGGATGGAAATTATGATTCTCCTCAAGGACAGGCCCAGTAGAGAAGAGTCCGAAAGGAACATGCTTTGACAATAATGCAGTCTACCAAGATGGGGTTAAGCTTAGTGTTTCCAACTATTTCTTGAACATCTCTGTTTAGATGTCTCATCTCAAATTCAACATGTCCAAAACTGAGCTTATCACTTTTCCTTCCCAAATGGATCCCTCTTTCTGTATGTCTTCAATATAGAAATGGCAACACCATCCATCTACCCCATCATACAAACCAGAACTGAGAGGTTATCCTAGAGTATTTTTCCTTGGTCTTACCACCTACATCCAATTGTCAATGGAGTCCTGCAGATTCTGCTTCTAAATTACCTCTCACATTCATCTCTTTTTCCATGTTTCTTCAATCACTGTCACAATTCAAGCTAGGATGGATAAAAGTCTGATCTACTATAATCCTTCATGACTATCCCCACCTCTAGTCTCTGGCACCCAGTGTGAGGTATGGATTTGAGTGCAGAAGACCAGAAATTAACATAAGACTAGCAACTTTTTTTCTGAATAAACGGTTGGTAAATTTGTCACTGAAAGTATTTTTCTCTTTTGCTTTTTTCCAAGGAGGAAGGAATAGGAATCAAGTACACTTAAAAAGAGTAGAGATCAATCCATTAAATATCAGTAAATTCTTAGTCCTGCATTTTAAAGATATAAACAAAAATGAGGGAAACTGCAAGTCTTTCGAAACAGCAGGACTTCCTATTGTGTGAAGCCATGCCTTTGATTGATCTGTGCCTGTGGAAATCTTCCCACTTGATGTGAATATTTGGGGTCATTCTTATTCACTGTTTCTTCTTTCCACACTCATTTCTGGCCTCCCAGATTCTAGGAGATCCAAAGGGAGTGATAAACAAGGAAAGATGGCAGAAGATGGAGCCTCAGGAATGGTAGATCTGGGAACAATTAATTCCTGCCATTTCTCTGGATGCTAGTGACATGAAATGAGACACATATAGCAGGAAGGAAACTCAATTACCAGGGAGTCCAGCTTCCACATTTAAAGGTGAAAACTTGAAGGTTCATAGCAGGGAAGTGACATGCTTAATGTCACTCAGCAAGTGAGAAGCAAGACTGGAGCCAGAACCCAGGATACTTGCATAATAGAGCAGTCTCTGAACTTAACAGTCTGTAACAGGCTCTCAAGCATGCTTAAGGAGAGTCATATGTCTTGTGTGAGACTCTATTTTTGCATTTTCTTTTTCATCCATTTCATCTTCTGCCATCATTGATCTTAACAACATTTGGACTATTTCTAGACACAATAGATGTTTCTAGAACCCTTCATTGGCATATTCACATTTGACTTTAAAGGTAGGTGGGCCATGTTATTGGACTTTGGCTGGCCTCTGTCCAAACCCTGGTTCCACTCCTCACTCCCTGTGTGACCTCAGGCTGCCACCTTGTCTCTTGGAGTCTTGGTTTCCTCACTTAGGAAATGGATGTGACAATAATGCATGCTTGTTAAGCTACTTCTTGTACAAAAAAAAAAAAATAATAATTAAATAATTATGTGGAATTTCCTAGCACTGAATTTGATAATTCAGTTTGTCACACTTCTAGTGAAGTGCTTGCTCTCTGCAAGACACCAGGGCAGCAAAGATTGCTCCATGTCACCCAGCAAGTACCTCTCAGAGGGAGCTTCCCAATAACACACTATCTTCTCCGCTCACTAGTCAACAAATGTAAAGTGACAGTTCAGAGGACAGAGAAGTAAGACAGGGAGGAATCAATTTTTTTCTAGGTCCTTTCAGAGGAGGTTATACAGGAGAATAAGTTTTGAAAGATGAAACATAACTCTCTAGTTGAGGAATTGGAGTAATTTTAGGGAAATAGAATACCATAAACAGATGCATGAAGGTGTGAATGTGTACACTTTGGGGGAAACTGGAGTTAAAAGATAGCTAGAACACAGAAAAGGCAGAGGTGGGGAATGGTTAGGGTGAGAAATGAGGCAGTTTGGTTTGGGCCATTTCATGAGGCAACTGCAGTGAGAAGCTGTAGGAATAATAATTCAACATGAGCCAGAATGCACAGGTGGCCTGCGGTTTAGCCCAAAGATGTGTTTCACTTGACTGATGTGGGGCCTGAATTTAGGTGAGGTGCACACTCTTCATTTCTATTTCTGTCATCTTCCTAGACCTGACCTTTCTCTGCTCCTTCACTTATTTTTAATCATTGTCTGGACCTTATAGACATTTGAGCTTGAGTTTTAGAGCAGAACGCTGGTGAAATCAGATCTGAGTTTGGGATTGGTACAGATGGCTGAATCCCACCGGGACATTATGGGGTAACTCTGGTGGCTAAGAGTCTCATTAAAAGACAGTGGCAATAATTCAGTTGAAAGATGATGAGATCCTGATCTGAGGAAGAGGGTACGGAGAGAGGAGGATGAATCTGAAAATTATTTGGGAGGCAGGATACATGAGACTTGGTATTAAATTAAGATGAGGGTACACCAGAAGGGAACTTCACTGAAGGGTTTTTGAGGGCAGACTGTTTCATGACTAGTATCCCTGGGGCTCCCTCCAGAGCCTGATGCACACTGGAACCTGAATAAATATATCTTGAATATAAGAATACATGGGTAAGAGATTTCAGGTGGTTCTCAGGTTTCTAATTGAAAAGGAGACCCACAGTAGGCAATCAATACCCCTCAGTTGAATGTGAGCAGCACATTCTGATTATGGAAGTTTGGGCTCCTATTTTAAACTGAATTCCAGTTCCTCGAGGTCCAGAGCCTACGGCAGGCCAGTGAAGGAACCTGTGTGACTTCTGAAGAAACATAAATTAGAGGCACTTGTCGAGGGGGCTGTTGTCTGACATTTCCCCTATGAGACCTGGGCCAAAAGAGTTCAAACACTGAGTGCCTTTGCTTTTGGAGCAGAAAACCAGAGGACATCTAGATCTGGGGCTGCCAGGAGGCTAGGACTTTCTCCTTGTTAAGTCCTTTCACCACTGAAGCAATGAAAAAGATATAACCAACCAAATAAATAAGTGCTATGTGGATTGAAGAGATAATACTTCCATGGGCCAAACAGTAAAATATCAAAGGTCCAAGAAAAGATACAGTTATGGGCCTTTGATGTGCCATAAAGGCCCATTTCATGCGCCAGTCAGGAGTATTTCAGGGCAAAATTGGAATGATATTTTATGTCACCTCTGAGGCATAAAGGGCACTTTATGAGTCACAGGAAACTGAGTTCTCAAATGGCCAAAGACGGGCAGGTTACCTGTTTGAAATTTAAACACCGACTCAGATTCCAAAACAAAATTACTCCCAGCACCCCTTTCCCAGGAAAAGTTTGCTGAGGTTGTCAGAGGCAGTGGAGTGGGAAGTGTGCCCTGGGGCCAGGCAGATGGAATCCCAATTGCTTCAGTCACTGTGGGGACCAGGGCCCAAAGTGCTGATGTTAGCCAACAGGCTTATGCTCAGCGAGTAACAGTGGGCCAGAGGAGGACCCCAGCCCTATAAGGCTGGGGAAAAAAATGCAGTATTAGGCTTTCAGGAAATGCTTTCTGGGTGAGGACTGAGTGAAAGGTTTGCCTCATTCCATCTATGCTCAAATATTTCTTCCTCAAGAACCCATTACATTCTGTCACCTTGCCCTCTTTTATTTTCCTTCGTTGACATAAAATATAATATCAAGGAATGGTGCATACCTTTTGTTTCTTTCTTGTCTCTTTCACTTTTACCTGAAAGCTCCATATGGACGTGGGCTGTTCCTTTTTCTATGCAATTGAATATTGCCTGGCACAAAGAATGGATTTAGAAATGACTGTCCAATAAATAAGTGAATGAATGCCCCTTATTTGTGCTAATTAAAGCCTGTGCCAGATGATTCAGAGCTGGCCCCTCTCTTTTTAGTGCTCACAGTCCAGTGGGAGAGACAGCTATTCTGCTGTATTGAAATGGTTAACATCAATGGAGAGCAGTGTGCAGGATGCTATGGGGTCCCAAAAAAAACACCTAAGCAAGCTTGTTGGAGAAGGACAGGGAAAGCTACGAGGAAAGTGATGCAGCCGCCAAGGTCTGAAGGATGTGTAGGTGCTAGCCTGAAAGGGACTTTGGGAGAGGGTTCACAGCAGTAGAAATGACTTGTGCTAAGTCACGGCATACCTTGTGATGTCGTTGAGGGAAGATGTATCAAAGGAAGAAATACGTGAATGAATAATTTAGCATTTACGACAGCTGATTTTTCTTATCATTCAAATAATCAGTCAAAATAGTGTCTTCCTACTAAAGTTTCATTTGACTGAATTGTGCATTGGCCTATTTTCTTTTCCTCTGAGAAAATATAAACATTGCCAGGAACATAAGCAGGATGACATAAAAACTTTGGAAATAAAAACAAGACAAAGAAAAAGACAATATATAATTGGTTCTCCTACAAACACACAGCCTTTTAGACAAGAAGAGGACGTCAAGTATCACCTATTGAGGTGTGCTGAAAAGGACTCATAATTTAAATTTGGAAGGATGGGTTTCAAGGATCACATCAAAATTTACCAGGCAAGATGCTCTAGTTTTGTCAGTTGTGGTTTCTGAGCTATGAGAATCAAATGAAAGTACTCTGTGGACCAAAAAATGATAGACATGTGAGAGTAGTTTATTACAATTTTTCCTACTCAATTTATTATTTTATTTTTTAAGACAGGAAAATGACCTCTTTTTTGGTGTACAGTTTTAGGAATTTTAACACACTTTCAGGTTGAAAAAAAGTGAAAGTGTTAGTCATGTCCAGTTCTTTGCAACCTTATGGACTGGGTCAGGGAAGATCCCCTGGAGTAGGAAATGGCAATCCACTCCAGTATTTCTGACTGGAGAATTCCCTGGATAGAGGAGCCTGGCAGGCTACAGTCCATGTGGTCGCAAAAGAGATGGACCTGACTGAGCACACGTACACAACCACAATACAACAATAGATTTATGTAACTACCCCATTGAATAGTTCTATAAGCCCCCCTAGAATGCCCTCATAGTCTCATTATCCCCTCCACCCCTCATCCCTGGCAACAGTGGGTCTGTTCTCTGCCAGTGTCATTTTATCTTTTTGTAAATGGTGAACGATAGATAAATGGACTCATACACAACCCTTATTGCTGAGCAAGATTTCAAAGCTATGAATATATCATAGCTCATTTATGTAGTCAGTCACTGGAGAACATGTGAGTTGTTTCCACTTGTTGTTGATAATGAAGAGATCAACTCTACTTATCTGTGTACAGATGTTTGTGTGAGCCTATTTTTTTTTTCTCCCTAGAGAAAATACTCAGTAGTGGGATTGGTGAGTTGCAGGTTAACTGTATGATTAATTGGATCAAAACTGCCAAATGGTTTTCCAGAGTGGCTATACCATTTTGCATTCCTGAGTGTGTGGCTTAGTTTTGAATGGAGGGTATGTGAGGTCCAGAGAGGGGAAGTAACTTTCTTTCAATCATAAAACCAATAAGGAAATGGGAGAAAGACTCTTATAACTCCCAGTCCTGCTACTTTTTTATTAAACAGAGATTTAACACTATTCATTTCATATAATCCTAGAGAGAAACTCTTCATGGGAAGTTCTGTTTATTGATTTGTTTGCTTATTTATTTCCCTTATTTTATAGAGGAAATGACGAGAGGATAGGTGCAAGAAGGTAAGTGATCTGCCCAAGGTTGCAGTTGGGGGACAGTTAAACTCCAAGTTTATTCTCTTCCCACTAAGCATATTTCCTTTCAAGTGCTGGAGGTTAGGGCCAGAGTTCATTTCAAATGAATCAACATTTCCAACCTCATGGTTTTGCTACATTACAGAGGAAAAATTTCCATGCTTTCACAGTGTGAACTGTGTTTATTAATAACTGTTCCTCAATTGCTTCAATTTTCACATTATTAAAAAGCTAAAGCTTGGCTGACATGTCATCTTATTCTCTCTGCTTGGAATGGATATATATTTTTCAACTAGGGCAGGGACTGAGACATGAAAAGAAGGCTTTAGGTCTGGTGCCCAGTGTGCCCGCCAGGCGATTCCATGCCCCTCGGCCTCCTTCCCATTGGCATTTCAAATGTAGTGGTTCTCATTGTTAGCTGGGTCGCAAACACTTTGACAGGATAGGAGACCCATTCTGGTTCCAGCATCCCAGATCCAGTTTCGTGGCTAAAAAGTATTGAGATGGTTTTTAGGTCAAGGCTGTTTGTATCACAGGAAAAAACTGACAGATCACTTGCAGAATTCAGCTTTTATGAGATGACTTAAATCTCTCCCAGACTTAAGTCCCCTGCTTGAGAATTGGAGACAGAAGGAAGGAAGGAGGGAAAAGAGAAAGAAAATGAGGGAAGAAGGAGAAAGAGAGGGATTAAAAGAAGAAATGATGAAAAGCAGAGGGGAACTATAGAGAGAGAGAAGGAAAGATGAGAAATGCTAAAAAGAAGAGGGGAAAAGACTTGAAACTAGGTAGTTTATTTTTCTTCCCTGGTGTTTGTTATAGATTATCCTAAACTAACTGAAAGGGAAGAGAGTAATTGGACCAAGCTAATGACATCTCCATTTGATTTTGTGTTTGTTTGTTTGACTACTTAGTTTATAACTTGGCAGAGAGTTTTATCATACATATTCTGCTAACTGGTTTATCTAAACTGAGATTGAGCATGAACAAAATTGACATTGGATTTGCTCCTTTAGACCACACAGAAGAGGGGCGAAGACCTTTTAAGTAAACACTGATGTCTAGAAGCAGTAGCAGATCTGACAGGGAGACTCATGGGCCTCTTGAAATCCCTGAAAGCAGACTTGATAAGGATGACTAGGTTGAGCAAATGTTGACTGAGCCTGCAGGAGTGGTACGGTACCCTTCTAAGACTGGGGAATTTGCAGTCAGACAGATTTATTTTATTCTTGGCATGGTTTACTACATTTTTGTCCTCTCTGAGCCTCAGTATGCCTGTTTATGAAATGGGATAATAATGCTTTCCCAATGGGGCAGAGGGAAAGGTGAAGTGAGATAGCAGAGAAGATGCTTAACAGCAAGTACAGCTTTCAGGAAGCGCTTAGTTCTTCTGTTACTCCTGGCCTGGGGAGTATCTAGAGAAGTCAGCCAGAACAGTTATGATGTGAGGCAGACTGACACTGAGGCCACAGGCTATTATGCCCCAAGCATCTATTCACCTTAATTCCCAGGAGAATCAAGTTCTGGGACTTTAGCAAGGCATCTTTTCTTCCTGGATTTCAGTTTTCCTATTGGTCAGTTATATTCTGAGCCATGACTTACAATGCTGACTTTTTCAGGTTTTGTAATTTGCACTCTCTCATTCTGGGGCTCCCCGTCGGCATGTCTTTGTTCTGTTTGCCTTTTTGAACACCCTCCCTGGGTCTCTAGTTTCAGGTGAGTTATCACTTCTCTGAACCAGAGAAGAGGTGTTTCTTCTCTGGACTCAGGACTTTGTGCCCCTCCTTGGTCTCATTTTGCATCTCTACAATTACACTTGGAGATTGTCATGCTGCACTGTCTCTATTGATGTATTTACTTGTCAGAATGCAAGCTTCTGGAGTTTAGGAACTTGCTTCCATCTGTGAGCCTCCTTTTCTGGTGTAATACCTACCTGTGTGACTCTGAGCAAGTTAACTTAACTTCTTGTAGCTTCAACTTTCTCATCTGTTTCTGGTACATAGCAAGTGCTCAATGTATATAAATTAAATTTATATTATTAAAATGTCATTTTTGAGTGATTGAAAGAATAAATAAATATGAATAAGACATCAGTTCAGTTCAGTCGCTCAGTCGTGTCCGACTTTGCGACTCCATGAATCGCAGCACGCCAGGCCTCCCTGTCCATCACCAACTCCCAGAGTTCACTCAGACTCACGTCCATCAAGTCAGTGATGCCATCCAGCCATCTCATCCTCTGTCGTCCCCTTCTCCTCCTGCCCCCAATCCCTCCCAGCATCAGAGTCTTTTCCAATGAGTCAACTCTTCGCATGAGGTGGCCAAAGTACTGGAGCTTCAGCTTTAGCATCATTCCTTCCAAAGAACACCCAGGGCTGATCTCCTTCAGAATGGACTGGTTGGATCTCCTTGCAGTACAAGGGACTCTCAAGAGTCTTCTCCAACACCACAGTTCAGATGCATCAATTCTTCGGCGCTCAGCCTTCTTCACAGTCCAACTCTCACATCCATACATGACCACAGGAAAAACCATAGCTTTGACTAGATGGACCTTAGTCGGCAAAGTAATATCTCTGCTTTTGAATATACTATCTAGGTTGGTCATAACTTTCCTTCCAAGGAGTAATTGTCTTTTAATTTCATGGCTACAGTCACCATCTGCAGTGATTTTGGAGCCCAAATAAATAAAGTCTGACACTGTTTCCACTGTTTCCCCATCTATTTCCCATGAAGTGATGGGACCAGATGCCATGATCTTCATTTTCTGAATGTTGAGCTTTAAGCCAACTTTTTCACTCTCCACTTTCACTTTCATCAAGAGACTTTTTAGTTCCTCTTCACTTTAGAAAATATAAATCCTTTGTTCTATAAACCTGGCCTAATATTCTACTACAGCCCACTTACCATAAAAGAAAACTTACTCTTGCCAAATAACAGCATTTCAGTCTCTTCTGATTTTTATAGTTCTGGTTTTAAACTTCAAAGCCCAAATCCCCACAGAATAGCTTTTAAGGAATTTGG
>SJXQ01008992.1:86056-126046 GCA_006408695.1 Aepyceros melampus
AGAGAGAGAAAGGGAGGGGCAGGGAGGGCAAGGGGAGGGCTGGTTACTCTAGGAAATGAACAATGGCAACTTTCCTGCCCATGAGGCAGCCGGTTACTTGCAGCTTTGAACTCCTCAGGACAGTATGCTTTATCATCTGGAATAATAAACGCAGACCTGGTGGCCTGGGGAGCAGGCCAGCCGCGGGCTGGGGGTGCAGGCCTGTGCCCCACCACAATGGGCAGCCCGCTGGCTGCGTCTGCACAAAGGAGCCCAGGAAGGCATCCTCTGGGAGGCACCGGGGCCAAGAGGGCTCTCAGCTGGTGCTGAGTGAGCTTTTCAAAGTAAACAAGGGCTCCAGGGCCAGGGGGACCCTCCTGTTGGTAGTGACTCTGATGTGATGTGGGTCCTGGAAGGAGCTTGGTATTTTTAGCCCTCCAGTTGCTTTGAAAGCAAGAAAAGGGTAAGAAACAGAGCCACAGCATGCGATCTATTATTTTTTAGGACATAATAGCTAACAGTTCCAAAAACATTCTGGATGTGCTCCACAGCTCATCAACAAACACATCACCGCAGAATGAGAGAAAGATAAACACCACATGTATCAGAGTGCTGACTGGTGCTGTGGGGGGATAGGGAGCCAGCTCTGCACTTGCCTCACCTGGAACCAGTGACAGGCACTCTCCTGTTGGTTCCTTGGTGCATCACCACCCTCCTCATCCCTTTAAAGGAAAGCATTCTGGTTCGACCAGATGCAAGTTCAAGTCCTACTTTTCTAGGCCACTAAGAGGTCATGGAAATTCTATGGGGTTGAGAGTCAGGGACCTGACCTGCCCACTTGCCTGCTGTGGCCTTGAATGACTCACATGGTTCCCTTGAACCTGAAAAAAAGGGAAAGTGTTAGTTGTTCAGTTGTGTCTGACTCTTTGCCACCCCCTGGACTGTAGCCGCCAGCTTCCTCTGTCCATGGAATTCTCCAGGCAAGAATATTGGAGTAGGTAGGTGAATTCAAAAGTTTCCTTGAGTTTTAACACTAAACAAGCCTCAGAAATAGAAGTAAAAAGGTTCCCAAGAGGCCAAGTGAGTCCCAGTGCTCAGCACAAAATAAATACTTGCTGAGTAAACCAGTGAATAGGAGGTACAGCAGGGAGTGATGGCCCACTTTTACGTGCAAGGGTAGAAGGAATTGGACGTTCTCCTATTACGTGCTTGGTTGCTTAGATGGTAAAGAATCCACCTGCAATTTCCTGCAATGCAGGAAACCCAGGTTCAATCCCTGGGTGGGAAGATCCCTGGAGAAGGAAATGGCAACCCACTCTAGAACTCTTGGCTGGAGAATTCCATGGACAGAGGAGCCTGGTGGGCTACCGTCCATGGATTTGTAAAGAGTCAGACACGACTGAGCAATTAACTATCACTTGCAGCTTTGTAATTTCTAAACCTCCTGAAAGGGGAAAGAAATTTTAATCTTGTGGTGGCAAACAGAGGCAGCCAGTCCTAGGAGCTGGTGGGTGAGCGGAGAGTAGACTGCAGTGGAGGTGAGAAAGCAGGGAGCCAGCCAGCGTGTATGAGAGTGTGAAGCAGTGCTCGCCCTGCGGGGAAAGGATGCTAGACTAGGATGCGGGAGATTTAGGCTTGCTAATGCTTGCATGGGAGCCTTCAGGCAGATCTGCACTTCCAGAAGCTCAGTCCCTCTTGTTGATCCTTCCTTCCCCCTCTGCCTCAGCTACAGTGCTACAGGCCAGCCTCAGTGCAGCCTGCCTTCCTGTCCATCAGGGTGATCCTTCCAGCCTCCTAACTGTTCTCGCTGCCCTTCAACCTTGCCCTGCTCCACTCCACTCTCCCTCAGGGTGAAGATCAGGTCAGGCCACTGTCTAGCACACAACAGTCAACTGTCCCTTTGTCTCAAGATGATGTTAAGCTTTCAAGGCCTCCCTGAGGTCTGGCCCCCATTCCCCATGCAGTGTCAGCACCTGCATTTGCTCTTTTGCACACATCTTAAGGTTCCAGCCGCGTTGGACTCAGAAGAAGGCTCCACCCTTTCCCAGATGTCTGCACTTTCATAGTGCTGTTCTTCCACACATGCTCCTCCAAACCTCATCTCAAGCATCTGCTACGCCTGGAAGACAGAGCTCTGGAAGGCCTCTTGGGACAAATTGCTTCCCTCTGTACACAGCCCCATTCCAGGACCCTATTGCTTGAAATACTCATTTGGGGAGATGGGCAAAAACAGAACCCTGAGAGAGCCAGGTTGTGGTCAGAGCAGCACCCCATGGCTATCATGGTTATCAGTGGTTGTCAGGAGATGATTAATTTATGGATGTATCTATATAATAGGGATAAAGATCCTTCTCTTTTTAATCACAGGGCTATTGGAAGGATGCAAGCAATGCAAAAACATTCTATAGAAGGTAAAGGCTCTACACATTTGAGGGTTTGTCATTATAATGATCTGATTCTAGAAAGAAGAGCAGAAACACAATTTCTCCCTCTGTCTTCTCATTCTCTCTTTTCCTCCCTCCCTCTCCTCCTCCTTGCCTTCCTTCTCTTCCTTCTCCCCTATTCCTTCCCTTCCCTCCTCCTTTCTTGAGTGTTTGGCATTGCCCAAAGCCCAGAGAAATACTAAAAAATATGGCAGACAAGATTCCCTCCCCCACCCAGAAACTAGACAGCTGTCCACTCCCTCCCCCCACTCCCATCAGAGAGGGCAGCTGTGAGCTGTGTTATTTGGACTTAGAGTATCAGAGCTGCTTGGTACCTTTAAGTTTCCTTCTCCACAGTATGAGATGATTCCCATCTTGATGGAGAATTGTGAGGCCTAAATTGCTAGGCCTGGCTTATGGCTTCCTAGGAATGATCTCCTGGACAAAGAATTTATTAAACTTCCCCACCTCCCAATAATAGAGGGAGCTTTTGTGAGATCTTAAAGGAAGAGATGAGCAACCCAGGCCTTGTGTGCAAAGAAAGAGCATCTTCTTCCCCAGTGAGAGATCACACACACCAGGCAACCCATTTTTCTTTGAAGCTCTCTGCATGGATTTCTAGAACTTTCCCAAGCTCTGCATCATGGCTTCTTATGAACAACTGGTTTAGGCTAACTTGGGGCCAGTCACTTTACCTTTCTGAACCTGTTTTTACACCTGTAAAAAGAGACTGTTAAAGTAGAAAATCATCCTTCAGTATCTCCCAGTGTAGTCACTCTCTGATTTTGGTTTGAGAGCACTTTTACTATGGGAATGCTTTGCCTCCCCAACTAATGAGCTCTAATTAGCTTTGTCTATATCTATTGTAAAGGCTGGGAGCAGACACTCCCTCCTTTGTGGGCCAGACTGAAGTGTGAGGTCAGGGGTGGAGTCATGTTCCTCTTGTCAATTACAGTCCTAACTGAGCACTAGTCCTGTGACAGACCCTAGATTAAAGAAGAACCCCACTCCTCCCCCATCTCCTGCAGGAGGCATCACTCACTCTGTCAATATTTGAGACCTGACTTCCCTGAGGCACAGAACTGGTGATCAAAACAGGACCTGGCTCCTGCCCTCACTAGGCTGCCATTCCATCTGGGGAGACAGCCAGAAATGCTCCCAAGTAAGCCAAGAAATAAAGAAAATACTGGTAAATTGTGATCAGTGCTATGAAGGTAGCCAGCAAGGGGCATAGACTGAGAATAATGATGAGAGAAGCCATGTCACATAGGAGGATCAGGGAGTCTGTCTGACTTGGAGACAAGCTTGTAGAAAACAGTACACATTAAACCATGGAAATGATCATACGGTGCTGAAACCACTCTGGGAAGAAAGTGGAGGAAATGACGAACTCTTTGCCTGGGAAACTTAAGACGTTTGAAACAACTTGTCCAAGGTCTTGAGGTGGGTTATAAGCAAGCCCAGGCTAGAATCTGGAGCCAGAAATGTTTCTTTTGCTTTCAAGTCTTTATCTTACTCCTTTTATTCTTCTGTCTTGGATCACTTCCTCTCCATTAGATTGCCTGGCGGGGGCGGAGTTGTCTTCAAAGAGACAGTTTTTGTGTCTTGGAAGAAGAGTCAAAGGTCATCGAAAAGAAAACATGTGTCATACTAAAAGTGTCAATGCAAAATTTAAATTATACCATGGATTAAGCTTCAAGCACTTCTCGCTCTTCATGGGTTCATCTACTGCATAGGCTTGTTATGTGCCTGGGGGACTAGTTGGAGAGCACTTTATAGATTGTCAAGTGCTGTACACATGCTAGGAATTATTGGCTACCTGACCCCCACTCAGAGCCAGTGAAGACTTTTACTCTTTTACCTTTAGAAGATCACTTCTCCCATTCCCTCTTTTCTCTGAGAATTAGAAAGAAGAGTGGTTTAGTTCTGGAGTGGTGAGAGCTTCAACAAAGTGCTCTCTGCTCTTCCTTTCTTTTATCTTTTCTGGGGACATTTAACTGCCAGAAATGTGTCGCTTCAAGCAGTCTTCCACATCTTATTTGGATAAAATGAATTACTACCATACCATTCTGTGCACTTTCCCCCCTTATCTCTTCCAAGAATGTCTGTAACTAACTTGACAAACTACTGACTTCTACCAAAGTGCTTTCAACACTTTTTAGACATCAGAGACCAAAGAGGTGAGAAGGACTGAAAGCAATAAGGACAATCAGAAGTTTCTCATGGTTCCAGATACAAAGCTTCCTCCAGGCAGCCTTCCTAGGTTTGCTAACAGCAAATGAGGACTTCCCTGGTGGCTCAGACAGTAAAGCGTCTTGCTCACAATGTGGGAGACCTGGGTTCAGTCCCTGGGTTGGGAAGATCCTCTGGAGAAGGAAATGGAAACCCACTCCAGTGCTCTTGCCTGGAAAAATCCTATGGACAGAGGAGCGTGGTGGGCTACAGTCCACAGGGTGGCAAAGAGTCGGACACGACTGAGTGACTTCACTTCACTTCACTCAATGCCTACAACCTGCACATGGAAATCATGTAGCTCCTAGTTTTTTTTGTTGTTGTTGCTTTTGTCCCTTCAGTCAATGACAAAGGTCTGTTCTGGGTATTGGGGTTGCAATGATGAGCCCTATGACTCAACAAGCTTTCAAGGCATAGAAGATGTAAGTAAGTAAATATAAGTAATGGCATTTGGCAAAAGTGGTATGAAATGAAAATTGTAGGAGTGTAGAGGAAGTAGAGGGAGATGACCTCCTGCTGGAGGGATGAGGAAAGAGCAGACCTTAATTCTGGATCCTGAAGAAAGTTGTATTTGAGCTTGTCCTTTAAAGATGCTAGGGGTCATATAGATTGAGATAGGGCAGCAGATGCAGGTAGGGAAGTTTACATCATCCAAAATGAGGTTGTTAGCACATTCCAAGGCAAGAGAAAGCGGGAACTAAAGAATAAAGAAGAATCTTTTAGAAAGGAAAATATCCCAGTTTGCCTGCTGCATATAATACATGACAAAGATATGAGTAGATGTTTTAACAGAGAAAAAATTTGGACTTTGGTGAGAACCTTAATTCAAATTTAAGTCCATGTTACCCCATTAACTAACTGTAATCTCGAATACACCTCATCACCTCTCAGAATTTAGTGTTTTTCATTCAATATGAGAAGAATAATGCTGTCATTTGGAGTGGTGAAGATTTTAGGTCCTATTTTCTGTGAAGGAGCTTAGAAGGGTGCTTGGACCGAAACATCAGCTCATACAATTGAGAGCCTTGTTTGGCTCTCTCAGCAAAGGGCTCGAAGCTATTAAGGATAGGCATCAAGAACAGCTGGTCCTAGCTGGCCTTGATATTAAAATCTGGCAACATGTGTAGCCTTTTATACTGTGTGTTTTTGGCCCTGTAACTTCAAATCTAGACAAGGAAATGGAGGCTCAGAGAACTGGAGATTGTTGATGAAGAAGGGATCTTCTCTTCCTTCCACTTTCCACCTTGACCTGTAGAGGAGAGACTGTCCCTTCTACGCTCCTCTCAGGGAGACTGACTCACTCTTTTTCCACGCTCTTATATACTTCTCTCTGAAAAGCAGAATCTAATATGCTCAGTGCCAATGGAAGGAAAACTCTGACCACTCTGTTGCCTGTTCTAGATTCTCCCTGTATAACTGGGCGTATCACAGGAAGAGTGTAGGCCATATTGCTTTCAGATGGAAACCTAAGCCCTGTCAACTGTTAACTCTTGACAGTATTTTGAGTTACAGGTCACAGGTTTTTGTTTCTTCTCCCTTTGAGATGTGGAGTCAGTTTCTTTATCCCTGTCATTTGGATTGGCTTTTCGACTTGCTTTGGCCAAAGCAAAGAAACAGAAGTGATTGGAGAGGTCTGAGCCTCGGCCTTAAGAGAGATTACCTGCTCTCGTTTGTTCTCTTGAAACCTTGTCACCTCCATGCACAGCCAGGCTGACTTCTTGAATGAAAAGAAGCCAACAGAGAGAGGTCTCAGTCATCTGAACCAGCACCGTCAAGGAAGTCACAGACTGGCCGTCCTTTGGTTGCCCTATCAAATGATGGATATAGATCAGTGAGCTCAGCCAAGATCAGTCCAGCCCAGCCCAGATCAGCAGGACTGCTGAGCGGACCTGTAGCTTTCTGAGCAGTAACAAATGGTCATCATTTTAAGCTCATAAGTTTTGGGGTGATCTGTTGTATAACAAAAGCTACCAGATACAGAAGATGATTACATACATTTAAAAAAGTGATGTTTGTTTCCCATTTGACTGGTAATCTTTGTGCTCCAGAAGGAAGAGGGCTCTTTGGTAACCTGAACCACTACAGAAATGATAGCTTCATTTTAAGGTTGACATTAGTCTTATGAGGCTACCAGGTATGGCCACACAAATTATGTATAGCAGTATTCTAGGGAATTAATGCACATCCTGGCATGTATCATATATGCTCTATGAAACTAAAGATGACCCCTGGATTTGTGCAATGCAGTGGCCCTTAAAATTATTTAAGATAATGTGTGTGAAGTAGTCTCTGGCATGTAGTTGATGCAAAGTAAACATCCATTTTATAGTCATTTCTTGGTATTGAAATATTTTACTATATTGAATTTTGCAATTATTAATACTTCATTATCAAATAAACCTCCATTTTCCCATCAGAAAAGTGTCCAGGGAGTGATGACAGTTGAAGCAGGGACAAAATGAACTTTAAGGTTGTTTTTCAGCATGGATACTCTGTGATTCATGGCTAACACAGATCTTCCATAAAAAGGAGCCAAAACACATGCCTGAGTGAGCTCCTTTGGTGAAACTGGGGACATGGCCCCAGTAGTGCAGGGCGGCAGGCCATCAGTCAGGCGGCTGCATGAGCAACCTGAGAAGCAGGCCATAAAGCTGCCAAAGCTGCCCTTTGCTTTGCCCCAAAGAGAAGGCAGAGGCAAGGCCTTTGTGCCCGGAAGTTCTTGCTTGGCAGGAAAGTGGCTGTGCGTGTTCTGAGCAGGACGGACCTGAGGAACCTAAACAGTTGATGTCCCATAGAAGTCATGGATCAATCCTGTGATTTGAGATAAAAAGCAAGAGCATAGAAAATTAAAAGACTGATGTCTATTTTTGCCATTTATCATCCTCCCTGTCTGTTACTCAGCTCCTCATCAGACTTAGAGCTCCTACAGAATTTCACTTACTTCCAATGGAGCTCTGGAAATGGCACTGAGATTAGGGGAGGCTGAGTTCCAGTCCTAAAACTTCTACCAACCAAGTTACCTTGAACTCTGATACCTGAGTCTTATCCCAGAAGCTCTATTGGAGCAGCCTGGCCTGGGACTTGGCCATGGAATCACTGAACAGCTGCCTAGTTGATTGTCCACTGCAACCAGGGTTGAGAACCACTGAGTTAATCATTTTAGACTTTGGGTCCCTCATCTGTCAAATGGGGACAGTAAAACCAACCTACTTTGTGATGCTGTTGTGCCATCCAGTACAGATGGATAATAGATGGGAAAAGACAGTTACTTATTTGGAAGGATCCTGTCCCCGTGGAGCCAGGCACATGAGGCCTTAAGGACCCAAATGTGTCCGTTCTTTAATCACCCCTTTCACTACCAGGACTCAGCTCTGTGGGGTATAGGTAGAACCAGGGTAGACCTGAGGAATAGCGTGAGTTACATTCAGGATGTCCTGGTCACAGGAAATAGGACATCCTACAAGTCACCAGTGAACTGGTTATATTTGCCCCCACAATCCTTGTTTGAGTGGTTGAGCAAGTGGTCCTTAAAGGTAATTAATACGAAGAACAATTGTGTCCTATTTACTCAGCCAGTGTTAGGATCTGAGTAAGGATGGGAGGGGATGGGAAAGGGAACAAGGTGGGTGGTATATACAGCTGCATCCTATTTCCATTGATTGATTTGGACATGCCAGCCTGCATTCACTCAACAGACTTCTCCATGGGGCTGATTCTTTGCTAGGTACCAGGATACTGAGGTTGTTCAGACCCTATCCTTGCCTTCGAGCTGTTCACAGCAGAGAGCAAATCTACAGTTAGTAGTGCTGTTAAATGTCCAGTAGCCAGGACTCATGTTAATAGTGATGTGGGAGAGCAGGGCAACGGTGCAGGTGGAAAACCTGGGGAAACATTCTTGGTAGAACTGGCTTTAGATCACTAATCAGGCCCTCGTTGGCATCCTTTGAATTTCTTACCTAGCACATATTTTAACCACTCTGTTTCCAGCCTCATTTTCTAATCCATTTCCCAAAAATATGCTCTAATGGTGTCACCCTGCTGCTCAGGTGCTTTTCTCCCCCGACCCCCTAACCCGTTGTTGTTCAGTTGCCCAGTCATGTCCAACTCTTTGCAACCCCATGGACTCCAGCATGCCAGGCCTCCCTGTCCCTCACTATCTCCTGTAGTTGGCCTAAGTTAATGTTCATTGCATCAATGATGCCATCCAGCCTTCTCATCCTCTGACACCCTCTTCTCCTTCTGTTCTCAATCTTTCCCAGCACTGGGGACTTTTCCAATGAGTCAGCTGTTCACATCAGGCGACCAAAATACTGGAGCTTCAGCTTCAGTTCTTCCAATGAGTAGTCAGGGTTGATTTCCCCTAAGACTGACTGGTTTTATCTCCTTGCTGTCCAAGGGACTCTCAGGAGTCTTCTCCAGGACTACAGTTAGAAGGCATCAGTTCTTTGGCTCTCTGCCTCCTGTATGGTCCAGCTCTCACAACTGTACATGGCCACTTGCAAGACCATAGCCTTGACTATACGGGCTTGTCAGCAGAGCAATGTCTCTGCTTTTTAACACACTGCTAGGTTTGTCCTAGCTTCCCCCACCCATGACTACCTGCAACATAAAAGCCAGCTTCTTTATAAAGGTACTCACAGCCTCCCTGGCTGGGGCCATTCTCCTTTCCAGCCTTATCTGCCTCTACATGCCTGCTTGTGTGGCCTTGGGCTCAGCCCACCTGGAACTATTTGACACTGCCCTGAGACTCAGGTTCTTTCACACCTGAATGTCCTTTCATAAGTCTGAAATGTTTCTCTTTTCTCCACACCCTCAATCTCTTCATTTTCTCACCAGCCTGAACGGTTTGCTATCCACTCAGTCGTCCCTTTCATGTTTGTGCATAAACTGTTGAAATAACCTTCCTCTTGTCTTTTGTCTGTCTGAAAAAGTACCTTCTAATCTTTCAAAGATGAATTCAAATCTGTCTCCTGGTGAGGCTTCTGGTTCCCCCAGTGGTGATGGTTTCCTCCTCCAGGCTCCATGTACACAATGAGTGTCTCTGTCTCACTTACAGCAGCCGTGTGTAATGAGACAGACAGAAGTAAGCAGTGGATCTTTGCCACCTTGGGAGACTTAGGTATTAGAAGTTCATTTTATTTACTTCTCTATTTAGGCCTCTGTTAAGTGAAAGGGAACATGCCAGCTGGTGGCTGGTAACTTAACTGGATTTATCTTTATATTGATCTTTCATTTCCCTGGATTTAGTGTCTAGCTCTCTCTTGGGATCAGATTTCATTTCCAGGCTAAGTCAGTCAAACAGGAAATCTCTTGCAATTATTTGCCTGACTTTTCAATGTTTTATGCAGTTTACAGGTTAAAAGGCTTGCAGACCAAGGGATTAAATACACAAAAGGCTGACCTGCAGCAGTTGGGGAGAAGAGCCAAGGACAACCCACAGTCAAGTCCTTGGACTTTGTGTTTTTTAAGACAGAAATTTGACTTTGAGTTATTATTTAGCTCCACTCCCAGGACACAATTTTCTGATTTTCTTTCTTTTCCCATACTTTATAAGCAACAATTCCAAAATATGGAGCATTTTTAAATGAACTTTTAACCTTGCAATTGCAAAGTATAATGGACTAGAAAGAGAATTGGTTATCAGCTTTTTATGAATCACCGTGAGGTCCCACTCATAGACTTGTCTTCCCAACTGTGAAACAAGGAATTACACAGGGAGTCCCCAAGATCTCTTTCTAACTTAAATATTTTCAATCATTTCTTTATTTCGCATGTCACCCCTTGGCTGTAGTCAATGAACAATCCATTTTTTTTTTAAAGCATCCACCACGGACTTTGTGTCTTCTTCTCTGCCATCTACCAGCTGGCATCACCCAGACTTGCTGATTCCCTACAGTAAACTCCAGGATCTTTAACATTCAAGTTCCTTATCATTTGTCCCTAATGAACATTTTCTAAGTATGACTTCTAATCCCAGACCTAATAGAACATTTACTATTCCCCTGAAATGCCACACCCATCCACCCTTTATGTTTTGGTACATGCTGTTCTTTGCCTCTTGTACCCTTTATGATCTCAGCATTTGGCAAAATCCTACAGAGCTATCCCCAGATACAGAACCATAGGAGTCCTTGTTTGGCATTTCCTAGGATTCTGCGTCAAGTTACCTTTTCTGATAACCCTGTTCCTGCATTGATCTCTGGTTTGGATATTTGGCCTCTGCTCCTGTTTCTGTTATTAGACTTAGGTCTTGTTCCTGATACCATTTTTGGTAACCTTTAGGGGAAAACAGTGAAATCCAAACCTGGAAGTCCTTGCTTGTTCCTTCTCCCAAGAGCAACCATAACCACTCCCCACCCTCATCCATTTAACTGCTCTTCCTCCAAACAACTGACTGAGCTAAACCTTCAGAGGTGTTTCTCTCCTGCTCGAACTTTCCCCTGTTGCCACTTACTGTGTGTACCCTCTGTCCCCTGCCCTTTCCTTTCAGCTTTACAAATGGCTGGATCCTAGAAAGTACACATTGGGCCATTGTCACCACACCTGGTGGAAAAGTATCCATTTCATCTCATGTTGTACAATATTTAAGGGAATTCTGACTTCAGATTTAGGAAACTATGTCCTATAAAAGCAATCACACTAAGTGAGAGACTTCAGATTTAAAGTTCCTAAGGCAACTTCCCTGGTGGCTCAGAGGTTAAAGCGTCTGCCTCCAATGCCAGAGACCCGGGTTCGATCCCTGGGTCGGGAAGATCACCTGGAGAAGGAAATGGCAAACCACTCCAGTATTCTTGCTTGGAGAATCTCATGGACTGAGGAGCCTGGTGGGCTGCAGTCCATGGGGTCACAAAGAGTCGGACACGACTGAGTGACTTTACATTACATTACATTACAAGGCAATGGCACCCCACTCCAGTACCCCTGCCTGGAAAATCCCATGGGCGGAGGAGCCTGCTAGGCTGCAGTCCATGGGGTCGCTAAGAGTCGGACACGACTGAGCGACTTCACTTTCACTTCTCACTTTCATGCATTGGAGAAGGAAATGGCAACCCACTCCAGTGTTCTTGCCTGGAGAATCCCAAGGACGGGGGAGCCTGGTGGGCTACCGTCTATGGGGTCGCACAGAGTCGGACACGACTGAAGCGACTTAGCAGCAGCAGCAGCAGCAGCAGCAGTGTTTCTAACAGAGAAAGCAATGGCAACCCAATCCAGTACTCTTGCCTGAAGAATCCCATGGATGGAGGAGCCTGGTAGGCTACGGTCCATGGGGTCACTAAGGGTCGGACACGACTGAGCGACTTCACTTTCACACATTGGAGAAGGCAATGGCACCCTACTCCAGTACTTTTGCCTAGAGAATCCCAGGGACAGAGGAGCCTGTTGGGCTGCTGTCTATGGGGTCGCACAGAGTCAGACACAACTGACGTGACTTAGCAACAGCAGCAGCAGCAGTGTTTCTGAGGCTGTTCTTTTTTAGAGTTTTATAACAATGGTCTATCCTTGGTTAGAAACATAGGTCCTTTGTAGCATGTATGTTATAAATAAGCTTTGTGGTGAGATGTATATGACTCCAAATACCAGCACTGCACATTTATTTCTGTATTACCAAGGGTAAGGTATAGAATCTTTCGACCACCAGTGTCCTCATATGTAAAATGATTGTCTTATTTCCATCACTGGGACTCTGTGAGGATTCCATGGGGTTAGTTATATCTGAAATCATGTCCTGCGGCTTCCCACCATTAGCTCCTTTACATTCTTTCAATAATAGAGCCTGTTCCTGGATCTAAAACATGAATTTCATTCTGAGGAAGGGCATCTTAACTTTGAGGATACCAATTGGTTAGGAGGAGCCAGACCAAAGTGGGTCCTTGAATACCCATGAGAGGAGTTCACCGTTTTGAAACTGCACCTTTTTATTGCCTATGACTCTTACAGATCTGTCTTAATTTGTTTGCATAGCCATCCAGTCTCAACACGTTCTCCCCGAACTTTTAACCACAGAGATCTTAGGAGACCTTTGCTTGAACTTCTGTGGGTAGTAAAGGGCGGGGAAGCTTAGAGAGGGGTTGTTTAGGAATGCCTTATAATGAACTAGTCTTTGCTGGGAGGATTTCATTGTGATTTATATGCTATCTCATTTAATGTCTAAGGAACTCTGTGTGTGTGTGTGTGTGTGTGTGTGTAGTCACTGTGGTTACAACTGCAACTATTATTATAACTCCTGCTGTTATTATGATTATTTAATATTAAAGATAATTGGGACGTGCCATAACAGAGTGGTTTAAGTCATGGTCATCGAAGCTGGGCTGCCTGCTTCCAAGCCAAACTCAGTTTTCTCCTCATATAATTGGAATGACAATATGAACAAGACTCATTGTATGAGGTGGATCTGAGAATTAAATGTGTTAGTACAAATGAAACCCTTAGAGAATTATTTGGTCAGAGTAAGTACTGTATAGGTTGTAGCTACTGGTATTATGTACATAGTACTGTTATTATTAAGGTTCTTGTGTGAAGTCAGGACTTAACTTCAATTTCAGGCTAGTGAATTAGCCTTCAGTTGATACTGAGAGTACACAAGCCCTCCAGATGCCCAGTACTGTGTACTATGTACTATTTATGATGTATACCCACTTTTAGCCAGGTATGGGTTTTCTTCTCTAGACTGAGTTTCTCAGGCACAGAAGCATGCCCACATCACAGAAGTCCAGAAAAAGTGCTAGAGGGTCCATTTTTCTCAAATTTGAGAATACTAGCATGAAGGAAGGCTGATGGCGTGTCAGTGCTGTATATAAAGATCTACAGGATAAAGACAGAGCATTGCATGGAATATCAAATTTACTAGAGACGTGTAAGTAAATCAACCCTTTTCAAGTGTACAAAAGAGAGATTTGTATATATATATCCATATATTTTTTGATTCCATTATAATTTAAGATCTTGAATATAATTTCCTGTGCTATATAGTAGGTCTTTGTTATTTATTTTGTATATGATGGTATGCGTGTGTTAATCTCATACTCCCAATTTTTCCCTCCCCTCACTTCCCCTTTTTTAGTCATGTTTGTTTCCTATGTCTGTTAGTTTGTTTCTGTTTTTATAAATAAGTTCCTCTGTACTATTTTTTTAGTTTGAACGTATAAGTGATATATAAAATATATCTGTCTGACTTACTTCACTTAGTAGATAATCTCTAGGTCCAGCCATGTTGCTGCCAATGGCATTATTTCATTCTTTTTTATAGTGGAGTAATATTCCATTGTGTGTGTGTCCATTTCACATCTTATTTACCCATTCATCTGTGGAAGGACTCTTAATGTTGCTTCCATGTCTTGGCTCTTGTAAATATTGAACATTGGAGCTCATGTATCTTTATGAGTTAGAGCTTCCATCTTTTCCAGATATATTCCCAGGAATGGGATTGCTGAAGAATATGGTCGTTCTAATTTTATTTTCTTAAAGAGCCTCCATACTGTTTCCATAGTGGCTGCACCAATATATATTCCCACCAACACTGTAGGAGGGTTCCATTTTCTTCACACCCTCTCCAGCATGTATTATTAGTGGACTTTTTGATTTTGATCAATCTGACCAGAATAAGAAGATACATCACTGTAGCTTTTATTTGCATTCCTCTAATGATTATTGATGTTGGGCATCTTTTAATGTGCTGTTGGCCACCTGTGTATGTCTTCTTTGGAGAAATGTCTGTTTAGGTCTTCTGCCTGTTTGTTTTTCTGGCTATTGAATTGTATGAGCTATTTGTATAATTTGGAAATCAATCCTTTGTTTTTTGCATTATTTGCAAATATTTTCTCCCATTCAGTAGGTTGTCTTTTTATTTTGTTTATAGTTTGCTGTATGAAAAAGCTTATAAATTTGATTAGGTCCCATTTGTTTATTTTTGCTTTTATTTCTATTGTTTTGGAAGAATAACCTAAGATAACATTGCTATAATTTATGTCAGAAAACATATTGTGTATGTCCTCTTCTAGGAGTTTTATGGTATCATGTCTTATGTTTGACTCCTTAAGCCGTTTTGAATTTATTTTGTTGTATGGTGTGAAGGAGTGTTCTAACTTCACTGATTTACATGTAGCTGTCAAACTTTCCCAGCACCACTTGCTGAAGAGACTGTCTTTTCTCCACTGTGTATTCTTGGCTCATTTGTCAAAGATCAGTTGCTGTGGGTGTGAGGGTTTCCTGGGCTCTCTGTTCTGTGCCTTTGATCCACAGGCCTGCTTCTGTGCCACTGCCACTTGATTAATTTTGGTAGCTTTGAGGTCCGTCTAGTCAAGGCTATGGTTTTTCCTGTGGTCATGTATGGATGTGAGAGTTGGACTGTGAAGAAGGCTAAGCGCCAAAGAATTGATGCTTTTGAACTGTGGTGTTGGAGAAGACTCTTGAGGGTCCCTTGGACTGCAAGGAGATCCAACCAGTCCATTCTGAAGGAGATCAACTCTCGGATTTCTTTGGAAGGAATGATGCTAAAGCTGAAGCTTCAGTACTTTGGGCACCTTATGCGAAGAGTTGACTCATTGGAAAAGACCCTGATGCTGGGAGGGATTGGGGGCAGGAGGAGAAGGGGACGACCGAGGATGAGATGGCTGGATGGCATCACTGACTCGATGGGCGTGAATCTGACTGAACTCTGGGAGATGGTGATGGACAGGGAGGCCTGGAGTGCTGCGATCATGGGGTCGCAAAGAGTCAGACATGACTGAACGACTGAACTGAACTGAACATTATCTGAAATCTGAAAGGATTGTGCCTCCAGTTTTGTTCTTTTCCCCCAGGATTGCTTGGGCAATTCTGGGTCTTTTGTGATTCCATATCAATTTTAGGACTATTTATTTTAGTTCTGTAAAAAATTTCAAGGGTAAGAGATAGAGAGCACATTAAACTGGTAGATTGCTTTGGGTAGTATGGCCATTTTAACTACATTGATTCTGCCAATCCAAGAGCATGGGCTATTTTTCCATTTCTTTGAACTATCTTTGATTTTGTTTATTAGATTTTTATAGTTCTCAGCTCATAAATCTTATAGGTAACTTTTACATAACATGAAAACTTCTAGAAATATGGACTAGAAGGTCAAATTGGCATAATTCTTAGATGAGTCATTAGTCCTTAAAGACTCTTAAGGAGGTGGCCTTGGGCTGTACCTCTAGGACCCATTGGGGCACTTGATCATTTTCATTTGTCCTTAAGAGTCCTTGCAGATAACATTTGAGAAGTGCTATCTAGCTGACATCTGGGAAACGATTAGAGAAATCAGTAGGGTGTGTTCAAGACCTTGAAGAGTGAGGAAGAATTTTGCTGGTAACAGTTATGGGCACAGGTTTCTAAAGAGAAGAACAATGTGATCAGAGTGGAATCATTTTTTTTTTTTTTTTTTGAAGATCATGGTGGCAACATGTATCAGTGAGTAGAAAATAGCAGAGACTGGAGGTGGGGGACCAGTTCAGAGGTTTCTAGAGTCATCCAGGAGAAGGCTTCTATCGTCATCCAAGAGAAGGTGTCAACTGATGGTAGGATGCTTCTCATGAGGCCAGCAGAAGGTTGGGAAGAGAAGTTAATACAGCAGGAGTGAGGACCACAGGCATCTCGACCACTTCTTTATGTGAATCACCTGTGCCTTCAGGGCCTCTGTGAGCTCAGTCTTATCTATACCACGTCCATTTGATGATGGAGTACAGCTCTGTACACCCAACTTATGGCTTGGTGGGTCAGACAGAATCCAGTTTGCAATGGGCAGCTTAAGTAGTATGGTAATTTGCTGGCCCATGGCTAAGCATTCAGCCCTTACTAAGGCTATTACTGTGAGAACAATATGAAGGATGACAGAAATGACATACCAAGGTAGAGTTCAGTTCAGTCGCTCAGTCGTGTCCGACTCTTTGCGACCCTATGAATCGCAGCGCTCCAGGCCTCCCTGTCCATCACCATCTCCCAGAGTTCAAACAGACTCACGTTCATCGAGTTAGTGATGCCATCCAGCCATCTCATCCTCTGTCGTCCCCTTCTCCTCCTGCCCCCAATCCTTCCCAGCATCAGAGTCTTTTCCAATGAGTCAACTCTTCGCATGAGGTGGCCAAAGTGCTGGAGTTTCAGCTTTAGCATCATTCCTTCCAAAGATATCCCAGGGCTGATCTCCTTCAGAATGGACTGGTTGGATCTCCTTGCAGTCCAAGGGACTCTCAAGAGTCTTCTCCAACATCACAGTTCAAAGGCATCAATTCTTCAGTACTCAGCCTTCTTCACAGTCCAACTCTCACATCCTTCATGACCACAGGAAAAACCATAGCCTTGACTGACAGACCTTAGTCAGCAAAGTCTGTTTTTGAATATGCTATCTAGGTTGGGCATAACTTTTCTTCCAAGGAGTAAGTGTCTTTTAATTTCTTGGCTACAGTCACCATCTGCAGTGATTTTGGAGCCAAAAAAAACAAAGTCTGACACTGTTTCCACTGTTTCCCCATCTATTTCCCATGAAGTGATGGGATCAGATGCCATGATCTTTGTTTTCTGAATGTTGAGCTTTAAGCCAACTTTTTCACTCTCCTCTTTCACTTTCACCAAGAGGCTTTTTAGTTCCTCTTCACTTTCTGCCATAAGAGTGGTGTCATCTGCATATCTGAGGTTATTGATACTTCTCCTGGCAATCTTGATTCCAGCTTGTGTTTCTTCCAGTCCAGCATTTCTCATGATGGACTCTGCATAGAAGTTAAATAAGCAGGGTGACAATATACAGCCTTGATGTACTCCTTTTCCTATCTGGAACCAGTCTGTTGTTCCATGTCCAGTTCTAACTGTTGCTTCCTGACCTGCATACAGATTTCTCAAGAGGCAGGTTAGGTGGTCTGGTATTCCAATCTCTTGAAGAATTTTCCACAGTTTATTGTGATCCACACAGTCAAAGGCTTTGGCATAGTCAATAAAGCATAAATAGATGTTTTTCTGGAAGTCTCTTGCTTTTTCCATGATCCAGCGGATGTTGGCAATTTGATCTCTGGTTCCTCTGCCTTTTCTAAAACCAGCTTGAACATCAGGGAGTTCATGGTTCACATATTGCTGAAGCCTGGCTTGGAGAATTTTGAGCATTACTTTACTAGCATGTGAGATGAGTGCAATTGTGCGGTAGTTGGAGCATTCTTTGGCATTGCCTTTCTTTGGAATTGGGATGAAAACTGACCTTTTCCAGTCCTGTGGCCACTGCTGAGTTTTCCAGATTTGCTGGCAAANATGTTGGCAATTTGATCTCTGGTTCCTCTGCCTTTTCTAAAACCAGCTTGAACATCTGGAAGTTCACAGTTCTTGTTTTGCTGAAGCCTGGCTTGGAGAATTTTGAGCGTTACTTTACTAGCGTGTGAAATAAGTGCAAGATAATCATGATGGTGTCATCATTCACCTAGAGCCAGACATCGTGGAATGTGAAGTCAAGTTGGCCTTAGAAAGCATCACTACAAACAAAGCTAGTGAAGATGATAGAATTCCAGTTGAGTTATTTCAAATCCTGAAAGATGGTGCTGTGAAAGTGCTGCACTCAATATGCCAGCAAATTTGGAAAACTCAGCAGTGGCCACAGGACTGGAAAAGATCAGTTTTCATTCCAATGCCAAAGAATGCTCAAACTACCACACAATTGCACTCATCTCACACACTAATAAAGTAATGCTCAAAATTCTCCAAGCCAGGCTTCAGCAATACGTGAACTGTGAACTTCCAGATGTTCAAGCTGGTTTTAGAAAAGGCAGAGGAACCAGAGATCACATTGCATAAAGAAGGCAAATATGCCCACTCCTTGCTCCCTGGTGGCTCAGAGGTTAAAGTGTCTGCCTGCAGTGCAGGAGACCCAGGTTCGATCCCTGGGTTGGGAAGATCCCCTGGAGAAGGAAATGGCAACCCACTCCAGTACTCTTGCCTGGAAAATCCCATGGACGGAGGAGCCTGGTGGGCTACAGTCCATGGGGTCGCAAAGAGTTGGACACGACTGAGCAACTTCACAGTTGCTCCCTGGAAGACGATATACAAGCATGTGAGCTGGGTGGCCAGTGTGTGGACTCCTGCCTAAGGTTTTGCCCGCAAAGACACAAGGACAGTTAGCAGTTTTCAAGACTGCTGTGTTGGCAGTGGAGCTAAGGTTCCAGTGACACAGTGGTGTATGGTGGAGCAAAGTTGCCTCAAAGACTTAGACTACTCACCTTGTAACTGTTATGTGCCAGAGAAATAAATTTCCATATTCATTAAGTCACTGTAAGTTGAACTTTCTTTGTTATGGTAACTTAGATTATCCTAATTATGGTGATTTTAGAACATAGCCACAAATTCTTTTCTACTTCTCCTGTTGAGAAGTAAAGACTATGTCCCCTCTTTTGAATTTGAGCAGGCTTGTGACCACTTCAGTTAATAGACTTTGGTGAAAGTGATTTCCAGGGTTAGGTCACAAAAGGCTGTGCAGCTTCCTTCCTACTTGCTAGAACACCAGCTCTTGGAGCACTGAACCACCTTGTGAGAAGTCAGACTACCCAGAGAAGCCCAAATCATACAGAGAGACTTGTATAGGTACTCTGATCAAGAGTCCCTGCCCAGCCCAGAGTTCAGTTCATGGCAGCCCAGTCTCCAAACATGTGCATGAAATAGCCTCCAGATGATTCTACCACTCCACCCCCATCCCAGCCTTTCATCCCACTCTTAGTGTGAATTTTCCTAGCCAAGATCCCAGACATTGTGCATCATCCCTGCTGCGCCCTGTTAGAATTTCTGACCCACAGAATTTATGAGTATATTAAAATGGTGAATGTTTTATTCTACTAAGTCTTACGGATTATTACACAAAAATAGCTAATGGAACTCTAAACTGACATAGCATAGATTCCATGGGCTATCCAATACTTTTTTAAAAATTCCTTTTTTGCTAAATAACCTAACCACAGTGTATCTCTGTTGTTGCTATCAATAGTGTTGGCTGGTAGATACACAATGAAATACTATGCAACACTTAAACTGAGGTAGCTCTGTATTAACCATCACAGAAAGAGACTCACAATTTAGTTTTAGGAGAAAATGGCAGATTCAAAAATAGTAGGTTCAAATGGTTACAGTTTTGTAAAATAAAATTATTATTTTTGCATAGTGTAAATTCTAAGATGCTATATACCAAAATTACACAATCTCTTAAGTATTGATTACCTATTTTTATGTATCAACTTTATTACAACTACATATATAAATTTTTAATTAAAAATATTAAAGAAAAATGAGATGAAGTCGCTTAGTCATGTCCAACTCTTTGTGACCCCATGGACTAGCCTACCATGCTCCTCTGTCCATGGGACTTTTTAGGCAAGAGTACTGGAGTGGGTTGCCATTTCCTTAAGCCAGGTTTATAGATTCAGAAATTTAAGAGCACCTGGAATATTTCACCACCTCTGAGCTTTTGCACATTCACTAATGAGAAACCTTGAAGCACAATCTTTGGGTAGTGGTAATACTCTTGCCTAGAAAATCCCATGGATGGAGGAGCCTGGTAGGCTGCAGTCCATGGGGTCACGAAGAGTCAGACTTGACTGAACAACTCCCTTTTACTTTACACTTTCATGCATTGGAGAAGGAAATGGCAACCCACTCCAGTATTCTTGCCTAGAGAATCCCAGGGACAAGGGAGCCTGATGGGCTGCCGTCTATGGGGTCGCACAGAGTTGGACATGACTGAAGCAACGTGGCAGCAGGCAGCAGCCCCATTAGGCTGCATAATAGCTACTACTAATCTCTCCCCTTACTACAAACATATGCTATTCCTCATATCAAGAAGTATGGTTTATTTCCCCTTTCCTTATATCTAGGCTGTCCCTGTGACTGCTTTGGCCAATGGAATGCAGTACAAAATGTTCAAGGGCTTCTTATTCCAAGTCTTAGAAGATTTGGTAGCTTCTGTTTCCTTCTGCTTACATTCCTGTTCTTGGGATGTTCCCTCTCAGAATCCAGTCAAAGCCATATAGAAAGGTCACATGGAGGAGAATCAAGACTTTCCCGTAGGCAGCCTTAGATTAGCTCCTAGCCAACAGCCAGCACCAACTGCCAGCCATGGGAATATGTCATTTGAGATTCCAGCTCAACTGAGCCCTAGTGGCTGAAGATCCAACAGACATTGTGGGGTGCAGAAGAACCATCCAGCTGAGCCCTGTTAACGATAGACTCATGAGAGATACTAACAGGATGGTTGCTTTAAACCACTGAGTTTTGGGGAAATGTAGTAGCCAGCCTCCAAGATGGCTCCACTGATCCCTACCTCCTAATATTTATACCTTGTATAGTAGCTTTGCACACGGTACCAAGGCTGGTCTGTCTGACCAGTGGAATAGACCAGAAATGATACACAGTATGTTACTTGTAAGATTAGATGATAAAACGCCTCATAGCGCTATCTTGGCCACTCTCTTCATATTCTGAGCAGCCCCTGGGAGAGAAATCTACATATGAGGACCAACTTGTCCCCAGGTTGCCCAGGACTTGCCTGGTTTTAGAATGAATGTCTCACATCCTGAGAACCCCCTTAATCCTGGGCAAACCAAGATGATTGGTCACCCTACGTGGTAAGGTAGAGAGACTTCAGGACAACAGTGAACAAAAAATAAGGCCTCTTACCAACAGCCATAGGAGGGAGCCATCTGGGAAGCAATTCCCCCAGGCCCAGTCAAGCCTTGGAAAGGCTGCAGCCCCAGCCAATGCCCAACTGCAACCTCATGAAAGACCCTGATCCAGAGCCACCCAGGTAAGGTGACCTTTAGAAATTATGTGAGACAATAAATATTGTTATTTTAAGCTGCTCAGTGTGGGGTAGTTTGTTAAACAGCAATATGCAGGTGGTCTGTTGCCCCCTAATAGATCAGGGAACACTATCAGATCATGATCTCCACCTATTTTAAACAGCTATGATGGTCTTTCTGTTTGGAGATCTTTTCCTTTCCTGAAAATGAACCTGAGGGAATGCTGCTTCTAGAGTTCCTGAAAAACTGTGTCCCACAGGGTCCCTGGTTGCTGTAGCTTGAGCTCATTCCAACTCTAATTATTTTCCAAGCCTTAACAATGAATCTCTTGGGCTCACAAAGCCCTCCTACCTCTCCATTTCTAAATGCTCTCTGAGGCTGTCCTGATTTCCCTGAAGGCCTGAGGCATTTACCTAGGCTGCTTAAACCACCTTCTCTGCTGGGAACCATCCCTTGATCTCTGAACATGGATATCTGTATGCAGAGAGCAGTGCACATGGTGCGTGGCCTGTAGGGCATGCAGATATTCTGAGGGAGCCTGAGGGGTCTTAACCCAAAATCTCTTCCAACCAGGCACCAAGGTATCAGAGAGTTCACCTCTCAGGTGTGATTAATTCATTTGAGAGGACAAATTAGCCACCAGCACCTTCTTCTGAATGAGTTTACTGAAGACACTCTGCTCTACCCAAGGTAGCATAAGAGTAGTGGGCACTTGATCCAGCAGAGCACAGAAGCAGGTGGGATCTCGAAGAGTTGACCTTGGCCCACCTTCTAATGTACTAAACTGACTCCATGTACAGCAGGGCTGCAGGGCTGCACATGTGCAGAGCACCCAGCATGTTAGCAGCAGGTTGCTGTGTACACCCAGAGACTCAGAGACACATTGCCGAGTATCAAAGGTACAAGTACCACGTGCTGAGCTATTAGTCCCCCAGGGCTGCCATAGCAAAGGGCCGCAAGCTGAGTGGCTGAAAGCAGCAGAAGTGTAGTCTCTCATGGTCCTGCAGGCTGGGTGTCCAAAATTAAGGTGTCGGCAGGGCTGGTTCCTTCTGAGGGCTCTGATGGAATCTGTTCCAAGCCTCTCCCCTAGATGCTGGCGGTTTGTTTTCAGTCTTTGGTGTTGCTTGTCTTGTCGATACATCACCCCGATCTTTGCCTTGTTGTTCAGATGGCACTCTCACTTTGTGTCTCTCTCTGTGTCCAGATTTCTCATCCTAATTACCTCATCTTAACTTCATCATCTGCAAAGACCTTATTTCCAAATAAGGTCACATTCATAGGAACCAGGTGCTAGGACTTCAACATCTTCAGGAGGGACACAATCCAACCCTTAACACTAAGCCATTAGGGAAATAGTTAATATCCATAAAATGCTAGGCACTTGCCATGATAGTCATTTCTTATACATTATTTCTAATCCTCACAAAGATTTCCCAGTTTTGTAGATCAGAAACTGAAGATCAGAAAGGTTATAGGGCTTATCTTAACTTACACAGCTTGAAGTACAGGCTCTGGAATTAGATAGCTTGGCTTCACCACTTAGCTGGGAGGTCTTGGGTAAGTTACTTAAATTTCCTGTGCCTTAGTTACCTCATTTGTAAAATGGAGATAACAACTATACCTTTATCCATTTAGGGTTGTTGCAAGCATTTTAAAAGATGCACAGAGCCTGGTACATAGTAATTACTGAATTCATAGTAGCAGTTATTTTAGTTGTAGAATCAAGTGAAATAAGATGGAAAGTGAAAAACACAAACCTTATGATTTCACTCATATGTGGAATCTAAACAAAACAAGACAATAACAGACTCATAGACACAGACAACAAATTAGTGGTTACCAGAGGGGAAGGTAGCTGGGGACAGGAGTAAAATAAGTGGTGGTGTTGTTTTTCAGTCCCTCAGCCTGTCTGACTATTTGCAACCCCATGGACTGTAGCACGCCAGGCTTCCTGGTCCTTCACCATCTCCCAGAGTTTGTTCAAACTTATGTCCATTGGGTTCATGATGCCATTCAACCATCTCATCTTCTGTTGTCTTCTCCTCCTGCCTTCAATCAACATTTGTTGACAATTAAAATGATAATTTTTAAAAAATGAAAAAATTAAAGCTTCATGATGTGTATTTGTAGTTACTAAATATGAAATCACTTGTACTTTGATCTCTTCTCTCCAGTCTCCTGGTTATATAGTTCTTGCTCATGCTAAACTATCTGTGACTTCTAAATGGAGGGAGCAAAATAACCACTACAAGTGCCCATCTGCTTAGAGTTCCTGTGGTGCCCCTCAGGGACCTCAGTACTACCCACCATCCACTCAGTCTTCTGAGCTGGCAAATTACACTCCCTCTCAGCTTTGGTTTCTTCTTCTCAAAAATGTAGATAATAGCACAAGTTAGATTGTCTTGAGTGGTAAGATAATGTAACATGTATAACTTGTCAGGCAGTAAAGAGTCGGACAACTGAGCAACTGAACTGAACTGAACTGAATCAAATTAAGAACTCAATAAATTAGTTCCCTTCTCCTTCTTTAAGCTGTATGTGTGTTTATTTTTAATTTTTTAAAAAGGCTTGAAAATAATTAACAAGATTAAAAATTTTTTTAATTTTCTGAACCACTTTAGTTATCTGTTGCTATGTGACAAAGCAGTGGCTTAAAACTATAATCTTATTATCCTATCATACAACTGTCACAAAAGTCAGGAATTTGGGCAAATCTCAGTTAGGAAGTTGTACTGCTCCATATGGCATTAAATGAAGCCATTTGGTATTTATCTGTGGTATTATCTGGTCACTTGGCTGGTCAGGAGGGTTAAGATAGCTTCCTTATTCACAGGTAAGTCCTTGGCTTGGCTCAGTTGGACTACTGGCCAGGACAGAAGTGAATCACAGGAAAAGAACTTATAATATGTAAATGTGTGAAATTGTAAAAGTCCAGAGCAAGTACAGGCAGACCTGGTGGTATTGCTAGTTCAGTCCAGAGTGCCACAGTAAAGCAAATAGTGCAGGCAAGTGAATCAAGCCAATTTTTTTTTTTTTTTTGGTCTTCCAGTGCATATAAAAGTTATGTTTACACTATACTGTAATCTGTTAAGTATGCAATAGCTTTATGTCTTTACTGTTAAAAAATGCTAACCATCATCTGACAACACAGGGTTGCTGCAAACCTTCAATTTGTAAAAGTCCCAACATCTGTAAAGAAGAATACATAAGGTATGACTATACTGCAAAATAACATGGCACTTTGGAGCCTCTAATGAAAGAAAGGTTATTTCTGTTTGGGAGATTCCAAAAAGGCCCTCATGTGAACTTTTGAGGGTGCTGGAGAGTTCCCAGATTTGGTTGGGATGGAAGGCATCCTAGAGGAAATGAAAAAAACACCAGCAAAGATGGGAATGTGGGAAGGTAAGGGACCTGTTTATGCAGGAAGTAGATAAATTCAGCATGAAGTCTAGTCACAAGGATAAGTCAGAATAAGCTGTGTTGTGAAGGATTTTTGAATGTTAGGGTGAGGGGAGATCTGTTTCACTTGATATGCAGATGGGAAGTCTCACCTGGCCTGAATGAAAAACAGATGCCCACAGGGGTCAGGCAGGGAAGATAAGTGCGTCAAGTGGTCTGGGTATAAAAATATCTTGGAGGCAGCCACTACTCACCTTTGTCACAGTTATCCTTCAGAGATATGAAGCCACTGAAAAACTTTTGATTTTCCAAAAGAGAAGAAAAAGTCTAGATTCTTAGGTAAAACTTCTCACTTTTGATGTTTATAGCTATTTAAAAACTGTGTGCAGGTTAAAGAAAACTCTCTGTGGGCCAGATGAGGCTGGTGGGCATCTGCTCTACCTGGATATTTGTAGGGGCAGAGTGGGTGGAGGAAAGACAGGGGAAGGCCCCACCAGAGGACTAAGCTGCTTTGAAAGAATTCATCTCCAGTGTGTTTGAATGTGTTTTTGTTTTTGGCCTTTTAGAACTCTCTCTACACTAGGGCTGGTTTGCTAGGGAACTTTGGATTGGGCCTGGCAGCTGGTTCCCACCTCTCAGGACTTCTCATTTTTCAGTCTTATATAACCCATCCTCTTTCTTCCTTTTTTTTTAGTTTTTTTTTTTTCCATTAATGAATGAATTTATTTATTTTGGCCGCTTCAGGTCTTTTGTTGTGGAGCTTAGGCTTCTCTTTAGTTGTGGTGTGCGGGCTTAGTTGCCCTGAGGCATGTGGAATCCTATGTTCCCAACCAAGTATCAAACCTGCGTCCCTTGCATTTGACCACTGGAAGGTAGATTCTTCACCACTGGACAACCAGGAAAGTTCCCCCGGCCTCTTTCTTTCTTCCTTTTTTTAGGTAAGAAGTGGATTTGGTTAGAGACAAACACACTCTATAGACAGAATGTGTGCCATCTCAGAGGGTAGAGAGGGCCCCCATCCTTTTTCAGTGGTTCGTTGTTTTGTCCCAGGAATGAAGCCTCATGTAAGCATTCTTGTGTGTGTGTGTGTAAGAGTTCTTCCATCTGAAGAATTAACAACAGACCTGGGCTGAGCTTTCTGAACTTGGCAGGAGCTGACCCTTATGGAAACAAAATGCTTTGTCTGCTGCAGAACTGAGGTAGGCCACTGACTGAACTAACTGTTCAGTCAGTAATCAGTCTTTAGAACGATTGATTACATAACTCGTATTCAACCTGTTGGCTGATTACCTTTGATCCCAAGATTATCAGCAAAGCTTTGTAGAGGAAAATGTTCTACTCTATTATGTCTGCATTGGAATGACAGATAACATAGTGAAAGAAATATTACAAGTAGTAGAGCTAGAGCTAGAAAAAAAGAAGTGATTATTGGCTGGGTGACCTTGGTCCACTCATTTTTCCTCTCTGCATTTCAGTCCCCTCATCAATCATATTCCAACCACAAGTGTTCACCTCCTGGTGTATTGTGAGGATTCAGTGAGATGGTGAATGCAGAAGTGCCTGACACCCAGCTATGCTGGATCAGAGAGGAATAAAGGAAAGTACCAGAGCTAAGGAGATACGGATTAAAATATTGACTTCACTACTTTTCTTATGATTTGATGTTTGTGTTCATTACAAAGTGATTATCCCCCAAATCTGGTTACTATCTATCACCATACACTTGACCTCCCCTCAGCTATTTCAGAGAGCTTGTAGAACTATAGATGGAGGTTCATAACATTCCATAGGAGGTGGTGATCAAAACTATAACCAAGAAAAAGAAATGCAAAAAGCCAAGAAGGATGTCTGAGGAGACCTTATAAATAGCTAAAAAAAGAAGAGAAGCTAAAGGCAAAGGAAGGATATACCCATCTTTACACAGAGTTTCAGAGAATAGGAAGGAGAGATAAGAAAGCCTTTTTAAATGAACAATGAAAAGAAAGAGGGAAACAATAGAATGGGAAAGACTAGAGATCTCTTCAAGAAAATTAGAGATACCAAGGGAATATTTCATGCAAAAATAGGCACAATAAAGGATAGAAAAGGTGTGGACCTAACAGAAGCAGAAGATATTAAGGAGAGGTGGCAAGAATACACAGAACAACTATAAAAAAAAAAAGATCTTCATAACCCAGATAACCACAAGGGTGTGATAACTCACCTAGAGCCAGACATCCTGGAGTGCAAAGTGAAGTGGGCTTTAGGAAGCATCACTATGGACAAAGCTAGTGGAGGTGATGGAATTCCAGCTGAGCTATTTCAAATCCTAAAACATGATACTGTGAAAGTGCTGCACTCAATGTGCCAGCAAATTTGGAAAACTCAGCAGTGGTCACAGGACTGGAAAAGGTGAGTTTTCATTCCAATCCCAAAAAAAGGCAATGCCAAAGAATGCTCAAACTACTCACAATTGCACTCATCTCTCATGCTAGCAAAGTAATGCTCAAAATCCTTCAAGCTAGGCTTCAACAGTATGTGAACTGAGAATTTCCAGATGTACAGGCTGGACTTTTAAAAGGCAGAGGAACCAGAGATCAAATTGCCAACATCTGTTGGATCATAGAAAAAGCTAGAGAATCCCAGAAAAACATCTCCTTCATTGACTATGCCAAAGCCTTTGACTGTGTAGATCATAACGAACTGTAGAAAATTCTTCAAGAGATGGGAATACCAGATCACCTGACCTGCCTCCTGAGAAATCTGTATGCAGGTCAAGAAGCAATAGTTAGAACCAGACATGTAACAATGGACTGGTTCAAAATTGGGAAAGAAGTACGTCAAGGCTGTATATTGTCACTCTGCTTATTTAACTTTTATGCAGAGTACATCATGTGAAATGCTGGTCTGGATGAAGTACAAGCTGTAATCAAGATTGCCTGGAGAATCAATAACCTCAGATATGGTGATGACACCACACTTATGGCAGAAAGGGAAGAAGAACTAAAGAGCCTCTTGATGAAGGTGAAAGAGGAGAGTGAAAAAACTGGCTTAACTCAACATTAGAAAAACCAAGATCACAGCATCCAGTCCCATCACTTCATGGGGAAACAATGGAAACAGTGAGAGACTTTATATTTTGGGACTCTAAAATCACTTCAGATGGTGACTCCAGCCATGAAATTAAAAGGTGCTTGCTCTTTGGACGAAAAGCAATGGCAAACACAGTGTATTAAAAAGCAGAAACATTACTTTGTTAACAAATGTCTATATAGTCAAAGTATGATTTTCCCAGTAGTCATGTATGGATGTGAGAGCTGGACAATAAAAAAAGCAGAGCTCCAAAAAATTGATGCTTTCAAACTGTGGTGCTTTGAAGACTCCTGAGAGTCCCTTGGACTGCAAGATCAAACCAGTCTATCCTAAAGGAAATCAATCCTGAATATTCATTGGAAGGACTGATGCTAAGCTGAAACTCCAGTGCTTTGGCACCTGATGCAAAGAGCTGACTCATTAGAAAAGACCCTGATGTTGGGAAAGATGGAAGGCAAAAGGAGAAGTGGGTGGCAGAAGATGAGGTGGTAAAATACATCACCAACTCAATGGACATGAATCTGGACAAACTCCTGGAGACAATGAAGGACAAGGAAGCCTGGCATGCTGCAGCCCACAGGGTCACAAAGAGTCAGACACTACTTAGCAACTTAGCGACTGAACAACAACAAAGGAATCTCATCTACAAGACTCCCCCTTCAATCCCCTCCACAGTCCTTTCCACCCTGACTGCCTTAATAATCAATCTTGTCACCAGCAGTCACCTAAGGATAGTATCACAGGCAGAATAGAGAAGAGGGTGGAAAAACGATTTCCTTGGAATTCACACCCATTCAGGACAGATGAGTTAATCACCTTCTAACAGCTTAATGCAGACCTCATCAATCTTAAACACTTTTGACAGCTGGAGTAATTAAGATTGTGTCAGGATTCTTGTTGTTTTTGAAAAGATTATAAATCCTCTTATTTTGAAAGGGCCAGGTGAAAGGTTTTCAAATCCTATTAAGAATTTTAGCCTGAGAAATCCTGAGAGCAATGAGTAATCATTGAATGGTTTTAAACAGGGAATGATAAACTAATCTTATTTTTTGATCCAGGAAAAGAAAAAAAAAAAAAACCTGGTTTGGAGGGCAGGGTTTAGTGATGAATTGGATGGAGGGTGAGAACTGTAGCCTGACCTTAGGGCTCTGTGCAAGGGCAGCTGGGTGGGTTGGATGTGAAGCAGAAAAGGAAAGGAGTGATCAGAAAGTAGTTCTCTCTTGGACCAGGTTAGCCAGGCATGCCTGAAGGCAGGCTCATGCCCTGGATCAGATCTCATGCCCTAGAGCTCTGACTGGCTGACTACTTGGTCACAGAGGGAGGCCCCATAGGCCAGGCTAGCTCGTGGAATCAGAGTCTTCTAGGAAGCCACAGCTTGACCAGCAAAACTGGGGACATTGAGGAAGGCCCTGAGTCCACGGCTTTCCTAGTGACTCAGAGGGTAAAACATCTGCCTGAAATGCAGGAGACCTGGGTTCAATCCCCAGGTTGGGAAGATCCCCTGGAGAAGAAAATGGCAACCCACTCCAGTATTCTTGCCTGGAAAAGTCCACCGATGGAGGAGCCTGGTAGGCTACAGTCCATGGGATCGCGAAGTGTCACACATGACTGAGCAACTTCACTTCTGAGTCCATGAAGCCTTAGTAACCCAGAGATTGTTAATCCCCTCCTTCCTACAAAGGGACCAGGACTACTCTATCTTCAGGGACTGTTTGAGCTGGAGGTCATCAAGTCCCTGGAGCTAGCTCTTCAACTTGAAGATTCTGACTGATTCTATACTTAGAAAGCATCACTTCAGATGTAGTCCTGAAAAGAAAATCCCCTGGTCCCTGCTGTTCCAAAGATATATAGCTAGCCAGTGACAATACCAAGATGACTAGCACAGACTGGAATCAGTGCTTTAAGAGAGATGCAAAGACTTAGGCAACTTGGGAAAGGCAGAGTTGAATCCCACCTGGGCATCTGGGGAGGTGAAGAAGTGATGAGGGCCCTAAAACACAGATTGACTTTCACAGGTAGACAGGAGAGGACAGAGTCTTCTCAGAAGAGGCAATAACTGATGAAAAGATCCAAAGAGGGTAAATTCAGGACATGTGGGAGACAGGAAAGCTATGCAGTGGCAAGATTCTTTCTAGAGGCAAGGATCATTCACCTCAGCTTGGGACTTGAACCCAGCCAAAACCCACAGTCTTCCAGCTGAGAATACACACCTGGTTTCTGGACCTAATAAAGCTCAAGTTCTTAATGTCTCATAGCAGAAAGAACTCAGTGAGAGACAAAATGATAGGTAAGAAGTGGATTTATTTAGAGAGAAACACACACCATAAACGAGAATGTGGGCCACCACAGAGGGCTAGTGTGGCCTCAAAACGTGGTGTGGTTAGCTTTTATGGGCTGGGTAATTTCACAAGCTAATGAGTGGGAGGGTTATTCCAACTATTGGAGGAAGGGGCAGAGATTTCCAGAATTTGAGACACTGCCCATTTTTATCTTTGATGGTGCCTGTAAGTGTGTCAATTAGCTCAGTGATGTGTTACAATGAGCATATATTGAGGTTCAAGGTAGTGGAAGTTGACTTGTCTGCCATCTTGGACCCACTTCGTTTTAATCAGTTTATATTGTGTCCTCAGGCTCTGTCATTCCTTCAAAGGTTTTGCCCTGCCACCTTCCCTCCTGTTTCATTTTTACTGCTCAGACTCACAAGATTGTGAGGATCTGAGGCAACAATCCAGCCTTGGCCTCAAAATCATCTTCAGCATCAGTGCATAAGATAGAAATTTCCTATTACATTATCTGGGAAAAATTCTAGGGTACACATTCTGAACTCGCCCTGTCCCTGCCTCCAAAAGCAACTTTGCAGAGCATTTGCATTTTCTGTATTAAACTCATCTCTCCCTGCCTTACTTTCCTACCTGTATTTTTCCTTTTGCTTTCTTTCTATTTATGTCTTTAGATGAGGAAATTAGGTGTGTAAAAATAAGCTTATAAAACACTAAACCATACTTTCAAAACCATTCCAGTATCTACCAAGTCTTCAGAAGGGCTGTGAGTCTCATGAGTGGAGACAGGGAAAGAGTCCAGGAGAGGACCCTAAATGAAGGGCAGGAAAGAACAAGCTTGAGCAGGGAACTCTGGGGACAGTGCCTGCAGTGAACTAGAACTGAACACAGAAGTCCCCAGGGAACCTTAGAAGGTTATCAAGCACACGAAATCTGATTGCACTGAAGCCGGTCAGGCAAGACCAGATTTCAGGTCATTTTCATCCAAATGTCACATTCAAAGGTAAAAGGAGATATTTAGGCTGCACATTTTCCACACCTCCTAGGAAACAAGGTTCCCTTTAGTGTAACATCCTGGGAAATGTGAGGACCCAGGGGCCTGGGAATGAAGTTGGGATGTGGTGATAAGCAGTCTTGGAGCTGTTGCAGATTTGTTGCAGTTTCATGGAGCAGAGCAGGGGTAGTTGGGATCGAAGCTTCTTTGTCATGGATGTGGGGACAGGGGAGATGGAAGGGCATAGCATCACTAAGAACCTTTACTAATTTTGCCACTTTAATGAGTACATACAAGCAGCTATTCTTCACTTAGCTGTTTGGCAGCAGCTTTAATACATAACCTTTAATTGTATCTTATTGATTTATATAATTTTACAATTGTTTACATGACATGCTTTTTGTTCTTCCAGGGCCAAGACCCACAGGAGGAGATTTGCCAGTGACAAGGGTGAAAGCTCCCAGAAGCCTCACAAAACTTTTCTATTTCTACCCTTCTGGCATACTAAGGTCTGTCTAGTCAAGGCTATGGTTTTTCCTGTGGTCATGTATGGATGTGAGAGTTGGACTGTGAAGAAAGCTGAGCACCAAAGAATTGATACTTTTGAACTGTGGTGTTGGAGAAGACTCTTGAGAGTCCCTTGGACTGCAAGGAGATCCAACCAGTCCATTCTGAAGGAGATCAGCCCTGGGATTTCTTTGGAAGGAATGATGCTAAAGCTGAAGCTCCAGTAGTTTGGCCACCTCATGCAAAGAGTTGACTCATTAGAAAAGACTCTGATGCTGGGAGAGATTGGAGGCAGGAGGAGAAGGGGAGGACCGAGGATGAGATGGTTGGATGGCATCACGGACTCGATGGACGTGAGTCTGAGTGAACTCCGGGAGATGGTGATGGACAGGGAGGCCTGGCGTGCTGCGATTCATGGGGTCGCAAAGAGTCGGACACAACTGAGCGACTGAACTGAGCTGAACTGAACTGAACAATCTCAGGCCAGACATCCTGCATGGAGAGGTCTCCCAGAGGATGGGCCTGGGGATGGAGCGAGGTGGGGCGCAGACCTCAGAATCATACTATCTGGGATGAACTCCACGCAGAGATTGGGCCAGTGCCATCAAAATGCTTTCTTCCTCTGTATTGGGCTTCCTTGTGGCTCAGCCGGTAAAGCGTCTGTCTGCAATGCAGGAGACCTGAGTTCAATGGGAAGATCCCCTGAGAAGGAAATGGCAGCCCACTCCAGTATTCTTGCCTGGAAAATCCCATGGATGGCAGAGCCTGGTAGGCTACTGTCCATGGGGTCGCAAAGAGTCAGACACGACTGAGCAACTTCACTTCACTTCACTTCACTTCCTCTGTGTAACCCTTTGACTGGGGGCTAATCAATGATTACCTGAGGCAGAGTTTAACTTCTTGCTGACTTACTCAGAAAGAGGGTGCCTTGCCAGCTCAGAAGACTGAGTGGATGGTGAGGAGTACTGAGTTCCCCAGGGGCACCACAGGAGCTCTAAGCAGATGGGCACTTATGGTGGCTATTTTGCTCCATTTCGAAGTCACAGAGAGTTTAGCATGAGGAGGAACTCTATAACCAGGAGACTGCAGAGAAGAGGCCAAAGTGAAACATTTGACCACAGGTTGGGACTTGAACCCACCTGGCTGGGACTCAAACCCAGTCAAAACCCACAGTAGCTGGCTTCAGGACCTAATGAAGCTCAGGTTCTTGATGTCGTCACATAAAGAATTCAGTGAGAGACAAAGTGATAGGTAAGAAGTGGATTTATTCACATTCAGAGAGAAGCACACTCCACAGACAGTGTTTGCACCATCTCAGAGGGTGAGTGTGACCACAAAATATGGCATGGTTAGTTTTTATATAAGCTGGGTAATTTCATATGCTAATGAGTGGGAGGATTATTCCAACTATTTTGGGGAAGGGGCAGAGATTTCCAGGATTTGGGCCACTGCCCACTCCTTGGTCTTTTAGCAGCACCTTGGAACTGTCATGGCACCTCTGGGTGTGTCATTTCACTTGCTGATTGAGTATCAAGGTCTAATCTTGTCTGCCATCTTGGTCCCATTTGATCTTAATGGGTTTATGTTGTGTCCTTGGGCTATGTCATTCTTTCAAAAGTTGTGCGCTGCCCTTTTCCCTCTTACTACAACAGAGGGTGAGTGTGACCACAAAATATGGCATGGTTAGTTTTTATATAAGCTGGGTAATTTCATATGCTAATGAGTGGGAGGATTATTCCAACTATTTTGGGGAAGGGGCAGAGATTTCCAGGATTTGGGCCACTGCCCACTCCTTGGTCTTTTAGCAGCACCTTGGAACTGTCATGGCACCTCTGGGTGTGTCATTTCACTTGCTGATTGAGTATCAAGGTCTAATCTTGTCTGCCATCTTGGTCCCATTTGATTTTAATGGGTTTATGTTGTGTCCTTGGGCTATGTCATTCTTTCAAAAGTTGTGCGCTGCCCTTTTCCCTCCTACTACAAAAGTACTAAGTGATTTCATATTTAGTAACTACAAATACACATCATGAAACTTTAATTTTTTTCACTGTTTTTAAAATTATCCTTTTAATTGTTAACAAATGTTTAGTGATTGTTTACTCTGGGGCTAGTGCCACTCAGCAGGTGCTGAACACCCAGTTATGAGCAGCAGGGTCAGAGAGAAAAGATAAAGGAACAGTCACCAAAACCCCTCATGTAATTATAAATGATATTCTATGCCTTAGTACATAAGTGCTATTAATAATAATAATAATAATTTGGACTTTGCTGGTAATCCACTGGTTAAGACTGACTCCACCCGCCAACGCAGGGAACAAAGGTTTGATCCCTGGTCCAGGAAGATTCCACATGCCATGGGGCAACTAAACCTGCGTGATGCAACTACTGAGCCTGTGCTCTAGAGCTCCTGCTCTGCAACAGAAGTCACAGCAATGAGAAGCCCTCACACGACAACTAGAGAAAAGCTGCACACAGCAATGAAGACTCAGCCCAGCCAAAAAACTAATAAAAATAATGTTAATTGAGATGATTGTCAGATACCAAGCCAGGTGGCTTCAAGTCCATCCGTACACTGAGTCCTCACAGCTCAGCAAGGCAGGTGTGTTTATCATCCTTACTTGTAAAGTAAGATTAAGATTTTTAAAAAAAAATCTGAGATGCAGAGATGGTACGTGACTTGCTAGGAAGAGGCAGAGTTTTGATTTGAATCAAGGTCTCGAAAACAGACACTTGACTGTGAAGTAAAGAGCATGGTGCTTGGGAGAATGTAAAAGACTTGCCTTCAGCATGGGAAGCTCTTTCTATGCTCCCTACACCCTCACTCTTTCCTGCTTGTTAGCCCAAGTAGGAAGACAATATTATTGACCTGCTGCTGCTGCTGCTAAGTCGCTTCAGTCGTGTCCGACTCTGTGTGACCCCATAAGACAGCAGCCCACCAGGCTCCCTCGTCCCTGGGATTCTCCAGGCAAGAACACTGGAGTGGGTTGCCATTGCCTTCTCCAACGCATGAAAGTGAAAAGTGCAAGTGAAGTCGCTCAGTCATGTCCGACTCTGTGCAACCCCATGGACTGTAGCCCACCAGGCTCTTCCATCTGTGGGATTTTCCAGGCAAGAGTACTACAGTGGGGTGTCATTGCCTTCTCCGACTATTGACCTACTGACCTGGTAACCAGGACTGGGCTGGCTCGGATTCAGAAGCATACAATGCCAGACAATTTCCCATCTACCTGTTAGGTCATGAAGTAGGATTAGGCCTAGAGCTAGGGTCAGGGATAGGATAATGGTACCTTGCCAATATAATTATATCCCTTGCACTCTATGATCAAGATGATTTGGGTCAGAAGGTTTTGCTTTGTGCTAGAGTCATCTGACTAGCTCCCAAAGAGGCCACCCAGGATAGTTTTACCTTGATGAGTTTACCATAGAGCTGAACCTGTTTCATAGTCAAATCTGAGATTTGTCTGCCTAAAGAAGACTAACTCCCAGCAATCCAACTCATGGGAGGTTCATGTATATAACCAGCTAGCCATGTATTCATTAACAGTTGGTGTTAGTCCTTCAATAACTGGATGGCTCTCCCTCAACCAGAGCACCCTTTTTCCGATATCAACAATCCCAGGGAGCCAAATCAGTCATTAGCAGGCTGGTTTGTGAGTTAAGGAAGGATTTCATCCAAGGCAGGGTGGGCCTTGGCAAATCATCTCCACCTCACAGCAGGGCAATGTGTGAGCTCCAGTTTCATGTTGCTCTTTCCTGGACAGTTATAGGTAATAAATACCAACTTCTAACCTCCTGGCTTTATTCTACTTCTTTTTCCTTCCTCTTTCTGTTTGCCAGCCTCATTCTTTATCTTTGTTTCATGCATTCTCCACAGAATACAATAAGATTACTGATTATTCAATTATCATCACATTCCAGTTCTTCTCCTGAAATCAGTCACCTTGATGACTGGGTTGGTTGTTCCCAAGCTCTTCAATCATTTACAGAATTTTTTTTGTTTATTCTCAGATATATTTAGGCTGAACCATATGAAACTGCTATTTTGGCAGGTAAAAAACAGCCAGATAGTGGCAACTTCATGTGGTTCATCAAACAGGAGACAGGATCCACTAGGGGTGGGCTTACTAAGTCCAGCTCTCTTTTACAAGCCTTGTGGTAGGTGGGGGTGGGGGAAGGGAAGGGGAAGGGTCATGCCTGGCAGCCCTTTACCTCTTTCTGGAAACAGGCTCTTCTGGGTAGCCACTGGTGTCTGGGACCTCATTCCTCTTGCTGTCCATTCATCTGCCAACTAGAACCTTTAAGTCAAGGATGACCTAACAAGGGTCTTGAGGTTGAAGAAGAAGGTCAAATTCTTTGCTACCCATGACTGATTATATGTTCTAAAGCCAACAAAGAACAATGTTAAGGAACACTGAGATAGTCCATGGTTCGTGCAATCCCCTGTTAATGTAGAAAACTAGGGACTAGTGGCCACATTTTACAAACTTCAGTCAAATGTCTATGGGATGTAGGCTGTATATTCATCAAACAGGAGACAGGATCCACTAGGGGTGGGCTTACTAAGTCCAGCTCTCTTTTACAAGCCTTGTGGTAGGTGGGGGTGGGGGAAGGGAAGGGGAAGGGTCATGCCTGGCAGCCCTTTACCTCTTTCTGGAAACAGGCTCTTCTGGGTAGCCACTGGTGTCTGGGACCTCATTCCTCTTGCTGTCCATTCATCTGCCAACTAGAACCTTTAAGTCAAGGATGACCTAACAAGGGTCTTGAGGTTGAAGAAGAAGGTCAAATTCTTTGCTACCCATGACTGACTATATGTTCTAAAGCCAACAAAGAACAATGTTAAGGAACACTGAGATAGTCCATGGTTCATGCAATCCCCTGTTAATGTAGAAAACTAGGGACTAGTGGCCACATTTTACAAACTTCAGTCAAATGTCTATGTGATGTAGGCTGTATGCCCAACCCCATTCCCACCTTCAAGTGTTTTTGTTGCCAAACAGGCATCCATGTGCCTAACACACAGTGAGGCAAAACAACACCAACACGTCATCAGCATGGGGGCATGAAAAGAGATGGATGGCTCACGCCTTAAAAACTCCAAACTCCTGAAAGCTGTCAGCAAATCTCTTTCATAGAAAAAGTGAGAGGGGCATAATTAGCTGTTGTAAACTTCTTGGTAGCAGATCCTTTGTTCTTGAGGTCAGGGAGAAAGCAGTCATCCCCCGCTCTCTGCCACAAGGACCACTGTGAGGTTGACTGTTGGTAGAATGATCTCTAATCAAGTCACTAACGGCTATGCTCCAACCCTGCCCCGTTATATTTTCAATGTGTTATAATTTTATATATACTTGTGTGCTTCTGACTACCAGTTTATCATACAGTAAGCTCTGTGAGGGAAAGGCCTACATCTGACTTATACTTAACTGCTAATATCAGGCCCGGCATACAGTAGGTGCTCATGAAATAAATGTTTTACATAAATGAATGAGTTAATGAATGGATGAATGGTTAAACAACAAACAAATCATGGAAATATCTGGAAGGCATCTAATATCCATACCAAACAAAAGGTCTCTGGGCCTTTAAAGGTCAGGAACCAGACTGCCTGTAGAAATCAGCAGAAGTTTTTTCCCAGAGGAAGTGATCTGAAAGTAGTTACTCCCCAACTGGAAAAGGTCATTAATGGAATACCCCAGGAAGTAGCTCAGTCCCTCAGATTTCTGAGAGAGGAAGTCACAAATGAAAAGCTGCTCCTCATTTCCTAGGAAGTCTTTAGCTAGCATGAGCTGCATTCCTTTGAGCTGGGCATGTGTGGAACTTCCAGCCTAGGTAGCAGAATGGAACTTGGAATGAATAGCTCAGCAAAAAAGAACCCAGGGACAATGGGGCTGGGCCCAGCTTCCCTGTGCCAGCTCTTGAGCTCATGGAATACTGAAGCTCAGCTGGCCTTGTCGGGAGAGACAAATGATGTCCTTTGGATTGCACCACTTCAGAGGACTCAGAAATTTTCACATTCAGACAGCATTAGGCTCCTTAGAAGATGTGCTGAAATACCTGGTAATGGTCCAAGTTCTCACCACTATTCAACTCTCCATCCACCAAGTACAAATGAAGGTCTGTTTTGCTTTAAAGATGGTGAAGGTCCAAACATCAAGAGAGCACTGGATGGTGCTTCATGATGAGGGGTGGGGTGAAGATAAGGAGTGTGGTGATGGTAGGTTTCAAGGCCCTGTGTAACATATCAGAGGAGGGAGCACAGGAGATTTAAGAGGAAAATCTGGTATGAATATATCTGTCAGTTTCAGGTCAGGGGATTCAATGAGGGGGAGACTAGATTCCTGGAGGAGAGAATTAACTATAGAGAATGACACAACCACAAAGACCCTAGTCTCTCTATTGGCCTGACCTGAGTCTTTTACATATGATCAAGTTTGAAGAACATGCCATCAATCACTAAAAGAGGTAGTGGGGAATTTGCTGCAGCTGCTGTTCCTTCTCTGCTTTTTCCCATCATTAATTCCTTCAAGACACACTGATACATTGATGGAGAGCTAAGAAAGAGAGGGCTAAATTTCAGTTATTCATATCTAGATCTTTTCTTGTAGATTATAAGGGAGTTGAAGGCAGGAATGAAAAATTACTTTGCCTAGAATAAACCACGTTGCCTTAAATATAATGAAAAGGGGTTTCACAGGTGAGGAAAGAAAGAACAAAAGGAAGGGATAGGGGAGCAAAGAGGGAAAGGGAGGGAGAAAAGGGAAGAAAAATTTGATCATGTCAAGGAAGGTAGGGGAGAGGCAATACTGAACTTGGCTTGCATCCCAAGAAGATGCCTGGTATCACAGAAAGAAGTTACCTAGAGACCCATCCCAGGTAGTTGGGGAATTAAACATAAGCTTGCTACTGGCCAAGGCCAGCTCCTTGATTTGCTTCTTTGACATATTCTGGATTTAGTACTTTAATAGTAGAGGTGAGGGGGGTGTAGGGGAGACAGACTTTAACAGAAAAACTGTAAAGAAAAAGACAAGTACCTCCATGTACTGGCTGTGCTCTATCTACCCTGCAAGGCTACTAACATAACTCTGAGTCATTTCCTCAGTGGTTGTGACAGTTCTCTGTCTTTAGAAGGAAGTGGAAAGCTTAATACCTTTTATTAGACTGCCTTTTTCATATGGGAGGATTCATGTCATTCTCAACGTCCAGAAGGTACTTAAATGGTACAACCACGTGCAGTCTGGGCACATTTGGTCTCTTCTATATATGCCATTCCTTTCCTCTTATCAGGGATAAAAAAGATAGATTACAGCCATCATCCATCAGGGTAGGCGGCATTATTTACATGTAAAATTGTTTATAGCATCTCACGTGTATTAGAAACTGCCTGCCAATGCAGGAGACATGGAGACACGGGTTCGATCCCTGGAGAAGGAAATGGCAACCCACTCCAGTATTCTTGTCTGGAGAATTACAATGACAGAGGATCCTGGCAGCTACAGTCCATGCAGTCGCAAAAAGTCAGACACGACTGAAGCGACTTAGCACGCACAATGTGTATTAAAGTACTGCGCTGGCAGCTAAGAGGTAATCTTTCCCCACGTATCTTGCAAGAGCTAACATCTCCACGTTACAGATCAGGCGCTTGAGCTTGACCTATTTCTAGCTATCTCATAGAAAGTAGAATTCAGATAAAACCAATCTCCTTTTGACTACCTACTGGTTTACGTAAACCTTTTAGTAAGTAAGAACTAAACTTCAAGACGAAAGCACCTCATTTTCATAATAATCATCACCTACGAATAAAATGAACAGTTGCCAGACCAGAAAGGGTGAAAATACAGAGGCCAGCGGAGCAGACGATACCATCTTTATATAGCTAGCTTAGCACAGGGCCTTTCAGTCTCACTAAAGTTCAAACCACTACAAGGCCACAGTTTTCGGCGGACTAGCAGACACACGTGTACCCTACGCATGCGCCTAGAACGGACCTCCCCGCCCCTCCGACCGGACCTCTTTAGCCAAGTCACCAACAAGCCCTCTAAATGCCCGCCCTCAAGGCTAAACCCTCGACCAATCAGGAGGCAAGAGCCATAATGTACGTCACTTATTTAGCATACACCCTCTCCCCGCCCCCAAGCCACAGCCCCGCCCCGTCTGAGGCAGGGATTGTCGCCTAAGCGCTTCGTCCTGGCACCTGATTGGCTCCCTTGCCAGCTCCGCCTCCGTCTCGTCTCACCGCCCTCCCCTCCACACTCCCACAGTGGCGGACGGAGCTAAGTACGCAGGCGCGGGCGCTGCCTCTCTTTTCTGGTGGCCCGCCCTCCCTCCTCCCCCTCCCT
>SJXQ01008993.1:0-72064 GCA_006408695.1 Aepyceros melampus
TCAGAAAACGAAGATCATGGCATCTGGCCCCATCACTTCATGGGAAATAGATGGGGAAACAGTAGAAACAGTGTCAGACTTTGTTTTTTTGGGCTCCAAAATCACTGCAGATGGTGACTGCAGCCATGAAATTAAAAGACGCTTACTCCTTGGAAGAAAAGTTATGACCAACCTAGATAATATATTCAAAAGCAGAGACATTACTTTGCTGACTAAGGTCCGTCTAGTCAAGGCTATGGTTTTTCCTGTGGTCATGTATGGAAGTGAGAGTTGGACTCTGAAGAAGGCTGAGCGCCAAAGAATTGATGCTTTTGAAGTGTGGTGTTGGAGAAGACTCTTGAGAGTCCCTTAGACTGCAAGGAGCTCCAACCAGTCCATTCTGAAGGAGATCAGCCCTGGGATTTCTTTGGAAGGACTGATGTTAAACTGAAGCTCCAGTACTTTGGCCACCTCATGCGAAGAGTTGACTCATTGGAAAAGACCCTGATGCTGGGAGGGATTGGGGGCAGGAGGAGAAGGGGCAACAGAGGATGAGATGGCTGGATGGCATTACGGACTCAATGGATGTGAGTCTGAGTGAACTCTGGGAGTTGGTGATGGACAGGGAAGCCTGGCATGCTGTGATTCGTGGGGTCGCAAAAAGTCGGACACGACTGAGCGACTGAACTGAATTGAGTGAACATAACCAGAAATCTACTCACAGATGTAGAGAACAAACTAGCAGTTACCAGATAGGAGAGAGAGGGAGGAGGGTAACAGAGGGGCAGGAGATTAAGAGATATAAACTATCATGTATAAAACAAATAACGTGGATATATTGTACAACACAGGGAATATAGCCAATATTCTATAATAACTATAAATGGACTGTAATCTTCAAAAATATTGTGAATCACTGTGTTGTACACCTGTATGGAGAAAGCACTGGCAACCCACTCCAGTACTCTTGCCTGGAGATTCCCATGGATGGAGGGGCCTGGTGAGCTACAGTACATGGGGTGGCAAAGAGTTGGACATGACTGAGCGACTTCACTTTCACTTTTTACCTTAATGCATTGGAGAAGGAAATGGCAACCCACTCCAGTGTTCTTGCCTGGAGAATCCCAGGGACGGGGGAGCCTGGTGGGCTTCTGTCTATGGGGTCGCACAGAGTTGGACACGACTGAAGCAACTTTAGCAGCAGCAGCAGTAGTACTCATGTAACTGATATAATACTGCACATCAACTATATGTCAATTAAAAAAAAAAAAGAACTTGGAAATAAATACAGGTCCCACCTGCTAAGGTTTATCTATAAAAATCAGTACATAATGAATTAATAAATACAATTCTTTCCTTGTGAAGCCCTTAGAGCAAAATTTCCTGAAACTCTCATAAAAAGAATGTGCAAGTCATATGGGTGGGGAGGGAATGGCTGTTTAATATTGGAAACAGAAAAAGGAGACTAGCAAAGTCTCAAAATTAACAGTACTCATCTCAGCACCAACTGGGAAGAATCCTGACCCACAGACTGACCAACTTTGGTTCTCTGAGGCGAAACTACACCCTTTATGAAGGTGAATATATCAGGCTTATTGTTGTTTAGTCGCTACGTTGTGTCTCACTCTTCCTGACCCCATGCACTGTAGCCCACAGGCTCCTCTCTCCATGGGATTTCCCAGGCAGGAATACTGCAGTGGGTTGCCATTTCCTTCTCAAGGGGATATACCAGGTTACCTCTTCCTACTAAATGCACTAGATGGTCAAATTCTTCAACCAACATCTTGTCCTAATCTCTTGCTTAAAACAGCAAAGGCTGGAGTGCCTTACAGCTTCTCTGGTAGCTTCCCACATGAAAGTAAGGGAAAAATGCCAGAAAAAGGATGCAACTGTACTTTTTTTTAGTTGCCATTTCTCACAGTAAATGATTATAGTAGGGAACATATTTTAAGCAATTACTATGTGTCAGACACTATCCTAAATGTTTTACCTGAGTTAACTCTTTAAACCATCACAACAATCCTATGAACTATGCCCAGATACTATCCTTGTTTTGCAGAAGAGGAAACTGAGGCACAGAGGGGTAATGATAATTGCTTGAGACTACACAGTCAGTAAGCCACAGAGACAAGATTCAGAGCCAGGCAATCTGACTCATTCAGTCTTTGATGTTTCTTAACTACTATACTACACTGCTTCTCATAGGATCTTATCAATTGACATTATAATTTCTGTGAGTTTGGTGGGCATACATCAGTATCTCTAAATCCCCTACCAGTTCTAAACCCCATGAAGATTAAATTTCTGGGCTCCCAATCTGAATTAAAAAATCACACTCTTGGGTGGGCAGTTAACCTCTTCCTCATGAAAACTGGCCTGAACAGGAGTTTCTTTCTCATATTCATCTGCACAAATACTCTCCAAAGAGCCACACATTCTCATCTATTTCTATATAAAATATACACAGTACATAACACTTTGTATCTCTGAAATAAGACTATATTTTAGAAATAAACAGATTTAGTATTAACAATAGTGAGATTTGTAAATAAGATACTGCTTCCTGATATAAACAGATGGTATAGGCAATGGTCTAAAACAAATTATCATTTTAATTTTTTATTGTGAAAATCAAAAAAGATAAAAATAGTGTTACCCATAAAAGCACATTTTGAAGTAATTAAATGGTGCATAGTTATTATCTTTCCATTTCCTTAGCACTGAAATATAATTTTCTGCCACATTATGGATTATTTCTTTTTTTTAAAGTTTGTTTTCATCTCACAACAGTGCAGATATTTAGAAATATTCTAAACTATAACTCTTTTATTTTACCCTAAAGAACATATGCTTTTTTTTTTGCATGGCCAAAAGCCAGGGTTAAGAAACCTTTCCTTCACACAATTGTTCATCACAGACTTCTTAATTTTTTAAATGTCACACATTCTTATGTCTATTTCCTGAAAAAAATGCAGCAAATTGGCAGTACCCAAGCACCAGCTCCTGCTTTGTTTTCACGAAAGTGCACAGCCTGGGTGGAAAATCAAACATGGGGCGGAGAGGGATGTTCTTCCCACCAGCTCACTGAGTTCCTCCTGTAGAAAGGACATGACACAAGGTTGGACACCCACTAACAGAGGCCCAACAACAGATGGACTGACTAAGAATTAGCACTGCTGCCAAAATCTGAAAATGTCACAATAAAATAAAATAAAACACATAGGTTGAGGAAAAAGAGGAAAAAAATGTGTGAAAATGGGAACCTGAAATTAGAATCAATGTTGAAGGAAGCAAGATTAAAAACGTGATTTCAACTGCTCTAAGAACTCAGTTCATGTGTAGACGTTTTAAAAGAAGGAATAAAAGAGGCTGTTTATTTTTTGATAGTTTTAAATGATGGTTTTATTTTTATTTCTGTTTATCTAGGAAGCTTATGCTAAGAAGCAAATATAGAAGTCTGGACCATTACAGAATGGGTCTTCTGATACTGGCTTCCAAGAAAAGTTATTTTTTGGACAATCCATGGAATTGAGAGAGGGCAGTAATGTTGAATTAAGTTGATGTTGGAGAAATAGGTGTAATATGGAGGGTCCTGAATGTCAGTTGCATGAAGTCATCCATAAACAAGACAGGAATCACTGCAGGATTCTGAGCAGAAAAATGTAAAGCATGACATAAAGAAAATGCATCTAAGTGGAACACAGGGTAGATAGAATGAGAAGAATCCAGGTGGGCAGTAGCTTAGCTGAAAAGTACTTTAGGTACTGGAAGGCTGAGAGAAATCAGATCAACTTTCTTTTCAGGTTGCCAGAAAGATTTAACCAGGAATCCAGGGTAGAGAGCAAAGGCCAGAGCAATTCAAGTGCTTTACTTGTTGGCTTACACCATGTTAGGAATAAATAGTACTTTGGAGATGGGCTTAAAGTAGAAATAAAGTGTGACACATACTCTATTCCCTTTAGGAAGAACCTTTGACTCTGTGAAGAGGAGAATAAAAAAGGTGAAAATCTGTTTGATGACTTGGAAGAAAAATAGGTAGCTAAAAATAATTTAGAAAGACTCAGAGAAAATAATTAGAAAACAATTTAGCCATTTTAATGCAATGTTAAAATGCCTTTCATGAGTAGGGGGGGATTTAGATATGAAAGTGTATCTTCTATAAGGTTATGGGAATGGGTAAGCAAAGGAAGAATGAAAGATAAATAATACACTCATAAAATTAAACTATATTTTGATATTAGAAAAGAAGACTATAAACATTAAGAAAAATGTGGAGAACTTTACTTGAGTGTAATGGAATAGGACAAAGAAAGAAAAATGAAGGCAGACAATGAAAAGACATCAAAGAATTGGAAGTTCTCTAGAGAATAAAACCAAAATAACAATTGGACACATTTGCCAATATGTTTCCAGAGCAGAAAAAGGATTAGATTATGAAGATGGGTTCACTGAATTCCAAGAAAAATCAGTGCAAAGAGGTATACCTAGATTTCTTATTTTTTAATTATTATTGTAGCATAATTTTCTTGAGGCATTAATAAAGCACACATTACTTTTACAGCACAAAATCAGATTACTCTTTTGCATAACTAAATTTAAAAAACTTACACATTTCAAAGAAAACAGACATTACAAAAGCAAACCATAAATGATTCAGTTATAATTCCTACATGATGACACAGAAATACACTATGCAATACATGAAGAATTATGACATAGTGCTAACTAGATTTCACGGAAAAAATACTTGACAACATTCTTCAGAAATCTAAGAAATAAATCCAAAGTAGCACTCTTAAATGGGGATGCTGTATTAGAAATGGATTTACTCTCCATTTATAAGAATCTTTCTAATAAAACACCTCAGAATGCATAAAATTTATAGCAGTATTATTTTTTAAAATGCTATGTTGGAAGCAACATGAGGTCTCCATGAACTGTCACATACTGACATAAAATTTATGCATCAAAATGTTTACAAAGTATTTTTGGTACCATAGAAAATGTTTACCATACATCTCTGTTAAGTGAAAAAGATAAAATGTAAAAGTTGTAAAATCTAAAATTTTCTATTTTAACCAGGAAAAACAGTAAGTATAAAAAATGTTAAACTGTGATAATATGTTGAAAGAGTTTGTGTATTTTGGCATTTGAGCTGTAATACATGTAACAGAATTACCTAGTTTAGAATGTGCCTAATATGATACATATTAAGAATATTATAAACCTTGTTTTAAGTAGAGGTCTAAAAATCATCCTGAACGTATATGCATATTAAGTATTAATGGGTATTTTTAGAGTAGTACTAATTTCTCTTTCATTTTAGAAACTCAGGTTGGAAGCCTATACACCAGGGGATAACTGGAGTGTACTTAGTGAAGTATTCTACCACTTCAAACAATTGAAGGCAACACTGAAAGTATTCTACATTTTAAACATTGCCTTCTTTAGAATTCTATTAGAATGCATATTAGAGGGAAACTCCTTTTTGAAAGGCGTTAGGAAGGAAATACAACTTTGGAAGGTGAAATAAAGGAGATGAAATGAATGAAAAGGGATGGCACACAGTAAAGAGGTGAAAGCTCCTGCTTACTCTTGTTTGACAACACCTACAATGGAACGTGGGATTTCCCTGGTGGCTCAGCGGTAAAGAATCTGCCTGCCAATGCAGGAGACTTGGGCTTGAACCCCGGTCAGTAAGAACCCCTGAAGAAGGAAATGGCTACCCACTCCAGTATTCTTGCCTGGAATATAACTCCAATAAATGTTCCTGGAATCAATTATTTATATATGAATAAGTATGCAAATAAATAAATGAATCAAAGTTTCTATATAAATTATTAAAAAACCTTGGGGTTTTTACTTACCTCAACTATGTGTGTACTGCTTTGCTTATAAACAGTATAGCTATTTTAGCTTAAGTAGACTACATGAATTTTAAATATTTCAGAGTAAAGTGAGGCAGGAAGTGGAGCAGAAATAAAGAACTAAGTTCTTTTGGTTAGATTTTAAACCTATTTAGGAAAAAGTATGTAAATTCTATATTTTATAATCTAATATATTACATTTAATCTATTGTAATCAGCTCTCTTTAAATCATGAATGTTTAGTATCATGATTTAATTGCAAGAGAAATAAAAATTAATGTAAAGCTACACATGGAACATTAGGCTTCCCAGGTGGCTCAGTGGTAAAGATTTCACCTGCCAATGCAAGAGACACAGAGATGTTGGATTCCTGGGTTGGGAAGATGCCCTGGAATAGAAAATGACAATCTGCTCCAGTCTTCTTGCCTGGAAAACCCCATGGGCAGAGAAGCCTGGTAGGCTATAGTCTATGGTTTGCAAAAAATCAGATATGACTGAGCATGTTTGCATACACGGAATATCACTGGCTGGCATATTCTGGTAGGCAGATTTATTTTGCCAGAAGAGCTTAAAGGACAAGTGTTCCTCATCAATTACTCTTTGAGCTAAACAGAAAGAACCATATAAAAACCTGAGGAACGATAGACATATAGAAAGCTATCGTGGGAGAACCAATGTCACGTTTTTCCTGTATAAAAATAATTTCTAAACACTAGGCACTGTGCATGCTAAATCACTTCAGTTGCGTCCAACTCCATGGACTATAGCCTGCCAGGGTCCTCTGTTTATGAGATTCTCCAAGAGAATACTGGAGTGGATTGCCATGCCTTTCTCCAGGGGATCTTCCTGACCCAGGGATTGAACCCAGGTCTCCTGCATTGTAGGCAGATTCTTTACTGTTTGAGCCACTAAAGAAGCCCTTAGACACTTAGGTACTAGGTGGCCCTTATTACTCTCTAAGAAGCCAGGTGTTTTTTTTCCTTACATATATTCCAAATCACTATTTCTACACAATATATCATAGCTAGAAATCATTCAGATTGGGAAAAGACTGATGCATCAGTAAAAACATTTAAATACCAAAAAGATGCAATGTCTTATTTTAAAAGAGGCAGAAAAAGGAAGTACTTTAGAATGACTCTTAGAGTGTTTCAAAGTCACCATCACTTAAAAAAAATTAGATGAGTAGCTCTTAGAAGTAAATGAGAAAGCACCTAAAAGAAGAAGGGTAATATGACAATCTCAGTTTCAAATCTTACATGAGTTCAGTTCAGTTTAGTCGCTCAGTCGTGTCCGACTCTTTGCGACCCCATGAACTGCAGCACCCCAGGCCTCTCTGTCTATCACCATCTCCCAGAGTTCACTCAAACTCATGTCCATCGAGTCGGTGATGCCATTCAGCTATCTCATCCTCTGTTGTCCCTCTTTCCTCCTGCCCCCAATCCCTCCCATCATCAGAGTCTTTTCCAATGAGTCAAATCTTTGCATGAGGTGGCCAAAGTACTGGAGTTTCAGTTTAACATCATTCCTTCCAGAGAACACCCAGGACCAGATCTCCTTCAGAATGGACTGGTTGGATCTCCTTGAAGTCCAAGGGACTCTCAAGAGTCTTCTCCAACACCACAGTTCAAAAGCATCAATTCTTCGGCGCTCAGCCTTCTTCACAGTCCAACTCTCACATCCATACATGACCACTGGAAAAACCATAGCCTTGACTAGCTGGACCTTTGTTGGCAAAGTAATGTCTCCGCTTTTCAATATGCTATCTAGGTTGGTCATAACTTTTCCTCCAAGGAGTAAGCATCTTTTAATTTCATGGCTGCAATCACCATCTGCAGTGATTTTGGAGCCCCCAAAAATAAAGTCTGACACTGTTTCCACTGTTTCCCCATCTATTTCCCATGAAGTGATGGGACAAGATGCCATGATCTTCGCTTTCAGAATGTTGAGCTTTAAGCCAACTTTTTCACTCTCCTCTTTCACTTTCATCAAGAGGCTTTTTAGTTCCTCTTCACTTTCTGCCATAAGGGTGGTGTCATCTGCATATCTGGGTTATTGATATTTCTCCCAGCAATCTTGATTCCAGCTTATACTCCTTCCAGCCCAGCATTTCTCATGATGTACTCTGCATAGAAGTTAAATAAGCAGGGTGACAATATACAACCTTGATGTACTCCTTTTCCTATTTGGAACCAGTCTGTTGTTCCATGTCCAGTTCTAACTGTTGCTTCCTGACCTGCATATAGGTTTCTCAAGGGGCAGGTCAGGTGGTCTGGTATTCCCATCTCTCCCAGAATTTTCCACAATTTATTGTGATCCACACAGTCAAAGGCTTTGGCATAGTCAAGAAAGCAGAAATAGATGTTTTTCTGGAACTCTCTTGCTTTTTCCATGATCCAGCGGATGTTGGCAATTTGATCTCTGGTTCCTCTGCCTTTTCTAAAACCAGTTTGAATATCTGGAAGTTCATGGTTCACGTATTGCTGAAGCCTGGCTTGGAGAATTTTGAGCATTACTTTACTAGCATGTGAGATGAGTGCAATTGTGCAGTAGTTTGAGCATTCTTTGGCATTGCCTTTCTTTGAGATTGGAATGAAAACTGACCTTTTCCAGTCCTGTGCCGACTGCCGAGAAATTAGAACTTTTAAATTAGGTCTCTTAAACTAACCTAGGTAATGCACCTTATTTAATTATTGACAACCTGGAAAGCATTAGCATAGCCCTTGACAGAAAAATTATTAAATTAACGGCACACATCCAAAGAAGACCTTTAATCATTCAGATCCAGTTTGATCCCTGAGTGCTTATGTGATTGATGTCTTTGAAAGAAGTAAGCATTTAAAAAGAAATTCATGCTTCCTGTACTGTTGCATTCTGTTACATTTCATATTTCATATAGGTGCAGAATTTGCTGACAGTGTATAACAGTTACCAAGGAATGTCATGTTGAGTGTGACAATGAGAAGACTTAACAGAGCCAGAAGCCACTGGTGAGAGAGTCCTAGATCTAAACTGATATCATTTACTGGCAATGTGATCCTGGAAAAGTTATGTAAAGTTTATGGTCTTCAGTCTTCATCTATATAAGAGAGATAAACATACTGCTTAAATCAATATCAAGAATAAAATGAGTAAACATACTGGAAAAGCCAAACACACTTAATAGAATACAAATTCAATAGATACCCACTCCCTCTCTTTCCCCTCCCTGCTTTCCTCTCCCTTCCTTTCCTCCCCTCTTTCACATGCATTTCCTGATGTAATTATCACACCATAGAAATAAAAACACAATTCTGCATATTTGAAACAAGATTAGCATGCATTAAAACAAGATAAAATAATATTATGATTAAGAATAGGTATCTTAATTTTATGGTGCTTCATTTTAAGTGCTTTGACATATTTTGTTTAATTTTCCTAATAAGTTAATAAATAAAAGGTAAAATTATAATCTCTATCACCAGATAAGAAAAATAAAATATATTTATAAGGATCTCTTAAAGATTTCAAAGAATTACAGTGTGTACAGTATAGAGTTGTTTATACAGATCTGTAGGCATTCTAGGAAAATAAAATTATATAAACTAAAAATTTTAAATTCTGTATATAACATAATTGTCAATCATATATGCAATGATTTACTTCAAAAAGCAAAGTGACTTCTGAAAAGGTAGCTGAAAAAAAAATGGCAATGTTACAAAAGATCAAAATGTACCACAATCTTATTCTTTAGGATCAATTAAGAGTCTTCACAGGAAGCCCACAGGATTATTTTAAGAATCACCATCAATATTGTTGGAAAATCCTATGTTCCATAAATATGTAAAAGATATATATGGGTAAACAATAAATATTTGTTGTATGAATCAAAACAAATCATTCATGTTTTATATACTTCTTATTGTAAGATTCCAGATTTTCTTTCAAAATAGAAATATCCGTTTTTTAGACTTTACTTTAGCTGCAGGTCTTTTTTAAGCCTGCATTGAACAAATTCTTTCAATTGGAAAAGCTTATAGCACATTTATTTGCCTTATATAAGAAACACACACTAGCTCCTAAAGTGCTGCTGGCAAGAACTGAAAAACTTGCATTATGGCTATATATGTTCTATCTTATTTGTAAGATAAAGGTATTTTTAAGAAAGGCATTTCTTATTTGTTTCCTCAAACTTTCATGAAGAAATGTTGAAAACTAGAAAGCTAATTTGACACGTGGCCCAAGTCTTATTTGGTTTGAAGTAAATATCACATGTATATACCAAGTCACAAAATCACTTTCAAAAACTGTAACTGCTAGCTATTTTGACCTATAAAATTTATTATCATAAGCCATTTCAATGTTTAAACATGAATCATTGATGGCATATAAAAAACTGATCTTAGTAAACAGACAAGTTAACTTATAATTTCCAAATCTATTCATGTATTGGTTTTACAGATTATAATATAAAAATTAATGTAAGAGCAAAATTAAAAAGTTATTATTCTTTAAAGTAAAATATTATAGAGCTATTTATGCCATTATGACTGACACCATGACAATCCAGAAGCAATCTGAAATGAACAAGAAGGCAAGGTGGTTAAAACATATTGAGAATTCTATTACATATTCTATTGGTTTGCTCGGTACACCTTCCCACCTGAAACCCTACTCACACAGCCTATTCATAAGCCAGATTCTGACTGGAAATTCAAGTTATAGGGCATATCTTTGAATTTGAACTGATCACTACATAAAAGTACTAAGTATTAGTTCCTAAGTGCTTTAGCACAAAAGATTGTGCCCCTGAGTAACAAGATAAATGATTCAAGTTTCAGGAGCAATGATTTCATTTGGAAAAAAGAAAAAGAGATGCATCTTGGTTTCCAGATTAAGGAAAGCTTAATGCTGTTTGTGACCAAGCTTTTAACAAGTTAGCATAACTTGTGCCAGAGTGGGACAGTTAGGGAGAGGAATGAATAACTCTCTGACTTCTTCAAACCATAAAGAATTAATAGTGCCTAAGAATATTATGGTTTACCAGTCTTAAGATTTCAATAAGCATTCCTGGAAACTTTATTTTCTGGAATGCATATCAAACTAAAGGAACAGAAAAGCTGCCTGTGGAGTAGTCCTGAGAGTTGACTCACCATAACCATTCTGCCACTCCATTATCACTATTGCTCACTAGCTGTGGGCCATACACGATGTGAAGTGTTAATGATAACAGATTCAGATAAGAAAAGGCTCAGTTCAGCTTTAAGAGTCTCACAATTGGTGGCTTGAGACTGACATTTAAAACTCTACTACAATTCGATAAGTCCAACAGTTGGGATCTGTACAGGGATCTGTGTATATAGCAGAGAGTTACAAATAATTAATCTTGTCTGATTATGAAAAAAGCTCTACAGAGGATGTAGCTTTGATCTGGGACTTGAAAAAACTGCTAGGATTTCATCAAAGTGAGAGGAAAAAGCTATGGCAGCTATATAAAATGTCACTAGCAAAGGCACTGATGCTTTCAAACTGTGATACTGAAGAAGACTCAAGAGTCCCTTGGACTGCAAGGTGATCAAACCAGTCAATCCTACAGGAAATCAACCCTGAGTATTCATTGGAAGGACTGATTCTGAAGCTGAAATTTCCAATATTTTGCCATCTGATGGGAAAAGCTGACTCACTGGAAAAGACCCTGATGCTGGGAGAGATTGAAGGCAGACGAGGGGATGACAGAGGATGAGACAGTTGGATGGCATCACCCACTTGATGGACATGAGTTTGAGCAAGCTCCCAGAGTTGGTGATGGACAGGGAGGCCTGGCATGCTGCAGTCCATGGGGTTGCAAAGCGTCAGACACGACTGAGCGACTGAACAACAACACAGGCATGGACAAGCGAGACCGCCTGGAACAGTCTTTGAAATGTTTGCTATCTCCTAAAACAATTGTGTATCAGCCTTTTGCATTTGATTTATTCTGCCTCTGTTTCTTTGGACCTTTTGCTTTCATGCAATTTACGCTGCAGAGAAGCTGAACAGAAGAAACATTGCTGCAGGGCTGCGATTAGAGTGAGGTAAGTGCAGAATACACTGGAGGTTAGAGGGGCCTTGAAAAGCCCAGAACTTATGTGATATTTTTAAAAATCAAAAGTAGTGCAAAAGCTCTATGATGAATAAAATATAAAAACATTAAAGATGGTTGTTTATGACCTTGCATTATTGTACAATGGGAGTGGGGGTGGGTCCAATCATCCCAAGGGATCCAGATCTGCAACAGGCCACTCAGGTCTACTTCTGACCTTACAAAGGATGGGTTTATGAAAACATAATTGTATGCAAATCCAATGGGCAGTGCCGGGCTTTACATGTACACTTTTTTTTGGGGTGTAGTTTTTATTTTTTTTTTTACACTTTGTTCAAAAAACTAGACATTTAAATAAGTGTATGTGAAGTGAAAGTGTTAGTCTCTCAGTCATGTCCAACTTTTTGCAACCCCATGGAATGTACAGGGGCACAATATTTTGTTTCCCTCCTTCAGGCTTCCATATGGCTCCAGAAGACACTGCCCTGCAGGAATCCATTGCCAGCCCTGCTCTGACGGGCTGTGGGATCTTAGCTGCTCCAGCTGCAGTGCTCATACTGACTCTAACAGGGACAAGAGCAACTGCTCTAATGAGAGCTACAGTGAGGAAAGTGCTTGAAAGGGCTTTGTAATCAAATTTACAGCTCATACTGTATCAATTTAGCAATGTCTGATCAACTGAAATTCAGACATATATCACATGCAAGTTCCAAACACCTATTTCATATCACACTATTAGAAACAGGCAAATATAATCTTCCCTCAGCAGTCTGGGGCCCTGAGCATGACAAGGGTGTTTTACCACCAGACTAAAAGGATCTAAGGGGCTTTTACTTAAGAGTCTCTAAGCAGTTAGATCAAAGATCTTAGAAATTTTTAAACCTCAAGGCAAAAGCTACCATTTTAAATTTTGTTCCAGGTATCCTCCTTTGTTAGTGTCTAACATCCCAGATGCCATGTGGGCACCTTGTCACAGCCTCACTAACAAGGTATCGAATTACAAGGAGAACGGAAATGGTAAATTTAAGATGGAATCTTTGAACAAATGCAAAGGCATTCTGAACAGTCATCAGAATCACATCCTAAACACAAAAGACCTTATTTTTTTTTAAGAATCATCTAACAGCTATATAAGGGATAAAAAACTACACCAAGGAATGAGACTTTGAGACAACCTCTTTCTTTGACACAGGCACAGGCTAACACACAAATGCTGGCTCCTATGTCAGATCCATTAGAAAAAGTAAGTCCCCTTAAAGATAATCACCAACATTAAGTAGGCTTTTTGTCACATTTATACAAACCCCAATCATTCTTCCTTTACTTATATCCTTTACAGGGCTATGCCTGATATGTCACTCTTCTTTGTTGTACTACCAAGCATTTTCTAATTTAGTTAGCCGCTTGCTTCATTTCAGTGGCAGGTTATGTGGTCATTTAAACAGTATAACGTCTTTACCTTGATTTTTCTTACCTACTAAAATCAAGGCATCAACTTAAGACATGCAGTAGAACTGTTTTACCTTCTTCACTCATGCCCCTTGCATCCACTTGTCTGCCAGCCATTCACTCCAATTCCTCTTCCAATATGCTTTTATTTTTGCTGCACAGCTCTAACTAGTGTCTTGAGTCTTCGTGAGTATCTCAATCAACAAATTCATTTATCCTCCAAGTACTGGACATTTCTCCATTACTCCTTCTTCAAACTCTCTTTTCCTTCTCTTTCTACTGAAAAAAAAAAAAGGCTCCCCAGGCCCTCTTATCTTCACTCTCTATTAGCTTCTCTTCTATTTTTAAATTAATGTTCTCCAAGACTTTGTTCCCTTATTACTTTTTTCCCTCTCTATCTTGAGCTCAGACCTCTCCTTAACACCAGAGACAAATACTTTTCTAATCTGATATAACTTCTTGCATGTCTACTAGTAACTTCTGACCATGCACACATGAAAAATCTTTTCATTAACAGTGCTACCATTTTCCAAATCACCCTGGCATGAAACAATGGCATTTATTTAGACTACATTTTTTTGTGTGTTAGTTTTAAGCCCCATATCCAATAATCTAGAGTCAAATCATGACATTTTAACATCTGTAACACTACAAATGCCTGAGACGCAGCTGGTGAGGATGAAGCACAGGGTTAAAGCCAATCAGAATGACTGTAAGAATATCAGTCCAACTGCCCACAAGCTATGTGATTTTGGCTCCATTGCTTACTTATCCAAAGATGACAGTTAAGATTTTACCTAATAGGTAAAGATGAAACAAAATAGCATTTGGAAAGTTGGATACAATATGATACCACTAAACAAATGGTATCACTATTATTATGTCTTTTCTGTATATGTAACCTATTCTTCAAGCATTATCTAAATGTTCCTATCTATGCATAGAGGCACTGGTTTCTTCTTACACCTTGAATTTCCTCCATCACCTACCACTTAGAGTCTATGTATCACTCAATGCCCAACCTAAATAGTCCTTCCTTCATGAGGCATTTGCTGATGAACTACCATTGTATACTAGTACAATCTTTCTTGTTTTGAAAACACTTGCTGCTTTGCACTTCATTTTAGCCACTTTTTACCCTTTATTTTTCAATTTTTGTTTCCTCTGTTCATAGACCTATCTCTTTCCATTATATGTTTAAATTCCTCAAAATATTCCTGCTATAATGCCATTGCTCACCTGGACTATTTTTTATTTTATCATATTCTTTTCCCTTTTATTTAAAGTCACATTTAGTTCATTCTCAGAGAAAATGATAAATTCCTTGAAAAAAACAGTATCATATTTATATTTTTCTTGTTTTCAGTGCATAGCATATAGCTTTATTCAAGTTGCTTAATAAACATTTGTTAAATAAGTTTAATCCAAACACTTGTAAATTGAAACTGAGTCTAAGAGAGCTAAGATAAAAGTCAAAAGTATATCTTAGTTTCACTTGTCATTTTATTCCATGACAGAATATCAGAAAACACTTAAAATACATTTTCTTATATTTTTTTCCCAAAGAGCCAAGATTTTTGTCTCCAAAACACTTTTGAGAAAAGGGAACAATCAGATATAACTTTCCCATAATGATGCATTACGGAAACATTTACACAAGCAAACTGCCACTCATCTCCTAATTCAAGTAGTGCTCTCCTTAGCCAAGTCTCTAACATACCACATTTATCAGTCTAATCTTTGTATATAAAGTGAAAGTGAAATTGTTCAGTTGTGTCCGACTCTTTGTGAACCCATGGATTATAGCCTACAGGGCTCGTCCATGCATGGGATTTCCCAGGCAAGTGTACTTCTCCATTTCCTTTTTTGTGTATTGCTGTATTAAAATCACTGTTCAAAGTAAACTATATATACTGGTGACTTAATTATATAAATGGACTACTTACTGTACTTAAGCAGCATCCACAAGTATTTCTAGGTAGGGATAAGAATTTAAAGCCTCTTGCTGAGGTTTTTGTCTCAAATTGCTCATTCGATTTGTAGAAAAATGCACTGAATGCTATACCACCATAATATCCTTATTTATCTTATATCTTTGGTTACGGTTTTACTTGGAACAAGTAAATGTTTCATACACCTGAGAATAATGTTCAAGCTGGTTTCTTGACTAGTTGTAATGAAAACACTTTTAAAATGAAGGGTGCATTTTCTCTTCATAATGTATATATTTTTAGAGGCTGTAATGTTCACTCACTCTCTGGCCACAAGACTCTGTAACATTCAGAGTTGTTTTGTTATTGTTGTTTTACCACTATCTGTGGGCCCAGAATTTAGAAGTACTGCCATATCACTTTTGCTTCTGGTTCTGCCTTGTTCCTATAAATCAATTCCAATAGTTGGCTTTTGCACTCTTTCTTGTGAGACATCCTTCAATAAAAATGATTCCAGAATTGGAAAACAGGTAAAATCAATTATTGCATGTTCTTTCCAAGTAGCGTGGGGGCACATCTTTGTATATCAAAGACTCTCTATTGATAGGCTCTGTTATAATTTTGTAGGTCTAGAGGTTATCTTGTACAAAATTGGTATCAATTCAAATGATCCTTCTGTGAGAGTAATGAAAATGATTCAGGCCTATAATAACATAAATAAATGTTGTCCAGGAGAGATGCAATTGGTTTTAGTCTGTCAAAAATGATAAGTCCAAACATTACAAATATTGCTCTGTAGGATATCCAGTTTTACATTTATTAGAAACATTTCAGCATTCTTGACAGATTATATAAACTGCATCCTTCAAAACATCTTTTGAACTCACTTTTGACATTTTACCTGTTACTTCATTAATGAATTTAAAAAAAATCTTTGACATATGTTTATTTTATATTACACAAGAGCCATGTTTTTAGCCTTTAGAAAATTATAATTTAGTAATCCCAAACCCACTCCAGTATTTTGGCCTGGAGAATTCCACAGACAGAGGAACCTGGCAAGCTACCATCCATGGGGTCGCAAAGAGTTGATACGACTGAGCAACTTCACTTTCAATTCTTACATCACAGTTTTAATAATATAAAAATCACGATGTGAGTTAACATTGATTCTACTCTTACTACACGACAGACATTCTGGGTCTGGTCTCTAACTCAAGTTAATATTTATAGCAACTCTACAAGGCTATCACTCTTATTATTAAACTGATTTTGAGATGACAGAAGTGATGCATAAGGAGCCTAGCTTGTTAAAGGTTATATCTCTCTATTTGAAATCTGAACAATTTAATTTCACTCTGTATACTGCATTTATAACTATGTATTTTTTGAAATGCATGCCTTCCTACCCAATATGCCATTCTTGGTTGGGGACTGAGGTTCAGTCCTAACTCCTTTCCTTCTGAGACTCACTGCCAACTGCTGTCATATCCCACTGCTTCCAAAATTATGTTTACTATCCAATCTGTGAGGTGACCCTCAAAACTTACAAAACATCTTAGTTCAGTGATCTGCCAACTTTACTATTCATCAGAATGACCTGAAAGACTTGATAAAATACAAATCACTGAGTTCTATCCTCAAAATTTCTGATTCAGTATGTCTCCAGAGGAAGGGATTTGCAATTCTAAACAGTTCCCTGGAAACGCTGACAAGGCCTGTCTGGAGGACACACTTAGAAAACCACTGTCTTGGCATATGTTGCTAAATCCCGTGAAGGAAGACTGCTAATAATCTGGGCTAGACATCATCTGTTTCTTGGCCATGATACTTGTACTGTTTACCTGCTCTTCCTGGATGGGTTTCACCTCCCCTCTACCTCCTTTTAGTACCACATAAGCACTGGTTCTCATATGAAATATTGTAACAACAATATATAATAATCTGAAATGTATTGTGGGGATGATTTGAAACATAGTGACTGATTCTCCTAAAGGTCCCTACTTGTCATGACTGCCTTAATATGAATATAGGACAGCTAACATTTTAGTGGCGGGGTGAGGGTGTATGAAGTTCTCTGAGATACCAACTCTCCATTGTCATATGCCTGCAAATTACTACCCTTGAAACAGCTGCTAATTACATTGTTCCTACTGCCATTACTACTGTAATTGCTTCCAACGTGTCCCCTACTGCTTCCTAGCTCCAAGGCTGCTTTTTCATGGCCAGATAACTTTATGGGCCTGGTGTCCTTTTTCCAAAGTTACCTCCTGGTCTGGCATTGATGATTCATGGGGTCAGTGCAATATTGGTTAAACAGTAATAAGAAATGAAGAGTAACAAATTTGACATTCAACTCTGGTGCTATTCCACCAGGGTTGAAGAAAACTAAATAGAAAAAAAAATATATTTTTTTAAAAGGAAACACAAAAGTGAAAAAACATTGATTATTTATTGACAAATCAAATCTTTTTCTTGACAGTTCAGCAAGCCTGTCTGTAATCAAACTACAACAAGTTGCCAGGCCACATGAAGCCTATGTCAATAATGCATGTTATTGACAGCAGCCTGGCTTGCAAATATCCTTTTAAAACAGCTTTCTTCCATATCATTTTCTATTAGAAGATTTTCCAATATCTACTCAGCCTCTTACCATATCATAAGATCAAAGTATGTGATGCTATAAGTGTTGATACATTTAGATAGAAACTGATTTGAAATGTTGGACAGATTCTTACTGAAATATAATTTTCTTTTAGATTTTGTGAGCTAGAGAACCAAGCTTAATGGTCATCAGAAGTAGCTCTCTACTTGTTTCTCATGGATAGCAGTAGGAATTGCAAAAGACTTTGGTCAGGAATAGACCAAAGGGAAAGAAGCAGTTACTTTTAAAATTATACTTCTAATTCATAAATAGGATGTTTTAACTTTTATAAATAGGATGTCAATTCTGACTTGTATCATGGCAAAGAAAAAAGAAAAAGCATATCCTGGGGCCCCAGTTTCCTCTGACTTCTTTCATGATATTCCCTCAAAATGAATCATCCAAAAATCTAAAGTGAGTTGCACCTATCAAAATGATGTCCCACTCTTTATTTCTATTTAAAAACTACCTTAGAACCACCATACAGACCAGTACTTCCACTCTTGTGCATATACCCAGAGAAAACCATAATTTGAAAAGATACATGTATCCCATGTTCACTGCCATATGATTTACAATAGCCAAGACATGGAAGCAACCTAAATATCCATCAACAGAGGAATGGATAAAGATGTGGTACATATATATGACAGAATATTATACAGCCACATAAAATAATGAAATAATGCCATTTGCAGCAACATGGGTGGACACGCAGACTATCATACTAAGTGAAGTAAGTCAGACAGACAAAGTCAAATATTATACAATATCACTGATATACGGAATCTAATTTTAAAAAGTGATATAAATGAACTTATTTAGGAAAATGTAATAAACTTACAGAGTTAAAACAAACTTATGGTTACCAGAAGGGAAATGTGGGTGGTAGGGACAAGTTAGGAGCATGGGATTAACAGAAGTACTGCAAAGGACAGGAAATATTCAATATTCTGTAATAACCAATATGGGAAAAGAATCTGAAAAAGAATATCTATATTATGTATAACTGAATTTGTACACCTGAAACTAACACAACATTGTAAATCAACTATATACTCCAACACTTCTTAAAATCCCCCCAAATAAATAAAAGCTACCTAACTTATAATTCACTACCTATATTAAAATATAGATAAATATTTTTTAACCCATAAACTGTCTTATGTTAATTACTGGTTTTATTGGCACCATGGACAAGCATCATCTTTATGCTAAAGATTGCTTTAGCTATTTGGAGTCTTTGGTGGTTTCATGCAAATTTCAGGATTTCTTTTTTCTATTTCTGTAAAAAATGTCCTTGGAATTTTGATAGAGACCGCATTTGAATCTATAGATTTTTTTGGGTAGAAGGAACTGTTTTAATATTATTAATTCTTCTAATCTGTGAAAACAGGATATAAGATATTTATTTGTATCTTCTTTGATTACATTCATCAATGTTTTATAGTTTTCAGTTTATAGATCTTTCACCTCCTTGATTTAATTTATTCTAAGTATTTTATCCTTTTTGTTGCTTTTGGAAATGAGATTATTTTCTTCATGTCTTTTTTCAAATAGTTACTGCTAGTGTATGAAAATGTGACTGATGTGAATCACATTGGTATCTCTGTATTGATGAATATATATTAGGCACAACTATAACTTTAAAATGATTATAAATTGAATAACTTAAATGAGCTTTTAAAATAACCCCCATGTCTTTCCCTTTCAAAATATGAGAAAAATAGAGATGAATTTTGCAAGATTTACAGACTTAGGGCTTTTGATATATAATATAATCAAAATACTCACTTCATTATAGGGGAACTAGATAAGAGTAGGAAAACAACTTGTTTAAGATAACTAAGCACTCAAAGCAGAACAGATGACAGAACTGGAAATAATTGTCTATGTCATACTCTGTCCTTTAAAGTTACTTATTTCCTTAAAACAGGCAAACTCAATCTTGCTGACATTTTGGGCTGCACAATTGTTGTCGGGGTGCTGTTCTCTGCATTGCAGGATGCTGACTGCTGTCCCTAGCCTCTACTCACTAGGTTCAGTAGCATCCCTTACCCAGTTGTGATAATCAAACATGTCTCCAAACAGTGTCAAATAGCCCCTGGGGATGGTGGAGCAAATTCTACCCCAACTTACAACAACTTTCTTAAAATTAATGAAGTTCAATTTCTAGAGAAAACCTTAAGAGAGTCACAGAAGTCAAGGAAGTTAAAATATACATATATGGAATCTGATTTCCAGTCCTTTCCATTTTCTTTGACCTTCAGTACATATATGCTCCTTGAATGCAGAATTATACTTGATTATACTCACTAGGTTCAGTAGCATCCCTTACCCAGTTGTGATAATCAAACATGTCTCCAAACAGTGTCAAATAGCCCCTGGGGATGGTGGAGCAAATTCTACCCCAACTTACAACAACTTTCTTAAAATTAATGAAGTTCAATTTCTAGAGAAAACCTTAAGAGAGTCACAGAAGTCAAGGAAGTTAAAATATTCATATATGGAATCTGATTTCCAGTCCTTTCCATTTTCTTTGACCTTCAGTACATATATGCTCCTTGAATGCAGAATTATACTTGATTTTGTTCCTTTATAGCTCTTGCATAGTGAAGAGACACACAATAAATAAACTGGTATGAAATGATATTATTTCAAAATTGTCAGCAGGAAAAATGTACTGGATATTTGATTCTGTGTGCCCTCCTGCATTCCAAAAAGGCATAAAAATTGTCAAAAGATTACATTTAAAAGTCATATGGCAACTTCTTACATCAGTTTTGGAAATGAGAAATTAACAGAGAACTGAAGTGGGACTTGTTTCTCTCTCATGCACCATTTGAACTGCCCTCAATTTTCGTTTGCATCCCACACATCAGACTACAGGCACCTATGGAGCCCCAAAAACTTCTAACAGCAACTTAAATATTCAGACTGTGACTGGTGTGAACAGAAGCTTGGCACAGCAAAAACAGCTGCAAATCCGCACTGCATACAAATCCATTTTTAGCTAAAGGTTTTATTTCCAGTTCCAGAAGAGAAACTGAAACCTTGATTTTCCTCACTGAAGCAGAAAAGATAGCCTTAAGTCAACTTTATTATTTCATCTTCTAACCTTATATCTTTATATCATGAATATACCAGAAGTGTGCAAGTATAAGTATTTTGAGTAAATAGCATAGTTATTTCAAATTGAAGAGTTTTGATAACTATAAAATAGAAAACTAAGTAGTTAAGTATCTAGTACTTTTTATACAGCAGATGATCAGTAAAGTATTAACTGATTGTTTCAATGCTTAATAATTTAACAAGAATTATTAAGCCAAAGTAAATTATAAATGTGTATCTTACCACCAAAATTAAAATAAACCCTAAACATTTCTTTTGTATAATGTATGACATGAACCTGCTGCATGATTATATAATAAAGAAAAACAAATAAAGACCAGTCTCTATAAAATGGGAGAAGTATAAAAACTATTTTATTGATTGATAATTTGGAACATAAAATTGCACAGGTTACATGTATGAAAAGAATAAGAAGTGGTCAAATATTGATATTGCTTCAGTGTCTAAAAAATAAGAAGTTTCACAATATTGTATGGACTCTAATGTCTTGCCTAAAATGGTGGGGTTTAGTTGGAGAGGATGATTGAAACTCAGAGTTTTGGCAAATGTTTCTTTTGTCACTTAACATGGCTCCAGCTAAAAGCAACAATGATGGAACAAAAACAATCTTCCTAACCACAGTGCACAACGAAAATATTTGTAAAACCACATATACTCCTAGGATTCACTGTTTCTTATAACTGATGGTAGCTTTCAAATCTAACAGCAAAGCAGTTATTTAATATGAGCAGGGCCTGATGATTCTGAAGCAAAGCTATGCTTGATGCAATTCAACTGTAATTGCATCATTTAGCCTCCTGTTGAGCTAATATACTAGTTCAATAGTTCTTAGATGGCTAAACCATCTACTTTCTTCTGAAGTCCAACCTATATTCTTTTGTAGAGAAAAGTCAGTACGTAAGAAAAGGAAAATAACAGTAAAAGGCTTATGCTGTTACATGAGGGATGGAGAGAAAAGGAGACTGGTTTTTCCATGAATTAATTTCAATGCATAAGTGAGTTGCTTATGCAATGTTAATACATAAAATGTGATTTACTCTTAAAAACCCTCTGTCAAAGATTCTACTCCTCCTCTACAATTCAGCTAAAATGCCCACAGCTCCAAGGAGGAGACTTCCTTAATCTGCCCTCTGGAACAGTACAAATGACTAAGGGTTTTCTTTTCCTCAGAACTTTCTATATCTGCATGGACCTTTCTTATAGCATGGAGTACACATTTATTATATTGTAGCCATTTTTCTTTACAGCTTATCCCCACCACTAGCTGGTATGTTCTTTAAGTACATCAATGACTATCATTATATCTTCCAGACTGTTGAACACAAAAATAATTCAGTAAATTACAGTTCAATATATTTTTTTCTTCCACCTAGCCCATAGGCAATGAATCTCCTGGAAGTCTAGAGAGATGATGACCTCAAGAAATATGTTCTTTGACTCATTCACAGAAATGACGGTTTATTATAACTGTCCAATATTCCAATAGAGGCAGACCTTTCTCAGGAGGAATACTACCAGGTGGAGATTCTGAGAATCAAAATACTAATACTATGATACATAGGTGTCTATCTGTATTAGTTTCCTGGGGCTGCTGTAACAAAATAACCTAGACCTGGTGGCTTAAACAACAGAAGCTTATTTGGTCAGAGTTATGGAGGCTAGAAGTTCAAGACCAAGGGAAGGACAGAAGCTTATTTGGTCACAGTTATGGAGGCTAGAAGTTCAAGACCAAGGGAATGACAGAGCTTATTTGGTCACAGTTATGGAGGCTAGAAGTTCAAGACCAAGGGAATGACAGGCTTGGTTTCTTCTGAGGCCTCTCTCTTTGATCTGCTGATGGCCACCTTCTTGCTGTGGCCTCACTTAGTCCTTCCTTAGGACTTTGTGTTTTCCCAACATCTTCTTATAAGGACACCAGTCATTTGACCCCATTTTAATCTGATTACCTTTTTAAAAGTCTTATCTCTTAATACAGTCACCTCTAGGGTACTAGAGGCTTGAATTTCAACATATGAATTTGAGGGTAGCAGGGGGCACAATTCAGTCAAGATAGTGCCTATCTGAATTTCTAAATTTCTAAGTATACCATTGTTGCCTTCTTAATATTTCCCATGTGAAACTCCATAAATTAATATAGATGCATACATTGTATGTTCTCTGTATACTTACTATGCTGCTTTGCATTATATAAATAGGTAAAGGAATGTTAATTTTTAAGTAAGCAGCAGCATCTTCCAAGGAATGATAATAATTCTAGTTCTCAAAAGCTTTTCCAAATAAGAGAATCTAAAAGCATTTCATAAACACTATTATCTAAATAACTTTTAAAATTCTTAAATTAGTTTTTCTGTTTTTACATATTAATATTGAATATGTCCAGATCTGAAATATAAATCACAGAATGCATACTCATATTTCCTGATTTATTTCATTCTTATTAATTCTGTATGAAAATACCCCTTTTCAGAAAGGAATATACATGGCCCCAGACATAAATGTGTGTTTATAACTTAGGTTTTTGATTCTGTGGCTGAGACATCAATTTTTAAGCATGAGTGTGTTGGCTACCTTTGGCATTTGTTATACTCCATGCTTTAACATAGAGTAAAATCATAGAGTTGGATATCTATGCAAGGAGATCCAACCAGTCCATCCTAAAGGCGATCAGTACTGAATGTTCATTGGAAAGACTGATGTTGAAGCTGAAACTCCAATCCTCTGGCCATCTGATGTGAAGAGCTGACATTTGAAAAGACCCTGATGCTGAGAAAGACTGAAGGCAGGAGCAGAAGGGGATGATAGAGAGAGAATGAGATGGTTAGACAGCATCACTGACTCAATGGACATGAGTTTGAGTAAACTCCAGGAGTTGGTGATGGACAGGGAGTCCTGATGTGCTGCAGTCTATGGGGTCACAAAGAGTTGGACATGACTGAGTGACTGAAATGAACTGAACTGAACTGATGCTTTAACATGTTGACAAATATGGAACAGCAAGAGTAGGCTGTATTTTTCTCAGGAGCAATTATTTTAAAAATAAGAAGAAAAATCAATGTGAGACAACAAACTTGTCCAAGCAGCACTAAAGCAACAGTGCTTTAGTTATTTTTATAACTAGTTATTTATTTAAAAGCTGCTCTAGCTAGGTACATGCTTTCTCATCTTGAAAGTGAAAGTTGCTTAGTCATCTCCGACTCTTTGTAAACCCATGGACTATTCAGTCCATGGAATTCTCCAGGCCAGAATTCTGGAGTGGGTAGCCTTTCCCTTCTCCAAGGATTGAACCCTGGTCTCTCACATTGTGGGTAAATTCTTTACCAGCTGAGCCAGAAGGGAAGCCCAAGGATACTGGAGTGCATAGCCTATGACTTCTCCAGGAGATCTTCCCAACCCAGGAATCAAACCCAGGTCTCCTTCATTGCAGGTGGATTCTTTACCAACTGAACTATCAGGGAAGCCCAAGCTGTCACCTTGGGAGCTACTAAAACTTCACTCTGAGTACTAACCAAAAGCAAAAATAGAAACAGCTCAAACTGTAAATATAGGGTTTATGTATAAAATATATAAACCAAATCAGAAAAGCAGGACAAAGAAACTTCCTATTACATAAATCACATTTGTTTACATTTTTTGTCAGATAACATGATTATAACCTTCAGAAAGAATGATAATGAGCAATGTGCCTTTCAGTTCATTTCAGTTCAGTCACTCAGTTGTGTCCGACTCTTTGCAACCCCATGAATCACAGCACACCAGGCCTCTCTGTCCATCACCAACTCCCGGAGTTCACTCAGACTCACGTCCATCGAGTCCGTGGTACCATCCAGCCATCTCATCCTCTGTCGTCCCCTTCTCCTCCTGCTCCCAATCCCTTCCAGCATCAGAGTCTTGTCCAATGAGTCAACTCTTTGCACGAGGTGGCCAAAGTATTGGAGTTTCAGCTTTAGCATCATTCCTTCCAGAGAAATCCCAGGGCTGATCTCCTTCAGAATGGACTGGTTGGATCTCCTTGCAGTCCAAGGGATCGCAAGAGTCTTTTCCAACACCACAGTTCAAAGGCATCAATTCTTCCATGCTCAGCCTTCTTCACAGTCCAACTCTCATATCCATACATGACTACTGGAAAAACCATAGCTTTGACTAGACAGACCTTAGTTGGCAAAGTAATGTCTCTGCTTTTGAATATGCTATCTAGGCTGGTCATAACTTTTCTTTCAAGTAGTAAGTGTCTTTTAATTTCATGGCTGCAATCACCATTTGCAGTGATTTTGGAGCCAAAAAAAATAAAGTCTGACTGTATTTCCAACATGAAAGAGATTATGAAAGAATTGCTTATTATCTATAAAAAAGAATGTATATGTATAGAAATGACATTTGTTAACATCAGAAAATATATATGATTAAATTTACAAAGAAGCTCTATATACAGTTAAATATAACACATTATTAGAAATCAAGATATTAATAAGCTGCCTTATCTTTTATAAGGTCCAGTGAATATTTGCTGATTTTGAAGATGCCAAAAATATTTTACATTATCAGAGTCAACTTGACTTGCAAATTGAGTTCAAAATCCATTTGCCTTGGTATTTATATTAATTATGATAGAGAGATCACTAATAAAGAATCCACAACACATATAAATAAATAATTGCTATCTTGAACATTTTAGCACAAATACTAGCAATTACCATTTATTAGGAATTTACTATTTTCTAGGTACTATGTTAAATACCAACCTAGACAGTATATTCAAAAGCAGAGACATCACTTTGCTGACTAAGGTCATCTAGTCAAGGCTATGGTTTTTCCTGTGGTCATGTATGGATGTGAGAGTTGGACTGTGAAGAAGGCTGAGCGCAGAAGAATTCATGCTTTTGAACTGTGGTGTTGGAGAAGACTCTTGAGAGTCCCTTGGACTGCAAGGAGATGCAACCTGTCCTTCTGAAGGAGATCAACCCTGGGATTTCTTTGGAAGGAATGATGCTAAAGCTGAAGCTCCAGTACTTTGGCCACCTCATGCGAAGAGTTGACTCATTGGAAAAGCCCTGATGCTGGGAGGGATTGGTGGCAGGAGGAGAAGGGGACGACCGAGGATGAGATGGCTGGATGGCATCACGGGCTCGATGGACATGAGTCTGAGTGAACTCCAGGAGTTGGTGATGGACAAGGAGGCCTGGTGTGCTGCGATTCATGGGTTTGCAAAGAGTCGGACACGACTGAGCAACTGAACTGAACTGAACTGATGTTAAATACTTAAACATCATCATACCTAATTAAAAAAAATATTTTGAAGAAATATTTCACTCCTTATAAGAGAAAATGAGAGTTAGGAAACTTAATTTTCTCAGTGTCACATATGGAAAAACTAGCTGCTTCATGATAGTAACCCAAGTTTGCCTAACTTCCATTCATCTCCCCAAAACACACACATACACATACACCCCTCAGTGAACACACACACAAAAGAACTGTGGAAAGAATTAAATTGAATTCTTTTAGGTAATAACAAGAATTGAATCAACATATTTTATGAGAGGACCAGGCCACCTAACCAAATATCGTTCCAGAATCCAGGGTCCACATTATGTTCCATGGGATGTCTTCCTTTTCTGAACTTTGATAGTTTTTTATGATCTAAACCACATATTTTAGCACTGAATCACGTATTTCCTTATTACTTTGATGTTTTAGATGTATCTATATTGTGTTCCTACCTTTATTTCAAATCTAAATTTTAGATTGCTTTGAGATTATAAGCAATGTGGTATTTAGCATTCTTATAACATTATATCCATGCCATCTGTCCACAAGATTCATAAAAGAAAACTGTATATATCTTGTTCCTTAACATGTTGCTGGTTTGCTTGAGTTCTTGATCCATAGTGCAGATAGTACCTACAAGGAAAGATCAGTTTTGATTCCCCAGAATAAGCTCTCTTGCTACCTGGAACAGAAAAGAGGAATTTATTGTTGAATTAGATACTTTCTTTAAAGAATCTTCTGCTCGAAAATAATCAGGTACTTCCAAGTCTAGTTGGGGTTTTCATCCGCCCCCAGGTCACCCAAAAGCAAACCATTCCTGGAACTATGAGATAATTAAAATAGTTTCTTCTTCTCTCCTCCCCCATTTCACACTATAATCACAGGCAGTTTGGCAAATTTATTTAATAGCAAAGCAGTATTTCCCAAAGGAAAATACTATTAAGTTGTTGAATAGCAGAGTATTATTAGATGTACAATTATGAGCTTGTGAAACATTCTGAGATTCTTACAACCTCCTTTATTTATGATAGCTTTTACATTCTCTATACCCTTCATTCTCACCCTGCTGCTGTTGCTGCTACTTATGGCTTAAAGAACATAGTATTGCAGAACTTGACATATTTCTGAATGCTTTTTCCAATGACAGCTGAGAATACCATTCTGAAATGACTGTAATCACTTAGTTGACTATCTAATATGTACTTCACTTACATTTTAATCATAACACATTTCTTACCTTAAACTTTAACATAGTTGAGGAACTTAAGTATTTTGCATGTGGAAGCTCTTAGAACAGGTGGCACAGTCATGGTTGATTGTCCTCCCAAATGACAATAAAGTGCCCTTCGGTATTTTGATGAAGCTGACTTAGCTACCTGCTGCTGACTTCTATCTTAATTTCACTTGGAGTCATCAAGTTCATATCTTTAGGAACAGGAAGAAAATGAGAAACTTCCAGTTTTCTCTGTCACTCTCTAATATTTGATGGAATCTGGCAGTAACAACATGAATGATGAAATGTATAAAAGAAAAGTCCTGACCTCACAGAATGCAATACAAAGGCATTTTAGGGTCTGATAATACGATGTAAGAAGTGTTATATTAATTCAATAGAGAAAGAATAGTCTTTTCAGTAACTGGTGCTAAAGCAGGTGAATATCTGCATGTAAGAAATGAACCTAGATCCTGACCTTACAGCCTTCAAAAAAATTAACTTAAAGTGGCTCATTGGAAGGACTTATGCTGAAGTAGAACCTCTAATACTTTGCCACTTGATGTGAAGAACTAACTCATCAGAAAAGACCCTGATGCTGGACGAGATTGAGACAGGAGAAGAAGGGAATGAAGAGGATGAGACGGGTGGATGGCATCACTGATGTTGAACGTGAGTTTGAGCAAGCTCTGGGAGTTGGTGACGGATAGGGAAGCCTGGCCTGATGCAGTCCATGGGGGTCACAGAGTCGGACACGACTGAGTGGCTGAACTGACTGAGATCAAAGGCCTAAATGTAAAATTCAAAATGATAAAACTCCTAGACAATAACAGGAGATAATAAGGTAATCTTCAATTTGGAGATGACTTTTTAGATACAACACCCAGATTAATATTCATGAAAGGAAAACAATGTATTAGCATGGATACATCAATTGTAACAAATATACCACAATAATGGAAGACATTGATAGGGGAAACTTGGAGCACCAGGAAGGTAGGAAAACTGAGATAGGGAATATGGGAACTCTATGTACTTTCAGATAGTTTTTTAAAACATAAAACTGCTCTAGAAATAAAATCTACTTATTTAAAAAACAACAAAATTCAAAACACTGACATGACCAAAAGCTGGTGAGGATGTAAAGCGATAGGAACTTTTATTGTTAGTGGGAATGCAGAATGGTACAGCCACTTTGGAAGACAGTTTGGTGTTTTCTTACAAAACTAAATATACTCTTACTATATAATCCAGCAACTGCACTCCTTGGTATTTACCCAAAGGAGCTGAAAACTTATGTCCACCCCAAAAATCTGCACACAGACATTTATAGCAGCTTTATTCATAACTGCCCAAACTTGGAAGCAACCAAGATGTCATTCAGTAGATGAACAGATAAATAAACAGTGGCATAACCACACATGGAATGTATAATATGCAGTGTTGAAGAGAAGTAAGCCTTCAAATCATGAAAAGACATGGAGAAACCTTAAATCTATATTACTAAGTGAAAGAAGTCCATGCAAAAGGCTACAATTATACAATTCCAACTTGATTCCAACTATAAAATTCCAACTGGAAAATACAAAACTATGGACACAGTAATTCTTGGGCTCCAGAATCATGGCAGATGGGATGGCAGCCATGAAATTGAAAGACACTTGCTCCTTGGAAGAAAACCTATGACCAACCTCAACAGCATATTAAAAAGCAAAGACATTACTTTGCTGACAAAGGTCTATCTAGTCAAAGCTATGGTTTTTCCAGTTGTCATGTACGGATGTGAGAGTTGGAGTATAAAGAAAGCTGAGCACTAAAGAACTGATGCTTTTGAACTGTGGTGTTGAAGAAGACGCTTGAGAGTCCCTTGGACTGCAAGGAGATCAAACCAGTCCATCCTAAAGGAAACCAGTCCTGAATATTCATTGGAAGGACTGATGCTGAAGTTGAACCTCCAATACTCTGAACACCTGATGTGAAGAAGTGATTCACTGGAAAAGACCCTGATGCTGGGAAAGACTGAAGGCAGGAAGAGAAGGGGACAACAGAGAATGAGATGGTTGGATGGCATCACTGACTCGATGGACATGAGTCTGAGCAAGCTCCAGGAGTTGATGATGGACAGGGAGTCCTGGCGTGCTATAGTCCATGGGGTTGCATAGAGTCAGACAGGACTGAGTGGCTGAACTGAACTGAACTGAACCAAACTGATGAAGACAGTAAAATGGTAAGTGGCTGCCTGCAAGTGGTGCTGTGAAGGATAAATGAGTAGAGCTCAGAAAAGTTTTACAGTAATGGAAATTCTCTTTATGACACCATAACTGATACATGTCATTATGGAAGTGCTGATTGCTCAGTCTTGTCAGACTCTATCAGACCCCATGGACTGTAGCCCCACCAGGCTCCAGTGTGCACGGAATTCTCCAGGCAAGAGTACTGGAGTGGGTTGCCATTCCTTTCTCTAGGGGATCTTCCCAATCCAGGGATCAAACCAAGATTTCCCGCATTGCAGGCAGATTCTTTACCATTTGAGCCACGAGGGAAGCCCATTTTTCAAATCACAGAAAGTACAATACCAAGAGTAAACTGTAATGCAAACTAAGGACTTTAAATAACTATAATAATTTGTATCAAGGTAGATTTGATTGTAACAAATGTAGGGAATATTCAAAATGGGGAGGCTGTGCATGGATTAGGGCAGAGAATATAAGGAAAATCTCAGTACCTTCTCAAATTTTCTGTGGACCTTAAAATCTTCTATAAAAAAGAAAATCTTAAAAAACAAAACAATGAATAATCAAAAAACACACAGGCTCTGGAGTTAGAAACTTTGAAATTCAACACCATCTTCACTACTTTCTAGAAAACTGAACTCAGGTATTTCTTAACCCTCTAAGACTACCAATGTGTCTGTAAAATAAGGGAACACGGACAGTCTGACTTAGAATAATATTGATATTTAAATGATACTATGCATGCTGCTGCTGCTAAGTCACTTCAGTCGTGTCCGACTCTGTGCAACCCCATAGACAGCAGCCCACCAGGCTCCCCCGTCCCTGGGATTCTCCAGGCAAGAACACTGGAGTGGGTTGCCATTTCCTTCTCCAGTGCATGAAAGTGAAAAGTGAAAGTGAAGTCGCTCAGTTGTGTCCAACTCAGCGACCCCATGGACTGCAGCCTACCAGGCTCCTCCATCCATGGGGTTTTCCAGGCAAGAGTACTGGAGTGGGGTGCCATCGCCTTCTCCAATGCATACTACATGTTTGGTACATTGTCTCTAACTCTTATTTGCAAAATACTTAATGGATGCCCCAGAGGGATTAAAAAATTACCATGACTCGAAATGGATGTAAAATCATTTCACTGAGTTCAACTGCTCTGCCTTTTATGCCTCTTATCTTGTTGAATGTTAGACAGCCTTGAGTCCAATTGTATCAGCTACAAACAGGAATGGTCTTGATTCCTTCCTCTCAACTGGACTCCACATAGATCAGTGGTCATCAGATCTTTTCAACTGTATCATGTAATTAGCTATATAGTTAACCCTCCTCTTCTCTATTTACTTTTCTGTATTAATCATCTGTCATTAATCTATTATATCATCCTCTAGATTGGCATCTCAGACTTCAGTTTAATCCTTATACTTATTATTCCTCCCTGCGGCTGCCTGAGTTGTTTCTCAAAGGCAAATAAAATCCTAGAAATAATTCTCAAATTGGATGCACACTGCTATACAGAAAAAGTTCTGGATGGCATTTTCCCCAGGAAAATGTATAGGGTCCCTCATGATCTGGTCTTATTACCTCTTTGGCCTCTACTGCCAACATTACTAATTTACATTCAATATTCAGTCCTCTTACCCTGCTTAGTTTTCTGTACATTCCCTATTCTTTGATGCCATTTCCTCTTCCTATGGCACATTGCATCTTTTTTTTTTTCACTCCAAGTTTTTTTCTTATCCTTTCAGATCCTGATTAATCTTCAGCAAATCATTTCCCTTCTCACCCTACTCTGACAAATAATATACCTTCCTCTATATAACACTCCTGTAAAATATTACATGACATTTTTCTGTCTTGCAAAATCAATATAAGCATCTTGACATCAAGGATTATACTGAGCTCAAAATTATATCTTAACCAGTAGCAAGTCATTAGAATGTAAAATATTTGTGAATATTGACAGACAAGAATGGAGAAATGAATGAATGGAGAGAAGGATGGAAGGTAAGAGGGTAGTAAGAAGCGATGAAAGGAAGAAGAAATAGAAGATGAATTATGGCTGATATTATTATGGTAAGATCATTTACACAAAGAGAAAATAAAAGATTAGTGAGTTTCATAAGAAAATTAAAAAATTGAGCTAAGTTTTAGAGTTGTGTGAATAAGTATTTAAGTTTGGGAATTCCTTTTAAACCTACCCAGTCATTTTGAGTTTTCAGTAACACTCTGTTCTTTTCAATCTAATAAGCGTTCCCTAAGCTACAATACCACTGTAATGCTTTATTTCATTGAATCTAAGACAGCATCTATATTAAAACTATACTACTTCACATATATGGTTTCCTTGGTGGCTCAGTGGTAAAGAATCCGTCTACCAATGCAGGAAACATGTGTTTGATCCCTGGTCTGGAAAGATCTCCTGGAGAAGGAAATGGCAAGTCACTCTAGTATTCTTGTCTGAAAAATTCCATGGACAGAGAGCCTAGCGGGCTGCAGTCCACAGAGTCGCAAAGAGTCAGACATGACTTAGCAACTAAACTACAATAACAATATATATCTCAGAGAAAGAAAAGGAAGTATCAAATAAATTCTAACCAAATTATAAAATACATCTCTATTTCAGAAATGTTAAAATGTGAAAAACATGCAGTGTAGAATCTATACGTAGATATAAAACGAAGACAATTTTCATGGACCCATTCATTATGCATCCTAAAAGGAAGAGAAACATTAAGCTTGTAATCCGGCAGGTCTGCTAATATCATTAGAGAATCACAGGATAATCTTAATTTTGGCTCTAGAATTTTCAGTTGATACTGCCAAGAGGGAAACGTGACATTTTACATGATTCAGAATGTCTATAAAAATATTTGCAAGTTCAGGTATAACAAATTATTCTAAGCTACTGAGACAAGAGAAGACCTTCCCTGGAGGCTCAGATGGTAGAGAATCTGCCTGCAATGCAGGAGACCTGGGTTCGGTTCCTGGGTTTTGAAGATCCCCTGGAGAAGGGAATGGTAACCCACTCCAGTATTCTCGCCTGGAGACTTTCATGGAGAAAGAAGCCCGGTAGGCTACAGTCCATGCAGGAACAAAGAGTCAGACATGACTGAGTGACTAACTTTTCACTTTAAGAAAACTTCCTACCATAGGTAAAATCAATTTTTAGGAGATCTATGCAAAAAGGAAAACTGCAAAGCCAAGTCCTGGATGTGCGTCTATACAATAAAGTTCATACTAATATTGCAAATCCAACCAAGTTCCTAAAGATAAAAGTTTCCTCCCCACCCCTCATGTTTTCCTTTTCAAGGAATGACATAAGACTTATAGGCCCTGAAATAATCAAATCTTTCACAAGCATTTTTCTTCAATATTACAGCATTCTTTGAAATGCTTAATAAATTTTGACAGACATTCTTTTAAAACAAATTAAAATAAAAATGATATTAGTTCTAAGGTAGGACTCAAGGAATCAACTCAAGCATTAAACCAGATACAAAGAACCAAATGGCTGAGCAAAAAATTCTCCCTTGTGGGCAGGAAGCAACATCAAGGTTAAAATTTACATAATAGCTCATCCACATAAAATCAAAGGTCAATTGGCTCAAAACTGAGTACAATTCTCATATAAATAATTGGCAGGCAGGTGTACACTAACATAGAAGAATTGCCAGCTAGGAGGGATTTCATGCTTGGGAATTAAATTTTGTTGAATCAGTCGACCAGCTTCACAAGTACATACATTCTCAAAGGGAATTTAACTGTTGCAGGCAAAGCATAGTAATGAAAGTGCAAATGGACATATCTGAACATTTTTAATTGTTTCCAACTGTACTTCCACATTTGATTTTTTAAACACAGTATCCTATTTTCATTTGCTGAAAAAGCCAACTATAACTATCATAGTTGTAAATGCAATAACCCCAAACCTAAAAATCTCCTGAAGATTTCAGCATTCATTGCATGATCACCATAATTTCATGCAGTGAAGAGTGTTTGCTAAAAATACGGATCTTTTTTTGAACACTATATCCCCCCATTAGCACTAATAATCCCCAAATACATTCAAACCCTAAAGAGGGCCACAAAAAATTGGAATAAATGGGACACCTTCCTACCCATTGGGTAGTCAGGGAATGTGGGGAAAAAAGGGCCTAGAGAAGAATTTTAGAATGAGATCCTTAATGGTCTGTGACATTCTGTCACAATTACTTGTTGATTTCAGTTGAGGAGACTCACTATAGCCTTTATGAAAAAATAAAAAAAAATGATAAGTCTTTTATTTGGGGGAACTAAGGGAGCCTCTGAAAAATCTATTGTAATCTTAATTCATGAGCATAAAATTATTTAGTTGATATATTTCTCCCAACATTGTATTTCCACTGTGTATCTGGATTTTTTAGGATTATCTCCATCAGATAGACACTGTTGGGTTTGTTTTTTGAATGGCAGGCATTTGCAAAGCTGTCAAAGTCAATTATTTGAAGGCATGAAGGGTGAAAAAGGCTGTCAGCAGATATAATGCAATAACAGGATTGCTGAATATTTAAAGGAAAAGTGGGGTTTAGAAGTACTCTGCAACATATTTTGTTTTACTTAGTTCTGATTCTACCCAACAAGGAAAAATTAATGGTAACACATAAAGATAATTCAAAGTGAATAAAGTATTTCTTTCAAATTTATATTTAGGCTTCCCTGGTGGCTCAGATGGTAAAGAAACTGTCTGCAAAGTAGGAGATCTGGGTTTGATTCTTGGGTTGGGAAAATCCCCTGGAGAAAGTAATGGCTACCCCCTCCAGTATTCGTTCTTGCCTTGAAAATTTCACGGACAGAGGAGCCTGGTGGGACACAGTCCACTGGGTCGCAAAAAGTCAGACACGACTGAGTGACTAACAAACACACGTATAATTGCTATTATATGTTTGTAGAAGTCGAGTCACTGAAATGCTTCAAGCCATGTGTGAGAAAACATTTAGTTTCTCTTGGGTAGGTGTTACAATTGACACACATATATTTTAATATAATAGTTTATAGGCAGTGAATTTGAAACCAGGGAGCAATCTAATTTTTTATTCTCCATCTAGGGCAGTTTAACAGTATTTTTTCAGAGTATGGGGCTTCTAAATCAGAATCACTTAGAGTGTTAATTAAAAATGCAACTTTCAATCAATAAATGGGCAGAAGACCTAAACAGACATTTCTCCAAAGAAGAGAAACACAACCAATAGGCACATGAAAAGACATTCATTACTGCCAATTATTAGAGAAATGCAAGTCAAAACTACACTGAGGGTATCACTTTACACTGGTCATCATCAAAAAATCTACAAATAATAAATGCTGGATAGAGTATGGAGAAGAGACCGCTTCTACACTGTTGGTGGAAATGTAAACTGTTGCAACCACTATGGAAAATGATATGGACATTTCTTAAAAACCAAAAATAGAGCTCCATATGATACTGGACATATATCTGAAGAAAATTCTAATAAAAAAATTATTGCACCCTATGTTCATAGCAGCATTATTTACAATAGCTAAGACCAGAAGCAACCTAAGTGTACATCAACAGATGACCGGAAAAAGAAGACGTACATAAACACACACACACACACACACACACAGGAATATTACTTGGCTGTAAATAGGAATGAAATACTGCCATTTACAGGCACATGGATGGACTTAGAAATCACCATAATGAGTGAAGCCAGATAGAGAAATACAAATATATCATTTATGAAATATTACAAATAAACTTTTTTCCAAAACAGCAACAGACTCACAGACATAAAAACCAAACTTATGGTTGCCAAAGGGAAAAGGAAACAAAGTATAGAATCAACAGACACATATAACATAGAGTAGGTAAACAACAAGGATTTTATGCATAAAACAAGGAACTATATTCAATAATCTTATAATAATCTCTAATGGAAAAGAATCAGAAGTATATGTACATATATAAATAATGAAATCACTTTTCTGTATGCCTGAAGTTAACAAAATATTGCAAATCAACTATATTTTAATTTGAAAAGAAAGAACATAAAAAATGAGGTTTTCTGAGCCTTACATCCCAGATTGAATCTCAGAATCATTTTGAAGTGAGGACTAGATATTCATAATTTTACTACTCTTGCATTTCACTATCTAACACTGAGATCTTTATTAAAAAGAAAATCTGAGAGCGACTGTATTACAACAGTGTGTGCTCCATGAAAGGCTTCCTCCACATTTCACAAGGAAAAAAGGATCTGTTCTTTCTAGACTGAAGGACAGAAAATGAAATCAGAATTCTCAAATTTTGTGTTTAAATTGTACTCAAATGTTTTTAGAAAAAAAAAGTACATATTTTTATATAGGATTGTGCTAAGTCAAGTATTAAGTAATTCAGATTAATCAATAATTATCTACATAGAATGAGAGTAAGAAGAGCACCTATCCTTATATAGCTGTTCAGTTCTGAGTGGTTAAAAATAACTATAAGCCCACTATCACCTTGGGACTTAAATAGAGAAATTACCTCCTACCTACATTTTTATGCATATTCTGAGGCTGTTCTCGTCTTAAGACATCATTATAATCCCCAAACTATACAAACTCAAGCTAAAGGGAGGTAAAGCCTTCAGAATTACATAGATTAAGATTGAAAGAAAGCTCAGGAGTCACTAGTCCAGTCACCTCATTTTACAAAGTTCAGCAAAAATGTTAACATAAGGGTGAATAAAAGCCAGAATTTTTTATATTAAGTCCATTGCTTTTTACTGCTGTCCAGATCATACAACTTTCTTACAGTGCTGTCCTATAATTTCTTAAATAATAAAAGTTATCTTTCAACACCTTTTAACTGCTTCTTTGGGCTACTATGAATATTCTTCTAGCATGAGTTCCAGATTGTTTCCCCCATAAACTGATGATAGATACAGAGATGTTATGTGCATCAACACCTCACCAGTGTTTATATCATTAAGCCATACAACCTTATCATTAAGATTTCAAAATTTTTTTTCTTGGGATCCCACACCTATGTAACTTCAATAAACATATTTTACTTGAAAGATAACATTAGATCTGGAACTTACTAAGGATTGTAATAGAAAGTTACAACTTGCAAGTTTTATGATTTCACATAATTAAACTCAAAGTATGATGTACAAATCACTGAAACGGCAAAGACTTGAAAATTATCTTACAGTGAAAAGAATACGGATAGTGTGATTCTAAATTTTTTGAATAAAATATTATTAGCTAATTTGATTTTATAATAATATGAGAAACCAAAACTCTGGATCCTGAATCTATTGTCATTTTCAAAGAGAATGAATTACTGTCTTGAGGAAACAGAAGGCAAGCAGTTTGGGGCTTCTGAGGCTTAACTAGAGAAGTTCACTTTAACGAAATGAATGGTGGAGCTTGGTAAAAGTCTTACAATATTTAAGGTTCGGGTCTACTTCACGCAGCTCTAGAATTTAGAACTCTGAACGGAAGCACCAAGAATATAGACTTGCATTCATTATTTGGAAGAACTTTCTCACAATCAAAGTTGTTTGAAACCAGAACAGTGTGCCTCTTAAGTTCTACTGAGATTTAGGCATCTACTGTTTGTTGTTTTCCTGTGATTTGCCTAAGGTAACCTAAAAGGAAACAGCAGTCTTTGCAATGCAAATTCAAAGTGCAGTATATTCTGAACCACGATCACGTGACAGATTTGACAATTTTTCAAAAAGTATTAATCCTTTTGGAACATAAAAAATGTAACAGAATCTGAGGCACTTCCCTTATAGAGAGTTTATCATCAACAAAGCATTAAACTACAGATGAAACTAAAACTCTATTATTTGTTTTATGGTTTACATTCTCTAGGGGAAGTGTGCAATTCATAAAGGATATGAATATGTGTCAATTATATATATGCTAAAATTATCAAACACTTAATATGTGTTAGGAGCTATTCTAAGAACATTACATGAATTAATTTATTTAAGCTTCATGAGTGCTTTATTATCATTTCCTACTTACAAATAAAGAAACTGAGAGATGGGGAGAGTTATGTTATATGTCCTGATTTGTATCATGAGCAAGGGATGGAGTGAAAACTTCAAGATGATCCTGCCCTCTTAACAACTCTCTAAATGTCACATTTGTGTAGGCAGTAAGGGGCTTACCTGGATATTATATGATAGGAATAATGAAATGTTAGCATTTATAAAACAAACATTATCAAACATGAACAATGACAATACTCATGTAAGCAAAATTACCATTCCCACCTTAAGAAAGAGCAGATTCTTCCTGTCTCTAAAAGGACGTAAACTATAAACAACCTCTGGTTAGAAAGACCTAAAAATTACTTCCATTCTGTTATAAGCATAATTATCAATAGTTTTATAAGCTAGAGTTTCTTTAAAATTATGATAATATGTATATGAATATGTGGACAGATGTGTATATATACACATCTACAGTAGTAAATAACTATGTAGTAAAGGACATATAATTTAAATAATTATATGTTTAATTAATATTTTAAATATGATATTATAATTTTAAAATAAGAAGGGATCAATCAATAAAGGAATGGTTTGGTTAACATACATTGATCTGTATGAATTCCAGCTTTAAAAGGCAGAAGTGAATAGATCACAAAAATAAAAAAAAACCATGAGAAACTTTCATGTTAGCATTAACAAGAGAAACTATTGATTGACATTTTTAAATTAAAAAAAAAATGAGAGAAGGCCTAAAACACATTCTTGACAGAAATGCATCTAATCAATCTATTATGCATGTTTGATAAGCTATTGGGCTTCCCAGGGGCTTCCCTGATGGCTCAGTTGGTAAAGAGTGTGCCTGCAACGCGGGAGACCCAGGTTGAATTCCTGAGTCAGGAAGATCCCCTGGAGAAGGAAATGGTAAGCCACTCCAGTTTTCTTGCCTGGACAATTCCATGGACAGAGGAGCCTGGTGGGCTACAGTACATGGGGTCACAAAGAGTCAGACACGACTGAGTGACTAACACCCACTGGGTTTCCCCAGTAACACTGGTAGTTCAGAACTCGCCTGCCAATGCAGGAGACCTAAGACAGCTGGGTTCAATCCCTGGGTCAGTCCCTGAAGGAGGTCATGGCAATCCGCTCCAGTTTTCTTGCCTGAAAAATACCACAAGCAGAGGAGCCAGGAGGGCTATAGTCCATTGAGTCACAAAGAATCGGACTTGACTGAATCGACTTAGCATGCATGCATGCAGTGGGAAAAAGAGATGGAACTGAGATAAACACTGAATCATGGGATTGATTCAAATCAATAGTTAGGAAGTAAAGAACCATGCCATCTGAAAGGAGTATCAAGTTGGAAATCTTGAAAAGAAGCCAGAGAAGTCAGTGAAGGAAACAGCAATCAAGTTTCCCCCATTAAATGGAGAGTAGAAATAGCAGCAGAATACTAAGAGATAAAAAATAAAATCTATGTAATAACATAAAATAAAGGAACATTTAGACCTTTAGAAATGTGCTGAGTCTAAAGTACTATGAGAGGGGAGGTCAGAAGATGATAGTAGCATTATTTTCTTGGCTCTGGGATAATACGAATAGAAATAAAAGTGACCCAGTGATTTCTATGGCTTCTAGAAATTGCAGTTAAAATTTGTTTTCTGTGGCTTAAACCATCTGTACTATGATTTAAATCTTCTTCACTATAGCAAGAAAAGAACTGCATGGAAACAAAAAATATCTGAATAAAGTGTCCTAATAAAATTACCTGGTAACTAGTACAGTCCAGTGCCTCTACACTGCAAAGACAGCAGGTTTACAAACACCACCTTAAAAATCCAAACCCAAACTTGGATAGCCTTCATTGATGAAACAGTTGGACCTCAGTGCCCTTTTAAGCTACTCTCTCCATAACTCCAACACACAACCTGTGGCCCTAACCATGAAGAAGTGCCCCACATGCTCCTAGAAACAAAATCAGGATGCTGCTCCTGCTTGGCTCTGGCTCGTGCTGAAGCTGCTGTTTGTGACTCTGCTCCAAGTAATTGCCAGTGGCTCTGCCAGAAATGCCGCCTGACCTGCTGCTCATTACTGCATGCTCGCTCCTACAGCTTCCAGCAGCTAAGGGCTGGAAACATGCCCCAGACTGCTCTTCACAGCTTGCCTCTCTGCTGCCAGCCACTGCCCAGCCCTTCCCTCATGCGGATGACATCATCATTCTACCCTCCAACACAACATTCTCTCTTTTCTGATCTCAACAAGCAACTCACCCAATCCTCTAAGTTCGACTTTCTTGGAGGGCCCATCTGGGGAATGAGGTGGACAGAGTCACACAATTCTTCCAGTTGTACTAAGGTCAGTGTTTCTCCTAGGTGCACAAAAGTCATGTATGGCAAGATGGTGGGTACAGGGTGGACTGAACCACTATGTTTTGTTCATTTGGCCACAGTTGCTGAGTCCAGCTCCACAATGATGCGATCACCATAAAGTTTTTCTCTTTTTTATGAAAGTGAAAGTGTTAGTCGCTCCGTTGTGTCTGACTCTTTGCAACCCCATAGACCTTGCCAGACTCCTCTGTGCATGGAATTCTCCACGGAGGAACACTGGAGTGGGTTGCCATTCCCTTCTCCAGGGGATCTTCCCAATCCAGGGATCGAACCTGGTTTCTTGCATTGTAGGCAGATTCTTTACTATCTGAGCCACTAGGGAAGCCCTTTTTTGTTTGAATTATTTTTTTATGAGCAATACAGTTATTGCTGCCAACCACAAACTGCTGGTCCACAGTTTATTATATCTGAATATGTCTAAAATTCAACTTTGGAATGTTTTCATTTATTTCTCCAAAGTTTTTTCTGATTTACTAATTTTGGATTAAATGAGAATGTAAATTATTGATAAAATGAGAATAATATGTGCCATATAGCATAATACAATCAAGGGAGTGGGAACTCATCTTATTCACAAGTCCAGCTTGCACTCAAGGGAACAAGATTATACAAGGCATGTGCACCGGGGGTAGAGATTTTAGGGACCATCTGAAAATTCTTCCTACCACAGGTGAATTGGCATTCTAATGACACATGCTAACCAAACACACAACTTCCAGTTTTTCTGGAAGTTGGGTATACATTTTTAATTCCCTGCTGAAAATAAGACCCCTTCTGCCTCCACAGTTAAGCTGTGAATTGTATTACCCTACATGCCCTGTCAACTGAACACAGTCATAAGCCATTAGCTTTAAAGGTAAGGATGATCTTGAGTCAACTCAGGATTCACTCTCTAATCATTTGGGTCAACTCTAGGTTTTAGGGTACTTTGAATACCTACAAAATGACTTAATCCAATCCTACTCTTGAGAACTTGAGGCTATTCTGGCATCAAGGTCATATATTTTAAACATTTGGAATTTTTAATTCGACAGTGAAGAGAAGGCAGAGGACTTTTCCATGACCTTACTCAAGTTATCAGAATCTATATGACATTTGGTAACTAAGTGCTAAATGGCATAAGGTCTATAGTTAGCAAAGAAATCTGCACAAGCTTTATGTTAAATATAGATTTGATTTCACGTGCAATTCATCATAGGCCATCTTGAAGACTGTCTTAATGACACCCTTATAAAACATAAACAATTGGTCTACCTGCAACTGGATCTGATTCTAAAGTTCTCAGAGAACTGAGGCCATTTAGAGTTATGGAGAACTAATGTTCTTGATCGGAGAAGGCAATGGCACCCCACTCCAGTACTCTTGCCTGGAAAATCTCATGGACGGAGAAGCCTGGTAGGCTGCAGTCTATGGGGTCGCTAAGAGTCGGGCACAACTGAGCGACTTCACTTTCACTTTTGACTTCATGCATTGGAGAAGGAAATGGCAACCCAGTCCAGTGTTCTTGCCTGGAGAATCCCAGGGACAGAGGAGCCTAGTGGGCTGCTGTCTATGGGGTCGCACAGAGTCAGACACGACTGAAGTGACTTAGCAGCAGCAGCAGCAGCAACGCTCCTGATAAAATATATAGTTTGTTTTTACCATTATGCTATATTATGGGTGAAATAAAAATACTGTGAAATATAACACTCAGTGTCTCTCTGGGTACAAGGCAAATTGTATTTAAGCTCACATTAAAGGGACAGATGAATGACAGTCATTAGAAACTGCACAAATAGTCTGGGTTGAAGGGAAGTGTTGAAGTGAGAAAATAATCAGTTTATTTACATTTCTTTCATTTTATGTCATGATAGGATCTCTAAATTGGGTATAAAAAACAACTGTGTGTGATCAGCATCATCCTTATTTAAATAAAAGCAAAAAAAGTTCCACCAATACCCAGGGGAAGGTGGAACACCCCACTAGTCCTACCCATCAACAGCAGACATTCATTGAGAGACCTGTGAGTGTGAGGCTACATCAGATTTAATAACATACTACATGGCATCAACTATCTTAAATCCAACTTCCATTTCTCTGTTTTAGCCAGTGCTATGATCCCAGGTTTTCTTGCTCAAGCTCAAAACTTTGTATTTTGCTTGACACCTCAGGTCACCCCTGTTCACCATACCAACCTTGTTGATAGTTTTACTATAATACTCATCATACAAATCCCTCAATTTTCATTCTCCTTTAATGGTGGTATTTGTTTACCTTTAGTTTTCATACATAATCCTGTATGATTACATTAGCTTTCTCACACTGAACTAGATTTGCTGCCAATATCATTACTCTTTCCAAATTGTAACATATAAAACTGCTAGGCTAATACTCCCAAATACCTAATGGAAGCTAATGTTCTCTGCATATTGGAGTGCTATTTGTCAGATTTTCTTCTAATAACTTTATATGCATTTTATAACTTCAACCTTGCAACAATATACTTGAACTCTTTTTATCTCCATTTTGCAGAAAAGACCGTTAATAAAAGAAATACTAAGGAAATCTCCTAAGGCAGACTTAAGTATCTGATTTCAAAGCTACTTATAATCATCCCCTATTGCCTTCCTATGTAAATTAATAACCTGGACCAATGCCCAGTACTCAAGAAGCTAAGTATGAATGCTGTGAGAAGACTTTAATCTAGAACTCAAATCTGCTCTCTTTAATCCCTGAATATAAATGAATCACTCCCACAACTGACTTTTACTGTCATTTGGAACACCATCTTTCCCCATCTATTCAGATGTGATTTACTTTTCAAAACTGATCTCAAGTTCAGCCCTTTCAGTGAGGTCATTTCAGACCACCCAGGGTATTGTGATATATCCTCTCCTTTGAATTTCTTGAACATCTATTTCATTTTTGCACTTATAAAATGTCTTTTGGAGATATTCAACTTATTTGGTTGTACTTTATGACATCTGATTTACTGAAAGAACATAATGTATTTAGGGACATGGGTTCTGCCTTATACTCTCTCTTGCCTTCATAGTGTACAGAATAATACCTTACATTAGGAAAGTGCTTTGCAGATAGTGGGTACCCCATTCAGTGAGAGGTTTACATGAACAAGCACCTACAGTGGGAATGGTATGGTACACAAAGGTAAATAACATTTCCATGAAAGACTGTCCTTGCTATGAAGTAATTTCTAGTCAAGTTTATGGAATAAACACATTATTATTTGTTGTATATTTGCATATATAATAACCACAGCAAGAGAGATACTGGCAGGTACCATAAGAGAGACTCAGGAAAAGCTCAGTCAAATCATGATATTTTGGGTGATATGCTCTATCAGGGATCAGATAGAACAAACATGAGTAGGGAAGTACAGTTTATACACTTTGTTGTTAGTATGCCCAACTTCTTTGTGATCCTATCGACTGCAGGCCACCAGGCTCCTCTGTCCATGGGATTTTCCAGGCAAGGATACTGGAGTGGTTTGCCATTTCCTACTCCACGGGATCTTTCCGACGAAGGGATTGAACCCAGGTCTCCTGCACTGCAGGAAGATTCTTTTCTGACTGAGCTACCAGAGACAAGGAAATAGACTTATCTGACAAAAAATACAATAGGAAATGAAATAGTGGAAATTAATAAAACAATAAATGGAACCAAACAGGAAGCACCTGAATGACATGCTATGGATTTTGGATTTTCTTTGAACTGCTTCCTGGTTTCAGTACCAGCTCATAATGAGCATAGCATGTTGTCACACAGAGTTGCTGCTAATGATTAAAGAAGATAGTGTTTGTCAAACACCTAGTGTGGGGCCTGCAAAATCACAGGTGTTCACCAAAGGATGCCTTGTCATTGTTCACTGTCAGTTTTGCTTGATACAGAAAAATCTGCCAAGATTCCACAGGATGGGGACAAAAGGAGTCAAAGAGAGCAAACTGTTCATTGATGTGTCCCTGAAAGGAGAGAGAAGCTCTGAGGCCAGAAGCATTCAATAAACCTTTGTAGGAGCAGTTAGGGAGCAGGCAATGGTACCTCACTCCAGTACTCTTGCCTGGAAAATCCTATGGACAGAGGAGCCTGGTAGGCTGCAGTCCATGGGGTCGCTAAGAGTCGGATACCACTGAGCGACTTCACTTTCACTTTTCACTTTCACGCACTGGAGAAGGAAATGGCAACCCACTCCAGTGTTCTTGCCTGGAGAATCCCAGGGATGGGGGAGCCTGGTGGGCTGCTGTCTATGGGGTCGCACAGAGTCGGACACAACTGAAATGACTTAGCATAGCATAGCATAGGAGCAGTTAGAAAAGCATAAGTTAATCTGTCTTTCCTTTAATGCCCTGGATATTCATGTTCTCTCAAGAGATGTTAAAAGAAAAAAGAATCAAAATGATTAATAGAATTTCCTATTTAACTCACTCTCTTCCCCACTCCTCCTGAAGTGAAGAAGAAACTTTAAAAGGTAGGAAATGGGTCCTTTTGGCAACACAGAATATAACTGCCTTGCCCTTTCCAGAATCTTCAGCATTTCATTTCCTTCACTGGAATCATTTTACATCACTTACTTCTGGCCAATCATCCTTACAATTGCTTGGCTCCCAGAAAGAAACTAGGTGGAAACCAACCATCCTGAGCCATTTGGTCTCCCATTTCCAGAGGCCAACACTTAAGCACTTGAAGACTTGTTGACTGCTTCCTCCTTCCTGGCCAAAAAAGCTTCTGTAGCAACAGTCAGCTCACTACTCACTCTCTTCTGTACTGTACTTAATTTTTGTACTTAACTGTACTTAAATTATTTTCTACATAATTCTCTTGCTATAGTTATTCTCCTGCTATTAATATATTCCTGTTGTTTGTTCTCTAAATAATTAACAAAATCAAAACTTTCTTAAAATATCCCAATATTCTAAGAGGATCAAATATACAATTTGTGGAGTTCTTTTAAACTTTATTTTACTCAAAAGAGAGTAAAGAAGTAAGGCTATTAATCCCTAAGTTATTTTGCTGTTGAAGATGTTTGTTTACACTTAGTTCAAGGGTTCTTAAGAAAATATTTTTCTGAAATGTAGCTAAAAATAAGCAAAAATGGTGACTATTACCCAGACTTCAACTGTACCCTGGGGAGTCAAAAAAGAGAACTCCCGTCTCATGCAATATAATTTTATTATCAACTATATTTTACTGTGAAAGTATATTACTTTTAGATAAATATGAAGATAAAGTGAAGACAGATAAATTTGGCTAGAAGTAAATAATAATTGTTATTTATGATTGTAATTATTATACAACAGTTGTAATTATTTCTATTATACAACAGAGAGTAAAATAAAAGTAGGAACACTATCATTTGCTTTTCCAGTGTTCCAGATAAATGAACAAATACCGAAAATCAGAACATTAATAGTTAGGTGAATTACATTGAAAATGGGTCATAGTTACATGAAATTTGGTCATGAGAAGCTATCTCTAACAATGGTGAAAAAGGATAAGTTTAATAACCTCCTTGTGTCTGTTCTCCCATCACATCTTCAGCAGACTATGATGGAGGTTCTCTTTCCTTAAATGTATCTGGCCTGCCCTACTCATGTTTCTGAGACAGAACTAATTAAGAGAATGTTGCATTTGCACTTATATTTTCTTCTGAAGATTCCTGTCTCTTGAATTAGTTTCACTTCTTGGGAATAAATACAATGTTTTAGTTGGTATAACTTCTTTTCTATGAAAAGGAGGTTGCTAACCCAATAACTTCTAGCTCTATAAATGAAAGAATAAATTGTTGAAACTTTTAAAACTCTTCAAGAGTCACTTCTCAAACTTTATTAATATTAGTCTGATTTGTCAAACTTTATGATTCTTATATTGATTATACTGCATTCTAGCCATCATGTCTACATTTTATCTGCTATGTCTACTATACAATTTCTCCATTTTTAAGGTCATTTCACTTTTCCAACTCCTAATAGAATTTAAACACTTGCTCATTGAAGAAATGATTATACTCTCATATGGACATGTATGTACACACACAAATTTGAAATACATGTTGAATAAAAAGTCTCAGTAAAAAGTACCAAAGACACTAGGCCCTTGTTCATTTGTATTTTCACGTTCCACTTTAATTTATTTATATTTCCAAGGAGTTAAACTTATCTTTATACTCTTTTAAAATATCAATACCTGAATTTTAGAATCTTAGGTTTCTAGTGGATTTATATGACTGAAATATCTGTTGAACTTCTTGAACTTGGATTATGCTTGATAAATAACCAAATATACCTCCGTACATTTTCAGTTATACAACATGTGTTCTCTCAAATGCCACACTAAACTCAGCTCTGAGGCATGTTTGATGAGGGAGCAGGGAAAAGGGAGGTATTCTGGACCTTAACTATGAAATTTGGTTTGATCACTGCTCTTCGTATATGAGATATACAAGTACTGTACTTCAGCTTTCTAATATGTAAAATAACAATGCTATTAAACACTTCTTTGAGTTGATATAAGGATTAATGAGATTACTTGTGAAAAGATAACTGAAAGGCTTTCCTAGTCTGAGCTTCTTTCCTTTGGTTTCTTACTTTTATTCAGATTTTAGAAACTTTCTCTGAAGTAACTGGTTGCTTGAGACATTCCTCAAAATAAATTTTAAAGCAGGGAGTTATTTTTTTCTTTTTCAGCAGGAGTTTTTGTTTTGTTTTCATTTTTCTTGTGTCTGTCCACAATGTGGATAGACATCTTCTGTGTGTCCACAGGCACACATTGTGAAGGAGCTACTGAAATCTAGAGAAACAGAGAGGAGCAAGAGAATTTGTTTTAATCTGAATCCCCTAGCTGAAGCCATAGAGAATGCCCTCACAGCAGGGAGGCGCCCTCCAGGTCAGCTGAGCACTGTCGGGTAGAGAGGCCTGACTCCAGGGCACCCCTCTGTCAAGCCACCAACTTTCTTTGTGTTGGTTACTGAAGATCCAGTACCTTTCCTTGTTTGACATGTTTTGTTATATTGTGTTTTCTTCTCCAAGTAAGATGTGCCATCTTTGTATCTTTTCTTCTGCTCTAAGACTATTCAGTAGGAAGTTGGTCTATCACATTGAGATGAAAGATTCATACAACAAATCCCTCCTGTGCAAGGAAAGGTCAAAGGAACCGATATGCAAGATTTATAAGGAACCCTTCTGGGGTACATCTTACAGACTCTGTGTGCATATCTGAAACTAAGGAGCATTTCCCCTCTATGTTTAATGAAATTAATTTTTATTTACTTTTGCAAAGTTTAACAAGTAATATAGTAAGATAAAATTTTAAAAAGAGATTTATATAAAAGCTACTAAGAATTCTCCTTGCAGCAGTGTTAGATAATATATGACTGCAGATTTTTTTTCAGTTAAAACTAAAATTCAGCTAATTTTCCAGATGCTATCCACATTCAACAAGTAAGAATTTCTTCCTAAAACTAGGCCCTTTGAGATGAAGAAAATGGCCTGACATCCAAGAGCTGTAGATAACAAGTTAGTAAGAAAGGAAAGATACTAGTAAGAAAGGAAAGATACTAAAGACAGCCTGCTGTATCTCAGACTATCACAGTTTGCTCACAGTTAAAGGGTTAAGTGAAGAAAATCAGCTTTTTTAAAATGAAATATGTATTACTTAAGAATTACAAGTTTAAAATCAGTATTAACTCTGTAAAATCAGTATTAACTCTGTAAAATCAGTATTAACTCTGTAAAATATGTATATTTACCTATATACACATATATTTTATCACATAGAATGAGTTTGGATTCTAAAACTGCCACTTACAATTTATTCAACTTAAAACAAGTCACTTAACTCCTGGGGTTTAGTTTATCTAAAATAAGAGTACTAATATCTATTTTATAGGATTGTTGGGCAATTAAGAAAAGGCTTGGTTCTTAAGTGTCTAGTTCAGTTGCTATGACAGAAAGCTTTTAATGAATATATAAATATTCACGGTCACCATCATCACTGTCACCATTACTTACATCCTTAGTTACTCACCAAGTAAAGATTTCAATACACACACACACACGCACACACATACAGACAGAAGATATAAAACAACCAGTGAAGGAACAAGATACCTAAAGAAGAGGGAATGGAGAAGTACATTCTCAAGTGCTGTGTTGGTTTTAAAGTCTGTCTACTGATTTGTTGATGACCCAAGAGGTGGAGCTTAATTCCCATCCCCTTGAGTGCGGGCTGCATTTAGTGATTCAATTCTAAAAACAGGATACAGCAGGAGTAAAGGGAAGTCACTTCTAAGATTAGATCATGAAAACAGTATGGCTTCCGTCTCGGGTGTTCTTTCTGTTGCTCTCTCTTTGATCCCCCTTTTTAGGGAAAGCCATATTGGGAGAAGCCCCAGGGAGAATCCTACAGAGTAAGGAACTAAAGCCTCCTGCTGGTAGTAACATAAGTGAGCCTGGAACTTAAGCCCTGGTCAATAGCTTGAAAGCATCTCATTAGAGGTCTTGAGCAAGAACCACCTCATTCCTATATTCTTGACTCTCGGAAACTATGTGAAATGTACATTTGTTCTAAGCTGTAAATTTAAAAGTTATTATGGAGAAATAGACAGTATACATCTTAAATAATGAAAGAAACTGATTCAAGGAAATGATGATGGAATCAGACCAGAAACGGGTATTCAGGAGTTGTGTTTGACTCAACCATTTCATCATGGAGCATAGCTTCCTGGATCCTTACTCATGAATTACTCAACCCCACCTTTCTGTTAAACTCTAATAATGTCTGTCATCCTCCTACCCATCTCTTGGATTATTCAACTGTACAAGGCATGTATCACTATTGGCAATATCTATATTTTAACTGGATTTTACATAAAACTTCTTAAATCACTTTAAAATATTTCTAAAATGTGACAATAGTTGTATCTTTTTGTGCTTGGTATTATTTTCTTTCCATGTAAGGACAGTTAAATCTGGAGACTTTTTGAACATTTAAAAAAGAAGTATTTCTTGCACCTGAAACCATATATCAACTTCAGGAAAGAAAGATTTGGCAACTGTTTCTAAGTTGATCACTCTTCCAGTAATAAAACAAATGGCACATTTCCCAGACTGAAATAATTATTTTAATCTCAATCAATTACTCTTTCCTTCTCTCATTCCCCCCTAACTCTCTTTGGAGGGTAATATGGGGCAAAAAGTTTCTTAATTGAATATCAAGAGATATCACTAATTAATATATTAGGAATCTATTGCTTCCCATGGGTGAGAGTGAGAAAGAACAAAAGTTAGAGCTATATATATTTTTTCCACTTTAATTTCCAAAGAAATACATGAAGGCTATAATGGCTGTTTGCTTTGTTATTGGTAAAAGGATGAGTAAAGGAAACAGTTTAAAAGAATATTCACAATAATTGCATATACCTGCATTTAGAATACAATCCTGCAATTGGTTGCTAAGACCTACTGGAACATAAGAGGAAAGTTTTAAATACTGTACATGTTTTACATGAAGAATTATCCATTTGTGATTTTTTTAAAAGATATTTTAAATTCTTTAATTTTGTCAATTTTTGTGAATTAAAATAGCAGCTTAATATGCAAGTTTAGGACAACCTTTCTCAAAAAGAAAACAATCAGTAATTTATCGTGGCTATCTAGATTCATGTAAGTCCATTATAAAGGTTATGTTGTGTTTTTTTGTTGTTATGGTTTAATCAAAATGGCTTATTATGAGAAACGTATGAGAAAATTCAAATCCATTAGAGAATTTCAATTATGTAAAGCACGTTAACACTTTATGAAGAACACATATTTCACAGTCTAAGCTTGACTACTTGAAAGCTGATTTCATAAAATTGCCAGAGTTTTTAAGTTAGGATAAAGTCCCCTTCTTTCCTAATTTTTAAAACAATATCATCCCACATTCCTAGCAGTCCCTGTTCTCTTTCTCACATCTAGAATAGCCTTCTGGGCTACCTTTTTACTGTACTTCTCACCAAAAATGTGGTATTTGTTCCTACACATAGTTTCAATTTACAGGTAAGAAAGGGGGAAAATGTATTGAGAAAAGTGATGAGGATTACAGTCTTCACTTTGCCAGTATCTCCAGGACCTTGGCCATATTACTTCACTCTCCTTAGATTCATTTTCTTCAGCTACCAGATTAAGCTTTGTTCCAGTTCTTGTTCAGCTACATTTTATAACTGTCAAATCTGATATCCAAATCTTGCCACATCTCCTTAGTTGCAAATTTCCTGGTATTTCTCACGTTCTGTACATTTTTCTACTTGCTGTTGCTTCAAATTTAAATTCCCTTAAACTAATGAGAAAGGTCTGCCTACATAGCCGTTCCTTGATTCTGCTGGTAAGGACGCCAATATTTCCACTACCCAGACTTGGAAATCCATAATTCTTGTCTTAACCTTCCCTTCTTCTTCAACATTAAATAAATTGCAAAATTCACTTGAGATTTTCATTTCTATCTCTTTTCAGTCTAGTATCTTTCATTTGCATCACACTATTTCTGATTTTTATTGCTACTCACCTAGACAACTACTAAGGTTTCAACTTAATTTTGCTGCCTACAGAGTCCCCACCACCCAGTGACAGACTGGAAATATCACTGGGAAGCAGGGATACTGTCATTCTAACTTCTGAGCCCCATGGTATATGTGGCAATATTTTAGAATTAAAGATGTTATCAATTAGTCCAAACTTTTGAGTATCTCACAAACTGATTTAAATTATATTTATATTAAAAGTATCACAGAATGAATTAAAAGTCATGACAAAATGACACAAAGCAAATATTTTCCCAGCCCTGAGTCATGCTCATTCCAATAAGAATTTGTTGAGCATATTTCATGTAGCAGACATTATGCTAGATATTAAGTAAATAGAGATTACCATTTTCTGCATTGGAGAATTCACTACTTGGTACAGAGCAGACAGAACTGTAAACAAAAATAAATCACAATATAAACAGAACAAAAGCCCATATTGGAGAAGAAATACACTTTATGCCTTGCATTTAGCTTTTCCCCCATTCAACTACCAAGGAAGAACATTTTTAATGCAAACAAAGTAGCTACCCTGTATTTATCCTGTTACTTTGCTGCAAGAATTTAATGAAACATATTAATTCTAAAATACTCAAGAAGCACACAGTAACACTGGAATGTAACTACAGATACTGTGATATTATAACTTTGAAGGCTGAAATTGAGTTTCATTTTTAAATAAATTAGTCTTTAAAAATAATTCAATAATAAAAAAATATTTACTGAAATCATGATCATGAAATCAAACTATATGTGGAGATGACAGATAAAAAAACTTAATTAGCAATTAAAACAAATTCCATTTAGATATTTGTTTCTAAACTTTCCACTGTTAAATCTCAATACAATCCTGGGAGCACCAGATATAGAGAATAAAATCTTGAATATTATTAAATACAAATGAAACACATAATTCTGGATAAATGACCTATGTTTCCTCAATATGTCTAGTTTTATTGCAATTATAAGAGATAAATGCCTAGGTTAGCTCTTTAAAATTGCAAGAAAACTAGATGGAATTTCAAGATAATTTGTTAGTTTTATAATGTTCCTATTATATCCTCATAACATTTCTATGAATACATCCAACACATTCATTAATTTTAGAATTCAGAGGAGGGGAGAGGGAGGGAGGGAAAGAAAGTGAGAGATATCTCTAGTAGGTATTTTAACACCTAGAATTGTCAACATTCCTAGAGAATTTCACAAGTAAAACTAACCTTCTGTACACACAAAATTTAGTACATCCTAGAATCGTATGTGGAAAGAAGTTTTGTGAACAAAGAAGTGATCAGATAGACACCCATCGGATGCATTATTATTAAACTAACTTTAATGAGATGAAATTACCTCTGATAGAAATCTTGTAAGAATAGCGATGGATTACATGCAAATAGGACCACAAAAGATGCTGGGATAAGCTGTGTGAACACCTCCAAGACCTAGAATGATGGTCAAAGAACACAACACAGTGACCACAGATCTGAGTCACATAGCAATTTAAAACTTCTTTAAGAGCCTTGACCATGGGGAAACTTGATGGAGCAATAATTTACAAATTTCTCATTGTTTAAGTGCTTAATGGTATAGGCCAATGTGGGTAAATTAGATGAACTGTCACTAGGTATCTGAAAATCATAGAACAAACAAAAGATGATGCTTCTGAAAGAAGAAGCACCTAAGGGGGGAAAAAAAAACCTTGCTTAATCTACTGCCTGAAACACACACTTCCTCTCATTCTGACATCTGCTACTTGTGTATTCACAGGAAAAAGATAAGGAACAAGCACATGTAATGAAAGAATAATACTTTGATATCTTGCAGCCTTAAATATAATCAGATATCTAGTGAGCTACTTTAATAAGGTGGTGATCACAGAATATTCCCTAAAGAAATGAAAGACAAAAATCTAAGTGCTCCCAAGTAGAAAGATAGAATCAATCCAATAAACAGCTGAACAGGCTGCATCTGAAACGGCTCACTGATCAGTCACCAAGTTTATATTTTGAACCCATCAGAGATCCTTACCAAAATTACAGGTATTCAACAGAACATACTAACTTAGAAAAGAGATTATTAAAAATCAATATGCCATTCATTTTTCCATTAAAACTAAAAAATACTTCAAAAAGACAAGTAAAAATGGAAAGATATCCCCCAGAATGAGTGTGAAATAATATCAAGGGCTTTTCTGGACTAAGAGCCAGACTTTCAATGGCTACACTTCTTGCTCTCTGTCAGTTATTAACTTGATTGATTTGGAAGAGAAGTCAGGCAGCTTCCTAGGCTATTGGTCCATTTGTGAGCCTTGATACCAGTTCTCCCTTCAATTATAACAGGTTCCACCTAGTTGACCTATCCTTTTGTTCCACCAAAGAAGCCTCAGCTCTAAAGTACATTCCACACATTTTTAATATAAAATGACTGCAGAAAATATAATAAACAGCAAAATAAAAAACAAGATTCTAAAACATAACAAATGCTGTTTCCACCAAGAGTAAATTAAATGATATTAATTGATAGAATCCAAGTGTTATATTACTTTAAAATAATCATTAGATTTTAACACATTTTTAAATCCTGCATGTCAAAATAGTAAGTCATCATGATTTTCTCTAAGTTAAAATCCGGTGTATCAAGAGAGTACTGGGAAATCATTCTAATGCATATGTATGTATATATGAATACATAAACTTCTATTAAATTAGAAAACTGCAATGATTATAAATGTTAACACAAAAGCCTAATTTATGCCTTGTAATTAATGCCTAATTTATGCCAAATAAAAACATATGATATATCCAGGAGATTGTTTTCTGACATATCTTTTATAGTTCACAAGGAGATAAGAGTTAAAAGTGACAAACAGGAAAAGTTGGTTGAAATGTTTTGAATAGAAAACTATTTTTAAATCTCAGATATAATTTTGAATGTATCATAACCATAGTTTTGCTATAAACATTAAAATATTTATAGAACCTGAATTTTAAAAATTCATATATAGCCTATTCTAAGATTGCATTACTTCAGTGTGACTCTGCAAACATGTCTAAACTAGATGTTTTCAGACTTTTATAAAACTCATAATTTTCATGAGTCTCTTATACAAGCTCATACTGAAATATCTACAGATCCTTATACCCTTCCAATTTACCCCTGCCGTGCAAATGGTTTATTCAAGGAATAATCCTTCAAGAGTAAATGGTTGAGAAATTAATTTTATAGAACTTTCATGTAAAATATTTGTGTCCTATTTAATGTTATTTTCCTCTGGCCAAAGAATAAAACAAAGTAAAATACTCAAAAAAGTAAAACCAGAACAAGACAAAAACTCATTAATATTTCTACTCCTCTGTTCATCAATGAATAAAAACTGGGGAATCTGTCAATTTCCTTTTTTTTTTTTTAAAGAAAAACTTTGATTTTATTTCTAATGAAATGTATATATATTCAGTTCAGTTCGTTCAGTCGTGTCTGACTCTTTGTGACCCCATGAACCACAGCATGCCAGGCCTCCCTGTCCATCACCATTTCCCAGAGTCTACCCAAACCCATTTCCATCGAGTCGATGATGCCATCCAAGGAAATCATGATCTGTTATCCCCTTCTCCTCCTGCCCTCAACCTTTCCCAGCATCATGGTCTTTTCAAATGAGTCAGCTCTTTGCATCAGGTAGCCAAAGTACTGGAGTTTCAGCTTCAACATCAGTCCTTCCAAAGAACACCAAGGACTGATCTCTTTTAGGATGGACTGGTTGGATCTCCTTGCAGTCCAAGGGACTCTCAGGAGTCTTCTCCAACACCACAGTTCAAAAGCATCAATTCTTTGGCACTCAGCTTTCTTTACAGTCCAACTCTCAAATCCATACATGACTACTGGAAAAACCATAGCCTTGACTAGATGGACTTTTGTTGGCAAAGTAATATCTCTGCTTTTTAATATGCTGTCTAGGTTGGTCATAACTTTCCTTCCAAGAAGTAAGCGTCTATTAATTTCATGGCTGCAGTCACCATCTGTAGTGATTTTGGAGCCAGAAAAATAGAGTCAGCCACTGTTTCCACTGTTTCCCCATCTATCCGCCATGAAGTGATGGGACCGGATGCCATGATCTTTGTTTTCTGAATGTTGAGCTTTAAGCCAACTTTTTCACTCTCCTCTTTCACATTCATCAAGATGCTCTTTAGTTCTTCTTCACTTTCTGCCATATATTGGGTGAAGATAAAAGGCACTGACCCAAGGTTTTCCTAATTCCTCCCTAGAGAAGGTAGGGGCCACAGGGACAGAATGACTTAATAGAGCACAGTGAAAGTCACTCAGTCTTTCCATAGGAAAGTCTATCCATAGGAAAAGGATAGATTTGTTCTGAACCTATGTAAATAATAACATGGCCATGAAAATGTAAAGTAAAAGTAAATGGCACTTTGTGTGATAATCATTGTTCTGTATAGTTTTACAGACAAAGCCAGTCAGTATGTGTTACTATTTTCCTCAGAATCACTTTTCTTAGTTATTGCTTGCAACTTATACAAACATGAAATCATTATGTTGTACATCCAAAACTAAGCGAAAGGTGCTCAGTCGTGTCCAACTCTTTGCAACCACATGGACTATAGTCCATGGAATTCTCCAGGCCAGGATATTGGAGTGGGCAACCTTTCCCTTCTCCAGGACATCTTCCCAACCCAGCTTTCCTGCATTGCAGGCAAATTCTTTACCAGCTGAGCCACAAGGGAAGCCCATAGGCTCTGGAGTTAAGATGCCTGGGTGCAAAACCCAGCGGCTCCAATGAAGAGCTGTAGGGCCCTGGGCAAGCTACTCCCCTGTGCCTTGGTTCTCTGAGTTGTAAAATAGAGACAACAACTGTACTCACCTCAGTTTTTTATGAAGATTAAATAATTTGGGATAAACACTTAAAACCTGGCACATGGTATCATCAACAGAAATTCTTCTCAACCCTTAACTTTAAAACTTGTTGTTAAGCCAACTTTTTCACTCTCCTCTTTCACTTTTATCAAGAGGCTTTTTAGTTCCTCTTCACTTTCTGCCATAAAGGTGGTGTCATCTGCATATCTGAGGTTATTGATATTTCTCTCGGCAATCTTGATTCCAGCTTGTGTTTCTTCCAGTCCAGCGTTTCTCATGATGTACTCTGCATAGAAGTTAAATAAGCAGGGTGACAATATACAGCCTTGACGTACTCCTTTTCCTATTTGGAACCAGTCTGTTGTTCCATGTTCAGTTCTAACTGTTGCTTCCTGACCTGCGTATAGGTTTCTCAAGAGACAGGTCAGGTGGTCTGATATTCCCATCTCTTGCAGAATTTTCCACAGTTGATTGTGATCCACACAGTCAAAGGCTTTGGCATAGTCAACAAAGCAGAAATAGATGTTTTTCTGGAACTCTCTTGCTTTTTCCATGATCCAGCGGATGTTGGCAATTTGATCTCTGGTTCCTCTGCCTTTTCTAAAACCAGCTTGAACATCAGGGAGTTCACGGTTCACGTATTGCTGAAGTCTGGCTTGGAGAATTTTGAGCATTACTTTACTAGCATGTGAGATGAGTGCAATTACATACAGCCTTGACGTACTCCTTTTCCTATTTGGAACCAGTCTGTTGTTCCATGTCCAGTTCTAACTGTGGCTTCCTGATCTGCATACAGATTTCTCAAGAGGCAGGTCAGGTGGTCGGGTATTCCCATCTCTTTCAGAATTTTCCACAGTTTATTGTGATCCACACAAAGGCTTTGGCATAGTCAACAAAGCAGAAATAGATGTTTTTCTGGAACTCTCTTGCTTTTTCCATGATCCAGAGGATGTTGGCAATTTGATCTCTGGTTCCTCTGCCTTTTCTAAAACCAGCTTGAACATCAGGGAGTTCACGGTTCACGTATTGCTGAAGTCTGGCTTGGAGAATTTTGAGCATTACTTTAGTAGCATGTGAGATGAGTGCAATTGTGCGGTAGTTTGAGCATTCTTTGGCATTGCCTTTCTTTGGGATTGGAATGAAAACTGACCTTTTCCAGTCCTGTGGCCACTGCTGAGTTTTCCAGATTTGCTGGCATATTGAGTGCAGCACTTTCACAGCATAACCACGCCACATGTCAAGGCAGCAGTTGCCCTCTGCAATGGCCCACATTCTGTCTGTGAAGTGTCCACTTTTTCCTATCCTTTTGTCTCTCACTGAATTCTTTCTGTGATGAGACATCAAGAACCTGAGCTTCATTATGTTCTGAAACCAGGTCTGTGATCTCAGTTGGAAGACTGTGGGTTTTGGCCAGGTTCGAGTCCTGGCCACATGGATTCAAGTCCCAGTCTGAGATAAATGGTTTCATATGTACATCCAAATGTATTTTGTTTCTAAATTGCACAAAGATTTTGTAAATACCCTGTATAATAAGTGGAAGACTATAGTCCAGACTGTGAGTGCAGGAATTCAGAACAGTGGGACATTACTGAGAATTAGAGTGAACTGGGGAAGCATATTCAGGGCTTAGGTGGGCCTTGATGAATGACACAGAGCATTCCAGACATGGGAAAGAGCAAAGATAAAGATAAACCCCGCGTAATAGTGAGACAATATGGAAGCACTGAGATTCAAGTGACAAACAGAGGTTGTGCTGGAAAAAGGCTTTCTGGTCCTCACAGGTTCGGAAGGAGGGAGGCCTCATGCCAGTTTACCCCCATTTAAGTGGTCCTGGTAGCTATGGCCCTAACCCCACCCCTTTTCTAGGAAAAAAAATATATTCTAGCATTCCCAAGATCCCCCTGGCCTCCACTATTATCATATTGTCACTTTGCCTACCAAGTATAGTATATTATTTTCTTAATGCTGGTCTGGGGCCTGTACCAACTGACAGACACACAGTCTTTGTTCCACTGAAGTTTCCAGACTAATGGGACTGCAAACAGACAATTCAGAGAACGGAATGGGGTAAACTTATTCCAAAATAAGAGCATCATGATTCCCCTTAAACGTCAAAGTGCTTATAGCTACAGCACAGAGGGGCCATGACAAGCTTTACGTGGAAGAGAAGACTAGGCAGGGCTGGGATGGCTTCAGGCTGGATGAGGTTACTTATTCCCCCAGATCCCGATCCCTGTTCTTAGTCCAGAACAGTCACTTGGAAAAGGGCTGACAGAAGGGCTACTTTTCTTCCAAAGGAACACTGCCTCTCCTGTCTCTCCCCCCAAATAAGCACTGAGTAGGAAGCTGACCAAAGGAAAAGCTAGGAGGTGCTGTTAGGGTCAGACAAGACCCAGCAACCTGGACCCAAGCCAGCGGAAACCACCATTGTCTGAGTTGCTTTCTCAGTTTCCTGCCGGGCTCCCAATATGCATACCCCATCAGGCCTCCTGCTCCATGTATGAGATTCCCAGGTGCCACCAAGTCTCTCCTAAAGTGAGAGGGAACACCCTCAGACCTGTCCCCAGCGCAGAGGGGCAGCAGACATGACGCACAAAAGGCAGAGCACAAGGGAGGGTGCTCCCAGATCTTAAAGGAGATCCAAGACACTCTTATCTCTTTCAACCCCCGCTCCTTTCTTCTTGTGCAGCTCACAGGAAGATCTGGGGTTTTCTAGCAAAAGTGAGCAGCAGCTGGAAAGGGGAGGAGCTGGATGGGGGCCGTCGTCTATGGAGGTATCTGTGCCTCTAGGCACGTCAGAGTGGTTTTATTTGTGGGGGAGAATCCGGCAGACCGGGTGTGCAGTGGGTGTGTCCTGAGCAGAATGACGATCTACCACCCTCATAAGCATTTCTCATTATTACTCAAGATCTCTGGCCTCCCGGTCCTACCAGCCCTGACCCTGAGCGCATTTCATGACCCTGAGGAGACCAGATTCGAGGTCTCAGCTGATTCCCATTCCCAACCAGCGGCTCCCAGCTCCTTGGCTCCTCCCCCATCACCGCACTCACTCCTCTGGCAGGAGAGCTGGGCTTTTGGCTGGGAACTTAGCTCAAAGAGGAAATGGGCAGTTGGGAGGTGTGATTTATGTCTCTGACTTCACCCCCGACTGGAGCCCAAACATACTGACCCTCCCCTCAAGTGCCCTTTTGGCAAATTTCCTCCTCCTCCTTAGAAATCCCAGGCTTTTCTAGCTGGTCAGAGGTCAAGCAGGCCAACCATCCCACATTCACGACCATCTCCCTCTCCACCATCCCCCACCCCCCACCACTGCAACCACTGTCCCTCCACCTCTGGCAGACTGGTAATGGAGGAATGCGTTGACTTTACAATCACCACGGGAGGCAAGATTCCCCTATCAGCCCCAAACAATAGTGAAGTCCTTCTGTATATCTCATTGCCTTCTCTCCTGCTGTTGGACCAGTAGTTGGTGGAAACAAAGAGCCACTGTAGCTCACTGAGAATTCTCCCTCTGGCCTCCTCTCAAGCTCCTTTCACAGATTTCAGTTAATCCCCATTATCGTTTCTATCTCTAAGACTTCTAAGAAGCATTCTCCAAGATATCAGAATGTCATTTTCTCCCTAATCAGTAACTTGTCACGGGACCTTGGTGCATATCTTCCCTCCCTATTGTCCAGGGCTGGAAGGCACACCCACCCTCCCTCCTGCTAAACCTGTCTAGAAACCCAGAGCCAGCAAAGATCTTCCTGGGAAGTGAGAGTCCCCTCACTCCAGGGTCTCCCACCTTTACCCGTTAGAAAGTCCCACTGGAAATCTAATTTCCCCCTTTTCAGCTTTTTCAGATTTCTCATCAACCAAATGGCCTTGTTAACTTTAGAGGGTTGTTAAGATGAAATAGGAACATCAATTTGAAAGATATGCTGCCTCAGGGTTGTTTTTTTTTTTAGGTTAAATGAGGTAATACTTGTAAAATGCTTAGATCTGCACCTGGTACTTGGTAACAGGTAATTTTTGCTGTAATACCTCAAAAATAGAGGAGGGACCCAAGAGTTTGCCCTTCTTAGACATCTTTAACTCATACTGTCATATAGCCTCCTCAAATGGGAAGCTCAGCTTTCTAGGTTTTCAAAGGGACACAGTTGAATGAATGAATGAGTCCATCCTCCATTCACTGTTCTGGGGTCTGGCCTTTCCTGGCCTGGCTGCTTTCTCATCACCCCCTGCAGAGCCTTTCCCCTAGAGCCCTGAGCTCATCCTAGTTACCAATGTTTGTTTAGTCCTGGCCCCACACAAGGACTCCAGCCCCCACCCTGGTTTTCCCCACTGAGTTCCCATGGAGGAAGCTGCATGTGTTGGAGATGGAACCTCAAGGATAATCTAGCTCAATCCTTTTGGCTTAGGAAAGACAAGATGGAGAGCCAGGAAAGGGGGCGGTCTTGCGTAAGCTGGTACTTCCAAGTCAAAGACCTGGATTTCTCCCAGGGGGTTCCTGTCGGCCCTCATGGCTAGAATTCTCATCCCTTTCTTTCTTTCTCCCTCTCGATGGGGAGAGTACGTCACTATTTTTAACTGCCTAGAACAGAAAAGCAAAGGCTGGGAAGGGCTCAAGAAGTCCTTCCACACACACCCTATGGCTTCTTCTTCATTCCCTCAGTTCAGTTCTGTTCCGTTCAGTCGCTCAGTTGTGTCCGACTCTTTGCGACCCCATGAATCGCAGCACACCAGGCCTCCCTGTCCATCACCATCTCCCGGAGTTCACCCAGACTCACGTCCATCGAGTCCGTGATGCCATCCAGCCATCTCAGTCTCTGTCGTCCCCTTCTCCTCCTGCCCCCAATCCCTCCCAGCATCCCTAGCTCTTTCCTAACTTTCATTTCTCACTCCTTCCTTCATCCCCTGCCCTCCATTTCTTCCCTGCCCCTAGTCACATTTATTTAATTTCTGTGCTAACCTGCATATCCTTTGCCTGTCACTCAACAATAAATCTTGGGTTCAGTTTGGTGTTGTGTTTTGTTTTTAATGAATCAGTGGCTATCTGGGAGTGAATAATCTGAATCCATGCAAACACCCGAGTCAGGCACATAGTCAGGCACACATGCCCAGCAACTTCTGGGAGCATCACCACCCCTGAGCATTCTTTACGCCTCCACCATTGAGTCTCAACTGTTCCATAGACAGCGAAAGTGGGCTGGTTTCTCCTAAGAGAAGCCCGATTGCTTGGGTTTGAATTCTAGCTCTTCTACTTACCCTAAGCAAGTTACTTAAACTGTCTGTGCCCAGGTTTCCTCATCGTACAAGAGAGGTCAAGGGTACCTCCCTCATAGAGTGTCAGTGCCAGTTAAATGAGTTAATACATGTAAAGCTTTTAGAATACATAGTATGTGCTGTGGTAATAATATTTATGTGTATGTGTGTGTGTGTGTTCAGTCGCTTCAGTCGTGTCTGACTCTGCAACTCCATGGACTGTAGCCTGCCAGGCTCCTCTGTCCATGGGATCCTCCAAGCAAGAATACTGGAGTGGGTTGCCATTCCCTTCTCCAGGGCATCTTCCTGACCCAAGGTTTGAACCCACATCTCCTGCAGCTCCTGAGTTGCAGGCGGATTCTTTACCTGCTGAGCACCTGGGAAGCCCAATAATATTTATATTAATATATCTATAATATAGTATGTATATACTATAATAATAGCTTATGCTATTATTATCCATATAGGAAAGACGGTAACTCCAGGAAGCTGTGTCTCCACCCCCCCACACACATGCCTGGATCACGCAGCCCAATTCCCCTCTCTCCCTGGGATCCCATTACCCGTCTCCAAACCTGCCCATCTGGCCCCTGTGCAGCCTTACCCCTAACCAGCCCCCTTCTCTCCCCTGGGGCCCAGACCGGGGTGTTGGGAAGGAAAGGAGGGAAAACGTGGCCATTTTAGGGCAGAGGAGCTGTTGGAGGGGAGAGGGAGAGGGGGCAGCAGGGGAGTGGACCCAGAGTTTGAGGCTCCTTATTGGGAAAGGCCCCTGTCTGATTCTGTGAGACAGAGGCCAGGCCTGGGCACACAGCCAAGTCCAAAGAGTGGGCCCCAGGCCCTGGTCCTGGCCCCAAAGGCAGCACCGGTGAGGGGACGAGATGCTCAGTTGCTCTGGGCCCTTCTCCACACAGTCACAGCACAGTCCCCTACCCCAGCCCCACCCCTCTGCCTAAACCTCCGTGGCCATTAAAGTGGCTGGATTCAGGAGTACCACCGCCCTAAGTATCAGTGTGTAGGGGGAGGGAGGGGCTCTTGCTTGGGCTGTCTATAGGACACGGCCCACCCCCCACAACCCTACCCCCGTATTGCTACCTCCCCTCCACGTCAACCCTGTGAGCTCCTCCTACAGGAATTCAGCCAGTTCTGGGGAGATGACTGCCGTTAAGGGGGGCCCAAGGGTGAGTAACGGTTCCCGTGGGGATCGGGGTGCCCATGACTAATCAATGAGAGAGTGAGAGAGGAAACTTACATTCCTGGACTTGTAGGGCAGTGGATGGAGGTGGGAGGTGGGGCAGGGGCAGACCGAAGCAAGGACAGCCAAGTAGGGACGCAGAGAGGGAAGCCAGGCTGGGGTGGGGGTAGGGTGTCTCTCCAGCCCGGCTCTCTCCACATCCCAGCTGAAGGAGAGGCAGCCCCCAGGTAACCACACACCTGGGTCCCCGCTTTGCCTGAGCGCTTCCCATTCGACGGCCAATGAGCCTCTCCCATGATCACTCTAGTCAGGTTACAGACCTTGAATGAGTCGAGGGAAGGGCAGATGGGCATCTCATTTCCATTCCTCAGCCCCTATTCCCACTCATCGAGGGGTCCCCAAGCCCAGAAACCCAGCTTGGGAAAGCTCCACTGTGCCAAGTCGAGAGCTTGCTTGCGCTAAGGGCATAAGGGAGGAAATGAGCTGGGAGCCAAGGTGCCGTGGGGAGGAAGGAAGCCCGTCTGCAGCCACAAAGGAGTCAGGAAAGAGAGAACAAACAGCCAAGGGCTTCCTGCCCACCCCTACTCTGCCTCCCCACCTCACACTCCCCACCAACCTCCTTCAGCCTGTCCCAGCATCTTGGGGCTGGGGAGAAGAAGGAAAGGGGTACAGAGACCCACCCCAGACACCCTGTAACGCTTCCAGCTCAGCAGCCTTCAGGGCAGGTGGCCAGGGGCCGCTCTCCCAGCTCCTCTGCATCCACTGCCCAGTGATCACCCCCTCCTCAGCCGGCTCGGAAGCCCCTTGCCCCTGTTTCTTCCACTGCGGAGGAAGGGACCCATTCCTCTCTGTGTTCTCTGGCTTGCTTTCTCTCAGCCTCCCGTTATCTGGGATTGAAAGAGAAGGCTATGGGTTAGGGAAAGGATGGAATGACAGCGAGGCAGGCAGCTCTCTAACCGCCCACTGCACTGTGGAGGGAGCAAGGCGATGGTCACACACACTATGACACACACACCCAGCAGTTTTGGCCTATTGACCACCCAGGACAGACAGCCCCACCCATGCATACATACACACCAGCCCGGACCCAGCATGTTCAGGTGTTCAGACCTCTCACACACACACACACGCACACAGGTTTTCACCCCTCATAAGCATTCAATCACACTGCATCTTCCTTGTCTAACCAGTGCAAATGGTGAACATTCACATGTATGGATGAAGAAGCTGGGCCAACTCGGGCCCAAAATCTATCCCAGCTTTGGCTCTTCTCCAGGCCTCTCTCTCCTCTGCCCTTGCTTCTCCCCCAGGGCCTTTCCTGCTGAGCCCAGCAGGGGTAGGGTGAGAGGCACCTGAGGGTGGCCCGTCCACAAGCCCACTGTGAGACTCAGTCAGTGATGTCTGGGTTTCTGGAAGCCAGCCCCCCTCCCTGAGGTGATCACATGGAAAATGTCCAGCTGTGGTTGCTTGGAGAGATGAGCTCAGCCAGTCTGAGTGGGGCTGGGGGCCTGGACTCAGCGTCAGACTTTCCACCTCAGACCCTTCCCCTTCCCCCACCCCCAAATACCACCCCAGAGACTCAGGAGCAGGCAAGGGGCCAGAGGGACTCCTGACACACGCTCTCAGCCCTGAACGGGTTTGGAGAAGGAGGCGGGCCACTGAATGCTGAGCAGACCAGTCCTGGAAGCACCTCCGCTCTATTTCATCTCTGCCCACCCACTTCAAAAAAAGAAACCCAGAGAAGAGGGCCACGCAGTGTGATGAGTGGGAAGGAAGCTGACTTCAGAAATCTGTGCCCAGGAGATGAGGGTGGGAGGGATGGGAACCAGAGAAAGAAGAGTCAATTCAAGGACCCCCAAAATGACAAAGGATATAGAAAGTCCTCAATGGGAAAGGAGTGGGGAGCAGACGGGCCTGTGGGTTCTCTGCCCATCCAAACTGCTGACCAGAAGCCAGCAGGAAGTGTTCCCCTTTTCTGCCCATCTTTCACCCCCTCGCCCCTGTGCTCTGCACCCTGCCTCCCTCTCTCGTACTCCTCTCCCTCCATCCCCCCTCCCACTTCTCTCCTTTCCTCTCCCCTTCCCTCCCTCCTACCCTCTTTCAAGGACCCTCTTTCCCACTTCCTCCACTCTCTGCTCAGCACTCCTGGCTCACCCTCTGCCTGTCCTCTCTTGGGAAGCCTCTCCCTATCTCTTTGCTCTTATTTATGTCCTGCTGCCGCTGCTGCTAAGTCGCTTCAGTCATGTCTGACTCTGTGCGACCCCACAGACGGCAGGCCACAAGACTCCTCCGTCCCTGCGATTCTCCAGGCAAGAGTACTGGAGTGGGTTGCCGTTGCCTTCTCCGTATTTATGTCTAATCCCAGCCCAATTCCCCACCTCTTCTCCCTCTTCATTCCCCCCAGCACGACTCACTGAGCTTTATACATAGTTAGCACCCAATCCCCTGGAGAAGGAAATGGCAACCCACTCCAGTATTCCTGCCTGGAGAATCCCATGAGCAGAGGAGCCTGGTGGGCTACAGTCCATGGAGTCACAAACAGACAGACACAAGTGAGCGACTAACACACACACAGCACCCAAACATGTGTCCTGAATTGGATTACTGCCCTTACTGCGTGCTTTGCTCAGTTCTAGACACTTTGTGTGTTAGTTGCTCAGTCATGTCGAACTGTTTGTGACCCCTGGAGCCTGCCAGGCTCCTCTGTCCAAGGGATTCTCCAGGCAAGAATACTGGAGTAGGTTGCCATTTCCTTCTCCAGAGGATCTTCCCAACCCAGAGAATGGAACCCAAGTCCCCTGCATTGCAGGCAGATTCCTTACCAGCTGAGCTACCAGGGAAGCCTTTGAATAATATACCTAGAAATGTGTGTGTGTGTTAGTCGCTCAGTCACCTCACTTTAGAGTAGACAGATTTTTCTTAATTGAAAGGTTGAAGCCAGGCAAGGTTTTAAGTTGAGAAGGAACATCCTCTGAGCCTTGGTTTTAGAAGATGAATTTGCCTGTAGTGAGGAGGGTGAGCTGCACAGAGAGGAGGGCCTTTCTCTCCAGCTGTTTCCCCCTGACTCCTTCTCATCTTCACAGGCTTCCCCATCCAGAGACTCAGGAGCAGGCAAGGGGCCAGAGGGACTCCTGACACACGCTCTCAGCCCTGAACGGGTTTGGAGAAGGAGGCGGGCCACTGAATGCTGAGCAGACCAGTCCTGGAAGCACCTCCGCTCTATTTCATCTCTGCCCACCCACTTCAAAAAAAGAAACCCAGAGAAGAGGGCCACGCAGTGTGATGAGTGGGAAGGAAGCTGACTTCAGAAATCTGTGCCCAGGAGATGAGGGTGGGAGGGATGGGAACCAGAGAAAGAAGAGTCAATTCAAGGACCCCCAAAATGACAAAGGATATAGAAAGTCCTCAATGGGAAAGGAGTGGGGAGCAGACGGGCCTGTGGGTTCTCTGCCCATCCAAACTGCTGACCAGAAGCCAGCAGGAAGTGTTCCCCTTTTCTGCCCATCTTTCACCCCCTCGCCCCTGTGCTCTGCACCCTGCCTCCCTCTCTCGTACTCCTCTCCCTCCATCCCCCCTCCCACTTCTCTCCTTTCCTCTCCCCTTCCCTCCCTCCTACCCTCTTTCAAGGACCCTCTTTCCCACTTCCTCCACTCTCTGCTCAGCACTCCTGGCTCACCCTCTGCCTGTCCTCTCTTGGGAAGCCTCTCCCTATCTCTTTGCTCTTATTTATGTCCTGCTGCCGCTGCTGCTAAGTCGCTTCAGTCATGTCTGACTCTGTGCGACCCCACAGACGGCAGGCCACAAGACTCCTCCGTCCCTGCGATTCTCCAGGCAAGAGTACTGGAGTGGGTTGCCGTTGCCTTCTCCGTATTTATGTCTAATCCCAGCCCAATTCCCCACCTCTTCTCCCTCTTCATTCCCCCCAGCACGACTCACTGAGCTTTATACATAGTTAGCACCCAATCCCCTGGAGAAGGAAATGGCAACCCACTCCAGTATTCCTGCCTGGAGAATCCCATGAGCAGAGGAGCCTGGTGGCTACAGTCCATGGAGTCACAAACAGACAGACACAAGTGAGCGACTAACACACACACAGCACCCAAACATGTGTCCTGAATTGGATTACTGCCCTTACTGCGTGCTTTGCTCAGTTCTAGACACTTTGTGTGTTAGTTGCTCAGTCATGTCGAACTGTTTGTGACCCCTGGAGCCTGCCAGGCTCCTCTGTCCAAGGGATTCTCCAGGCAAGAATACTGGAGTAGGTTGCCATTTCCTTCTCCAGAGGATCTTCCCAACCCAGAGAATGGAACCCAAGTCCCCTGCATTGCAGGCAGATTCCTTACCAGCTGAGCTACCAGGGAAGCCTTTGAATAATATACCTAGAAATGTGTGTGTGTGTTAGTCGCTCAGTCACCTCACTTTAGAGTAGACAGATTTTTCTTAATTGAAAGGTTGAAGCCAGGCAAGGTTTTAAGTTGAGAAGGAACATCCTCTGAGCCTTGGTTTTAGAAGATGAATTTGCCTGTAGTGAGGAGGGTGAGCTGCACAGAGAGGAGGGCCTTTCTCTCCAGCTGTTTCCCCCTGACTCCTTCTCATCTTCACAGGCTTCCCCACCTGACCACAGCCTCTCTCTCTCTCTCCTTCCATGAATTACCCCCTCCTGCCTTCAGTTTTCCTTCTCTGCACCCCCATTCTGCCCTCCCTTCTCTCAACGCCCCCTTTCCTAGAACATCTGTAAGCAATCGTCTTATGGGGGGGTGGGGAGAGCTCTTCCCAGCCAGCTGCGGGGGTGTGGCCAGCCTCGCAGGCTGGGTGTGAGGGTGTGGCCTGGAGGAAGGGCTGGTCTCCAGGAGGTAAAAGCTTAGAGCACCATTCCACCTTCCCCTCCCCCAGCCACTCGGCTCTCCACCCAAACCCCAAACTTTTCCTTCTTCCCCTGTCAGTCTACCACACATTCCTCCTCCATCTTTGATCTTGAAGTCCCTAGCCATACCCCCGACCCCACAATTCTGTCATCTGGGACCAGATCTAGTCAAACCTAGACCAGAGAGGAGTCCAGGCCCAACCTCTGAGCAGCTGGACAGCCACTGAAAGGGATCTAAGGCAAAAGGTCAGGGAGCTCCTCCCTTTGGCTTCTGCTTTGAAGTCCAATCTAAGGTTGAAGCCAGACGTGAGAAGAAGTAGAGGCTGAAAGTGGGTAGTCCATTAGACCTTTGCTGCAGGTAATTTAGGAAGCCCTCTCCCCAAATATGACTGAGCGTTAGTTGCTCACTCATGTCCAACACTTTGTGACCACATGGACTGTAGCCCACCAGGCTCCTCTGTTTATGGGATTCTCCAGGAAAGAATACTGGAGTGGGTAGTCATTCCCTTCTGCAGGGGATCTTTCAGACCCAGGGATAGAACCCAGGTCTCCTGCATTGCAAGCAGATTCTTTACCTTCTGAGCCACCAGGGAAGTCCCAAAATACATATTAAAAATGTATAAATACATTTATATATACATATATAGTTTGGCCACGCCACACAGCAGGAACGTGGGATCTTAGTTCCCCAACCAGGGATCAAACTCGAATTCCCTGCATTGGAAGCACAGAGCCTCAACCACCAGACCACCAGGGAAGTCCATGGGAAGTCTGATATTTTTTTATATGTCAGACTAATAAATTGTATCCACCACTACCTTCTGTTATATTGATATCTGAACTCAATAAGCCACAACCTTGAAGTCCAGAGGTTGTTTTAAAAAAAAAATCCGTGTTTTTTTTTTTAATCTTCTAAGGCTTGGTTCCCCCTCCAGCTGCGGCTGTGACTAAGGGACTATGCAGAGGAGCTCTCCCTGTCACTGAGCTCCTGAATCTCAGCCCCAGAGACTTCTCATTGCCCCCTTGGGGCTGACTTCTGGGAACACCTGGATGCCTTGCAGGGATCGATGTATATCCCCACTTACCCCCTTATTCAACACCCTAACATGTTACATGTCCCTGAAGAGAAAGGCCAGGGGATGACCTATTCTTAGCCCTGTACACAATCCCTGGCAAACAAATGTGCTCATTACAAGGTGATGATGGACAGGGAGGATTTGCAGCCAAGGAAGGAGTGTGTTTGTGTTTGTTTGCGGGTAGAGGAGTGAGACGTGCCAGAAGTCCAGAGAAGTCATGGGGAGGACTTGGGCCTTTTCATGAAAAGCAAGAAGGAGGACATGCTGGCCCCCATCCCCAGGCTGACACCACAGTCAATTTACTGTGTGTTTAAGGACAGATGGCATACCTATGCTGTACATACACACACACTGATTCCAAATTGATCAGAGATGCCATCATTGCTATTATCCTTTTTTTTTTTTTTTTGGTGTTGCTACAAGGCTTTTGGGTTCTTAGGTCCCCAATCTGGCCTCTTGGCAGTGAAAGCACAGAGTCCTAGCCACTGGACCACCAGGGAATTCCCACTGTCACCTTTATAGAGCCAAAAAGAACCAAAGCAGGTGAAATAGTATTTCTGCATCTTGAGTGCAATCTCTGGCCCTCTTCCTTCCTCCCGGCCCTTCCAATGCGTGAACTTCCTGTCTGAGATTGGTCATCCTTCCCAAGAGAGGGCTAGAAATGACAGGCAAATCGTGGGGGTGGGAGGGAACGCCTGGCTCATCCTCAGCTCCTCACAGCCCCAGTCGGGTGTGCAGTGGGAATCCTGGTGTTCCAGGTCCCTCCCTGATGGGCTCCAGATGTGCTTACATCTGGGAAGGCCATCCCAGGAAGCTGACTCTCCCGCCCACTGCTCCCACCCCGGATGGCTCTCTCCTCCAGCTTCCAGGCCCCTGAGCCCAGAAGCTCCAGACACTCCTCTCTTCTTTAAAGGTAGGCAACACAGGGGAGAAAAAGGATGGAAAATAATGGGGGTGGGGTGGGTGAGCAAATAAAATGAAGCCACTGTTTAGAACACCCCAGAGAATCTTATTTCCCTTTTAACTTCCTATGTGAAGTTGCTACATTTTGCTGTTGCCTTAAAAAAAAAAAAAAAAAGCCAAAAAGTAAAATAGAAAAACTGAAGGTTTGGAAAAGAAGACACTAACTCTAATGATGGAAATTCCTTCCTGTTAATCTGCTGTTCTGGACCCCTGGGTCTTGTACTTTTTTTTACCCCAGTGTTCCCTTAGCCCTGCCCCTCTCCTATCAATGCCCTTCCCCTAATCCCTGTCCCTCTGTCCCTCCCAAACCTAGTCCAGCCTGGGAAAACCCCGTTCGGTCCCTAACGGAAATACCTGAGTGCAATCTCAAGCCCTAGGTTCAGAGCCCTAGAGCAAGAGAACTCGAGTATCCCAGGACTGGTCTTGTCCCCAGGATGTCTAGCAAACATCCTTCATCCACCCCTCCAGTGATCTGAGCAAAGTGAGGGTAGTAAGGGGAGGGGAGTCTGGGTTTATTTTAGGTTGGGACATGGGGGAGGTGTTGCTCTCTGGATCAGACAGGGAGTGGGGATGGTGGGTGGTGACTCACAGATGATGGAGCCATCAGTTCCCCTAAGCAGAGACCTGAGTCAGGGTGGTGACGGAGCCTGAGGGTTCATATAGTCTGATCCTGTACTTTCTGATTTCTCTTGGACACACATACAGTGGAATACTCCAATTTTTTTTTTTTTTTTGGTCTCGATGCAGGATCTGAGTTCCCCAACCAGGGATTGAACCCATGCCCCTTGAAGTGGAAGGCCAGAGTCCTAACCACTGGACCACCTGGGAATTCCCTCAGTGCTCCATCATTAACAGCATCCTGACTCAGACTCCTGGGATAACCAGGATCCTACTCTGTTTCCCAAGATGCCCTCCTCCCACCATAGCTCCATACTCTGTATACCTATCCTTCCTTCCTTCCCCTCTGAGAGAACAAACTCCCTCTCATCCCCCCACCATGGGACAAGAGAAGAGGGCCCCAAGAGACACAAACCCAATAAGCAACTCTGATCCTTTCGTCCATTGAACTCTTCCCACTCTTTTTTTGCATCCTATCACACTGAGAACATTAGATTTGTAACATCCCCAGAGTAAGTGAGAGAAGTTGCCCTGGCCAGAAGCCACCAGCCTGGGGTCTCTGGTGGTCCCAGATCTTTCCAGGATGCAAGGGCTAAGAAGGTTATACCTGCCTCAACACACTGACAGCCTATCTGTGCGCACTACCGGAAATATCTCACTCCATCCATGCCCCCCAACCAGGCTTCGTACAGGCTCCATAAGGCTCAAGATTATTCCCTGAAACCAGGATATCCAGCCTCCATGTGCTCAGAATTTCCAGGCAATTTGTGAACCTAGAAGAAGCAACCCAAGTCTTGCCCCCAGAGAAATCACACACACACACTTCCATCCAGTTTCAGAGGATTAATGAATTGTATATCTAATCTTCCCCAACCCTGTCCTAGGAACAATGGTCCTATGTTAAAGGTCTCTGCTCCAAAATCTTCCCCCTAGAGAAAATCAGCTCAGTTTAATTTTCCAGTCTTTTTAAAAATTATTTATTTTTGGCTGTGCTGGGTCTTCATTGCTGCATGCAGGCTTTTTCTAGCAGCAGCAAGTGGGGGAGCTACTCTCTAGTTGCAGGCTTCTTACTGCGGTGTCTCCCCTTGTTGCAGAGCAGGGCTCTCTGTGTTCAGGGCCTTCGATAACTGAGGTGCCAGGGCTCAGTAGCTGTGGCTCCAGGGCTTAGTTGCCCGGAGGCATGTGGAATCGTCCCAGATCAGGAATCGAACCTGTGTCCCCAACATTAGCAGGCAGATTCTTAACCCCTGGACCACCAGGGAAGTCCCAGCCCAGTTTAGAGGACTAAACTAACAGTGTTGTGGGAAAAGCAAGGACTTTGGGATCAGTTGGGGTGAAATTTGGATTTGGCCCCTTTCTTTCTGTTGCTCTTGTCTTAGTCACTTCACTCTCTGAGCCTCAGTTTTGTAATAATAAAGCGAGGATCCTAATACCTCCAGTGCTGGATAGTTCAGAAGATGAAATGGGATAAAAGCAGTTTAAAGGTCAAGCCCGAGGCCAGGCATATAGCATATGCTAAATAAACTGTCAATAGTCCTCACCCCTCTCCCATCCTGTTGAAATTTAGCAAGGCTCCGGGCTCTAAAACTTTCACCTCTTTCCTAAACCCCTCTGCGGAAATGCAGCTCCCAGTTCTAAGCTTCAGCCTTCAGGGCAGGCAGGCTGGTGACAGCAGGAGTCTGGTGAGTGTCCTGTCCTTGCCCTTCACCCTCTCTGCCCCTCTGTCAAGCAAACCGTGATTAATAATAATCAGTCATCACAGCAAATCATTCTTGCTGAGCAATGAAGGGACAGAGGGTACCAGAGAGGTCAGATTTGAGAGAGGAAACAGAGACACCTGGAGACACACCGTCTGGTCAGACACAAGCTGAGAGATACACAGAGAAAAAGTTGACATGAGCCAGAGCATTTAGCGGGCAGTGGGCTAAGAGGAGACAGCACTGGATTTACAGTCGAAACACTTAGGTTCTAGACTCATCACTAACTCACTGGCTAGCCACATGTCCTTGGACAAGTCTTCATTTCTCTGCACCCATTTCCTCTTCTGAAGGAGAGGGTTGGGCTGATGACCCCTAGGAAACCCCTCTTGGCTGAACTTTCTAAGCAAGCTACCAGACCTGGAGGGCTACGCTGAAGCAGCTCTAACTAGGAGGGGACCCCAAGTGCAGGCCTGACCCAGGGCAGAGGAAGGGAGGGCCAGGCAGAGACAGGCATGGTGCGAGGAAAGGCAGGAGGTGTTGGGGCCACTGGGAGAGGACTTATAAGGGCACAGAGAGCCAAGAGAGGAGGGATATTGGGGAGAGGAGAAAAGCCAGCCAGAGAATGACTAAGGGGCTCCCAGCGTAAACAGGAGCAGGGACTGGACAGGGAGGGGGCCTGTTTGACTTGGCCAAGCTGGGGGGTGGAGTGGGGAGGAGGACTGGGGCAGGACGCTATGTCCCCTGTCCCTCACCAAGGCTCCTGGGAGGAGCTGAGTCACACACCTCCCTCCCTGTACCCCTCCCCACCCCCACCCCAAGCTCCCAGACCCTGGGAAAATCTAGAGAGCTTA